>RJWH01000917.1:185926-388426 GCA_004363575.1 Solenodon paradoxus
TAACATCTTGCAATATGTATATCATCGTTTATATCAGAAAATCTCTACCAGATTAACAAAAAAATCAAACAAAAAGTCTGTCCTATTAATGTCCATGAAGTTTGTAGACTAGTGGTGTTAAAACTAATATTCTGAAAGGAAACTGAAGTTAGAGGTCCAGAAAAAAGCTATTATGCAGCTCTGAGATTTGCATACACTATCTGCTTGGCTCATCAGAGGTGAATGATAGTTTCCACTGCACTTAGTTACAAGCCAATCTAGATGCAGTTATTTGCATAAACAATTTGATTGGTAAACATTGCTTCTATGTTGAAAACTTTTGGGGAGTAGAGACTTTTTATCTTATTATACCATGTTGCTGTATATTTCTCTTGTGTTATAATAGAAAATACAATAGAAGACAAAGGGAAATGATGGAAGAAATTTCATCAAGTAGGTAATACCAACAAGAAAACAAAGCATAGTTAATTTTGATTATTTTAATTAAGACTAACAAAAGTATTTGCTGAAAATACTCAGAAAAAAAGAACAGTCATCAATGAACCCAAGTACATAACCCAAATTAACATTTGTATGAATGTTCATGCTTTCCCATGTACACCTATATTTTTGCAGCAATGCAATACTTGTGTGCTTTTTCACAATTTTATATACTTTTTTACATGGTAATAGGTAATTTTGCAAGATGCTTCATATTCCTCAAAACAATAGTTTTGTGTGTGTGATTGGTATTCCATCAATTAGTATATTCACTGAACATGTGGCAAGCATTGTTCTCAAACGGATATAAAACTGTTCTGTCTAGACACATGCCTCTTATTGCCGTGTGCTTATATTCTGGAAGGAAAAGAAAAACTAACAAGTACAGGTGGTAAATATGGGGGACTGTTACTAGTTCAAGAAAAAAAGACATCTATGTCAAAATAGAGGGTCTCCAAAAGAAGGTGATTTTGACCTAAATTTTGAACTAAATTTTTTAAGAATAGGTAAGATCTACCTATGTGGAAACTGTATGTATAATATTTTCAACAGGAAAAACAAAACAAAACAGTATTACTGAAAACATCATGCATTCTTGACTAGATGGGATAGGTAAAATTGAAATATATGTTTTTCAGTGTAGTGGGAACTTAGAGACACCAGAGATACAAAAGACACTTTGAACTATATTTGAATATTATTCTAAAAGTTAAGTAAGTGAGTTTTAAGGTGCTAATTGGCACACTAGCTTTGACCTTTTATAAAAGGGTTTATGTGGGTAACTGCATGAAGATTGATTTGTAATGGCAATTATATACATTTATCATTATGGCAGGAATACTTTGAAGACAATACAAGGTAGGACATTCTTAAACTAATCCAATACTGAAGTGATAAAATTTCAGTAGAGAGTGAAAAAGAGAATGAAAGAGAAGAAACAGAAATGTGGAGATTAAATTTATGGGTCATGGTGACACCTTGGTCACTAATTGGATATAGAGCCTAGTTTGGAATAAATCTCTTATTTCTAGCTTGTGAAATGGGTAAATGGCAGTGTGTCTTACCAAGAACAACAAAAACGTAAAAGTAAGTGTAGAGAAAGGGGATCTTGAATTTAGTTTTGGAAATATTGAACTTAGTGTGCCTGTGCCATCCAAATGGAGATGTAAGATGTTGATATATATCTCTGGATTCAGCAAAAATTGTACCGAAGGTTTGGGAAGAATCTATCAATGGTGTTTTTTGAAATCAAAGCTAAAGTACAATGAGAGGTAAGAACAGATAGCCAATTATATGATTTGGTTCTTTCTCCCCTCCCTTCCTGCCTGCTGCCTACCTTTCTCTTGGAGACAGAGAGAGAGAGAGAGAGAGAGAGAGAGAGAGAGAGAGAGAGAGAGAGAGAGAGAGAGAGAGAGAGAAGGTAATTTGGGGAGCACTAATATTTCAGAAGAATATGAGAATTTCATGATCACAAACATTCAGAAACCTCTAAGATAAATTATAACCAAAGAGAAAAGAGAAAAACTAAGAATCAGGTAATGTAAGTGTAAAGAGCTTCAACAAATGATTTCCACAGAAAAGAGGTAGTCAAACATTTCAAGTATTGCATAAAGAAAAGAAGTAGATCATAGCTACTTTAATAAGTTCAGTGGACTGGAGGAAACGAAAGCCATATTTCACTGGACTGAGTAAGTAGAAAGTGAGAAAGAAGAAATATTCGATATAGATTATTCTTAAAAAACATAGATTGTGTCAGAAAGTAGAAAAGCTAATAGACAAGAATAGAGTACAGGGAGGGTTGTTTTGTTTTGTTTTGTTTTCCAGCTGGAGACTTTTGTGTATGTTTTTATGCTGTGAATAATAAAAAAATAATGCAAGAAGAAATGTTAAGGTTTTTTACAAAGGCAAAGGGGGCAATTCAAAAAGTCAAGCCCAGCATCTGAAATGAATTTTGAAACACAGTCCTGGTGATAGAACTGTCTTGGTTAGAAGGGCCAGCTTCCGTGAGAGCGCAGTGGGATGTGAAAGCAGATTCATTTTAAATGGATTAATTTTATTCCTAAGGAGAAAAGAAAGAAAATATTGTAGAGTGAGGCCAGATGTTTATAAAAAGGTTTAGTTTTTTAAAAGCTCTATAAGTAGAGATGTAGCTGGCTAAAGATAGCAATCATTGTGGTTAATGATTCATTAATCAACCTCACATTTGTAATAGTAGAGGCAGGTGACTTTTTGCTTGCCATTTACCAGCTCAAATTTGAAGAGAAACTCTAAAGTTATAATTCTTTTTTCAGAATTAGAATTGTGTAGTTTACATGAGACCTAAACATATAAGAGAGGCAAAATGTGATTTGAAAATGGAGAATAATTGAAATGATAACCTTGATATGGAAGATGGATAGAAAGGAAAATAAAACAGCAAGTTTTTATTGAATGGAAAAAGATAGGCATAAAAGTATTGGGGAACTGGTAGTGATAGAAGGGAAGAGACATCTATTCCAGAGGAGGTGAGGGCAATAGAAATATCTACATAAAGTATGTAGGTCATGGGCAGGAAGAGCTAAGGCAGGTCTTACCTTAAAGGCTTTAGTTAGCCATTAAAAGAAAGAAAGCAGTTCTTTTCTTTCTTTTTTCTTTTTTTTTTTTGAGACCAGAAAATGGATTACAAAATAAAATAATAAAAAGGAAAAAAGATATTTATAAAATGAGATAATGTGGTCTATCTTCAGAAGTAGACTTATAAAATGATCATTAGGAATTTTAATTTAATCAGAGTTTTTCCATACCATTCTAACTGATGATGCTGAATATGGCCAGAAAGCAGCTATCTCCAAACTGATTTTTAAGGAATAGTGTGACATTTACCTGTCATTGCCCACTTCTGAGTGTCACCAGAAATTAGCCTTCTGAAATACCAAATAGTAATACAATAATACTAGCTTTTACATAAAAATTCAGAAGTGGAATTATTTGTGGATAACAAGCGTTTAGGGTGTTCCAGAGAGCGTAGATGGTTCCAGAACGATGGACAGGATTTTTGAGCAAGTTAGGGAACTCCAAGGACGAGTGTTGACTAGGACAACCCAATTGATGTTGAAGTCAAAGATAATCTCAGTATTCAAGTTACAAAAAGATGAAGAGCTGGCTTCTGGAGTCTTCAGCAAAAGCAGGGGAATGATAATAAGCAGAGTTAAAAAGAAAAATTTGCAGCGTTTTAGTTGTATGGTATAATCTTTAAGTGAAGTGGCTCACCAGAGACTTGAGGAAAGGTAATATGGAAAAGGAAAAACTGCCCATAGGAAAATGTAGGATTATATATCCTTCATGAAAACCCCAACAATTTGAAACAAAACAAAACAAAACAAAAAAACCCCACAAGATACACATGACAAAGCAAAATGGTTTTGAAAAAATAGATTCCAGAATAGACCCCTGCCCCTCCACCAACTACAAAGCCATAGTTCCTCTAGAAGACAAAAACAAAATGAAACTCAAAGGATATATGGATAATAAAGTAAGAGACTACCTAAAAGCACCAAGATTATATGACATTTTCTTATTGTAAAAGGTCATGAGTTTTGTTCAAGATGGGAAAACCCTACTTAGGTTTTAGTGATTAGGGAGTAGCATATCTATGTATTTCAAAAATATGTAAAGATAATTATAAATATATAAATCTGTATAATTAATTATGATTACTATTTTGATCTAGACCACATTTACATTTATTTGATTTTTTCATATTGTTCATTTTTTGTGCTGAATATATAGTATATAGTTTTATATATTTATATTTTATATATCATACATATTTTATATATTTAACTATACATAGTAGAAATGTATAATAACTATATTTAGATTCAATCTGAATCAAAATTGAGTGATTATAGCTTTTCCAGGGACAAGAAAACTTTTGTCAGTTGCTTAAGCAAATATGAACAGCTCAGAGGTTGAAGACATACATGGAAAAAAATGTATCACTCACATTAAAGAAAAATGATGCTCTTTTGCTTTAGAAGAGGGGATCTTGCATAGGTAAATAGATGTTTTTGAACATCAAATAAAATTGATGGCATAGCAAATTCAGTTCGTTTCCATCATTGGTACTCAGACAACAGGACACTAAAGAAATCTTGGCCCTGCCTTAGCAGAGTCTATTCAAACACAAGTAGGGCATCTTTACACTTTCCAACGAACATGGCGACTGTAAGACCAGTAAAGCTAAGTAAGTGGTGAGATATTTGTTTCCTCTATAATCATCAACACTGGCAATTACTGATAACATCAGGAACGTGAGCTCAAACTGCAAATCCTTGACTGAAAGAGTCTAATCAAAATTGCTATTCAGTAAGTAATTCATTCTTTTTAGATATTTTAAAATCTCTTTTTGAAGTGAACCAGCAGAACTGCTCCTGACCGTGCATTAGCTCTTCTCTGTAGAATTACCACCTCGAGGGTCACTATAAGAAATGGATCCAATCAAATTCATTGTTGTGTTCACTCTAAAGGGATGTTGTCATTAAATTCACAATACCGACATTAAGACCAGAAATTTCTGTCAGGTGTAAGCATTAGGAGTAGTGAATAGTATTTATTCTGTAGAATCTGTTTGATCTTCAGGGCATTGAACTGATCAGGTTTCCTTTTTAATGGTGTCTGCTGGAAAGATTAGACTTGTATTTGTGATTTGCTTGAAGGAAGTATATAGGTTCTATTTTATGCCCTGTGCTTGTTTATTCCTTTATTTTTCCCCTGTGAGCTAGTTTCAGTATACATATATATATATACATATATATATATATATATATTTTTTTTTTTTTTTTCTGTTGTGTTTCTGCTTGTAAGTAAACTGGAATCCTGCTTCAAGATGGAGTGGAAAAAAGAGAACAAAGGTGAGAAAGGGAGGTTCTGCTATATGCAAAATACTATGATTCAGGGATGAGTGAAAAGGAATCTACTCAGTTAACTTATGGTTTAATATGGATAGGCAAGTCATAGAAAAAACTAATATAAAGGAGAAACAGTATTTTCTTTAGAAAATAATGTCATTATATGATGATGAAGTTATAGTAAGAATGGTCAGAAAAAAGCATGTATTAGTAATATGAGGAAAGCACCATTTAATTGATTCTCTAGCCAAGTAAGATATATAAATCTATTTATATGAGAGAAAAAGAGCTATATTAAGCATGGCATTTATATATGGTGTAAAATTGTTAGCAAATTGGAAACAATGTGAATATTTTATCCATTTCCATCAATCTGTATTTATGTAGCTCTAAATTCTATTTTTAATTTTAAGTTATTTACCACACTGTTTATTACTTTTATATTAACATTTTTGTACAGTCTGGAGAGCTCTAGAACTTCTTCAATAGCTGATACCATTGTATTTGATTAATATATAAGGCCAAATACTTCAAAAGCTGTAGTTACAGATTTTAAATGCACTTTCATTTCATTTTGTGATCGTTTAAAGTACAAAATAAAAGAAGCTCTAAAAGAGACCATATTTGCCTGCAATCAAAGGAGGACAACATTTATACTGATAGTTTTCACAGTCTGATATCTTGTTAGCCTCTTTCAAATTTTTATAAACAGGGGTTCAATACCGTGACCTAGGTTGCAGGAATTTCCCCAGACTGTCTGAAATCATATACTTTATTCATGACTGATCAGAGTTTCTCAAGGAGACTAGTTTCTGAGCAAACATGTTAGGACTTTTCTCTCCCACCACAAAACAGAGGAGCCCGTTCACAAAGTAAACACCTGGACTTCCCCACAAAACATCTTTAAACTTAATGAATTTTTTGTGGAAGAGAAATCAGGTGGTGATGAATATTACCTTTTCACAATGATGCGTTCAGGTGATGATCCTTAAACTGACCATCAAAGGGAACTAGATTTAATGTTTAACTTTTAATGGCTGAATCGAAAGTGAGACTATTGGCGTTTTTCTCCTACACAAAATAAAATGATTGCCATTATGCATTCCCATAGTACAGAAACAGTGTTGTTTAGCTATGCTGAAGCTTAAAATCTGACATATGTAGACAGGAAACAGCACACTACTATCCAGCCTCTCAAGCAAATGTCTTTTTTATACCTATTTTAAGCTAATGGTTGGAATCTGGTAGAAGAAATATAAAAGCTGGGTTATATTCAGCCACCCCTCAGCATTATATTTTAGTATAACCCTGGATTTATTATTTCCATCAACTTTCTAATTCTTGTTTTTGGGTAATAGACCAAAGATAGGTAGTTAGAGAATGACACTTGAAGTTAGTGACATGAGACCAGAGCCTGTGCCTCTTGGTTATAGAAGCAGAATTCTTTCTAGTGACCCACTCGATTCTGTGCTTCCACAGTCTTTAAGCATTTCCAACCAGCCAAATTTTTCTATTATCAAAAATCAGTTAACTGCATGATTTACTCAGGCTGATCTCACTAGCTGAAATCTCCCAGTAAAATGTATCCCTAAGAGGAATGAATTTCTAAATTAGCTGAAATGGCACTTTTGAGAAACTGAAACAGGTGTGATTTGAATGCACATTTTACTTAGGTTTCTAATGCCTGATGGAAAAAGAAGCTTGAATAGCTAAAAAGAATGTATTCTCTTTCCAAATTTCTTAACTTTCCCATGTTTAGGATAAGGCGAGCCTAATGGTCTGACTATTTTAATACAGTGGCTAAATTAAAATGCCTCAACCTATTGGACAATGAACACTGTCTATCTAGACATAAGTAACCATTTTAGCCTTAAAATGTAAGATAAGCATGTGTGCTCAATACACTGAGTAATAGTTGTAAAAAATCCAAATTACAAGATAGACAGAGATGTCTGAAAAAAATTATAGTACTTAAACTTTTGAGTATTTGAATTGCATGTAGTATTTTTTAACTGGGCTTAGTGTGTTTTTTGCATTGATTGAAATATTTTTTAGTCCAAATAAAGCCTGTCTACTTAAATTTTACAAACTATTAAGTACTCATTTATAAATAATATGGAAACTGTGTTTTAACTTTTTATACTTTTAAGACATATTAATATGTTAAGTCAAAAGAACAAAACTGTTACCAAACATCTCAATAATTCCTAATGCATATTTCAAACTGTTTATATTGAAATTCTTAGCTATTTAAAATTAATGTTTATGGTTCTTCTAATGTTTAATTTTTAATAATAATGTTTCATTAGATGTTATATAAGCAATCAGAAAATTCTGGATTTTTCAGTTTTGAAAGAAATATTTTAACATGTTAGCAAGTATTTCTTCTGCCCGTTCAATGTCTCTCCTTGTCTACACCATCGGTACTCAAAGTGTGGTCATCCTTTGGGACTGGAGGGATAGGTTCTGTTAGATCACAACTGTTTTCAAATAACACTGAGTTATAGTTCTTTTTCACTGAGTTGACATTGGGCCTCAGTACAAAAGCAATGGTGGGTAAATCCTGGTATGAATAAATACTAAAGTGCAAATGGAGGTAATGCCATAGACAGTGTATCCTTCTCTACCAGCACGCAGATGGCCAACTTTATTGCAGTTTACTTGGTGATGTAGTATTAATTGTATTAAATCTCAACATTTGAGTATAACTTTTTAATATTCTTTGTGATAAAATATAAAATGCAAAGCACACTTCTGCTGAACATGAAAGTAAACTCGAGAAGAGCACTTACACGATTTTTGGAGTTGTGACTTGAACTAGTCACTTTTTTATGGAATATAATTTTTGCTTAAAAGAACAAGTCAGGCAAAATGTTATTGTTCAGACTCAACTCCTTGACATACATTTTCTTGAAAGTGAAAAAAAAAATGAGGTTGTGACTTCAAAGGAAACAAATTATAGTATTTTTTGTCAATGAAAATTTTAAATTTCCAAAGGGAAATTAGAATTTTGGAAAGTTTGTCATTGTGATCTTGGAAGTTTCTCAAAATATAAAGAGCTTTCTAATGAGATAGGCATATGTGATTTTTTCTTAACACATCAACATTTTAAAGTGCATAATTCAATGAAGTAGTATTTTCTAAATGATGCCAATGGATTTTAAGTTAACAAGAGTTTGAAAAATTAATTTTTCCAGCTTCAGAGTCCAGATTGCTGCAGAATTCAACAATACTTAAGAAATGGCCACTTACTGAGTTTTGGTGTAGTATCAAATAAAAATACCTGTAATTATATGAAAACTCTGTTAACATGTCTATGAGTCTGGATTTTTCTCAAGTTAATATCACCAAAACACTACTTGGCTGTTTAACTATAGCCAAATGTGAGAACTTTCCCTATTTTATTAAACCAAATATTAAAGAGATTTGAAAATGTAAAACAGTGCTGCTCTCATCACCAATTTTTTGTTATGGAAAGTGGTCATTTTTTCATAGACATTTTATTATAAAATAGAAATATATGCTATCACTAAAATATTTGACTTAATATTTTAATTAATGTATATTATCTCATTTCTAATTTCTTATTTTTATTTTCAAAATGTCAAAATTATATAGTCTGCATAGTCAAAAGTACTTTGGGATCCCTAATAATTTTTAAGAGTGCAAATGAATCTTGAAAGCAAAAACTTTTTAGAATAATTTTACTTCTGTAGCAAATTCAGTTTAGGTTTTAGAACTCTTTACAAACATGCACACAGGTTTTCATGATGCCCAGCAATAGTCAGCCAAGTATTCAGTTTTTCAGTTGCAGTTATATAAGAATAATTCTGATGTCCAGTTACTTCCTTATTATATCTAAGAGATATTCACTTGACCCTTTAGAGATACAGTTCTTTTCATGCATTCAGTTTTTAAAAATCATTGCTGCAAAATAAGATACTTTTAAACTGGCCAAAACTTAAATAGCCCATGGTGAAACATAATTCTGATACCAAATTCATATGTATTTAGTACTTTTTAATTTAAGTGAATATTTTTGGTTACCTAACTTTTGTAACTAGTCAGTTTTATTGTTTTCATAGCAAATGCTGAATTCATTGTTATAGAATAGCTATAGCAAATCATTTTGCCATAACTAAAGTGTAGCTCAATTAGAATCTAAGTTATATCTGCATCATATAAGTAGGAAGGATTTTATAAAAGGAGAAGTCATAAATATTGTACAAATTTTTGGAGAAAATATAGGACAGGCCATAGAATTTTATTGTGTAGAGCTAAATCCTCATAGGATATGTCACAAATATTCTCTATTCCTCCTACAAGTAGTTTTCATTAGTCCTAGTATCCATGTAATAGCTTAAGTATGAGTTGAAGTTGGGCACAGAAAGTATATAAAATATTTTATATAGTTATAATAGATAAGTTTCCATGTTTTAAGTACTGTCCTTCGTATAACTTTTGCTTTTTCAGGGTTTATGCAGCACATATTGTAGATGTGAGCTTGGTTCCAGAACACCTCAGTAGAGAGAATATTGCAATAACAGTAGTCAAACTTTTTTTTTAGTTTCTCAGTGCATATAAAAGTTATCTTTGCACTATGTCTAGTCCAGTAAGTGTGCAACAGCAATATGTCTAAAAAAGGTTCATATCTTAAATAACTTAATTGCTAAAAAATGCCAATAATCTCTTGAGCCTTCATCAAGTCATAATCTTTTTGCTGATGAAGGATCTCACCTCAACTGATAGTCACTGACTGATTATGGTAGTCATTGCTGAATGTGGGCAGATAAAAGACAACAGTAAAGTTTGCTATATTGATATACTATTTCATGAAAGATCTCTATGTAGAGTACAATGCTGATTGATAGCATTTTGCCCATAGAAATTCTTCAAAATTGGAATCAATTATCTCGAAGCCTGCACTGCTTTGACAACTAAGCTTATATAATAAAATAAATCTCTTTTTGTCACCTTAACATAGTTTACACCATCTTAACCAGGAGTGGATTCCATCAAAGAAGCCACTTTCTTTATTCATCCATAATATACAAGCTTCTCATCCTTAAAATTTTTAAATTTTATCATGAGATTGCAGCAATTCAGTCATATCTTCAGGCTGTACTTCTAATTCTAGTTCCCTTGCTATTTCTACCACATTCTTCCAAACCCCTGTTAATGTTGATATTTTGAACTCCTCCTATTGACCACAGATGTTCTTAAATGGTGTCCAGAATGGTGAATATTTGCTAGATTTTCAGTTTCCTTTTCAAAGATCCACCCATTACCTTTATGATAGCTTTTTTCTTATGAAATGTATTTTTTCAGTAATAAGACTTGAAAGTCTAAATGATTCCTTGTTTTCGGACTGAAGAATAGATGTTGTGTTAGCAGGCATGAAAACATCATTAATGTTCTTATACATTTCCATTAGAGCACTGGGGTCACCACTGTCATCCAGGCTTTTCTTTTCCATTGGTAGAGCATAGGCAAAGCAGATCTATCATCATTCTTAAGATTTCTATTTTTTGGACTGCTTCATGAACGTTGACTTCAACTTAGAGTCACCAGTTACATTAGCCCCGAACAAAAGTCAAGTCTATCCTATGAAACTTTAAAGCCAGGCATTGACTTTTGTCTAGCTATGAAAGTCCTAGATGGCATCTTCCAACATAAAGCTGTATAGTCTACATGGAAGATGCATGTTTTTTTTTTAATGCAGTTGTTACAATCAATAGTTTTTTGATAGACCTTCAGAATTACTTCCTGAAGCTTCTACTTCAGCACTTGCTGCTTCACCTTGTACTCTGATGTTACAGAGATGTTTCTCTTTATCATTCATGTGTTCAGTGGAGTAGCACTTTTTATTCCTTCAAAAGATTTACTGTAGCATTCACAACTTAGCTCCTTGTTTGACAGAAGACCACATTAGGACCTATCTCACTTCACTTCAGAAATGCTTTCACCACTAAGCTCAATTATTTATAGATTTTGATTTGTAGTAAGAGACATTCAGTCCTGTCTTGAACTTGAGCACTTACGGGCACTGTAGGGTTATTAGCTGGCCTAATTTTACTATTTTTGTATCTCAGGGAGTAGAGACACCCCAACATTTTGAGAGAGACTGTTGTCATTGGAGCTGTCAGAACACAGAGAAAATTTATTAAGTTTGATATTTACTATGGGTGTAGTTTGTGGTACCTGCCCCCAATTCCAGAATAACATCACAGAACTCAGATCACTTGTCACAGTAATAGATTTTAATAATAATGAAACATTTTGATATATTGTCAAAATGTGGCACAGAATCAAAAAGGGAGCTCATGTTGTTGCAAAATGGCACTGGCCGACTTGTTCAGTGCAGAATTTCCCACAAACATTTCATTTTTAAGAAATACAATATCTGTGATATGCAATAAAACAAAACACAATAAAATACTCGTGGTTTTGAACATGTAATTTCATTCTTTTTTTCCTAGAATTCCATTCTTTTCTTCTCCTCCCTATTATCTTAAATCTTAGTAAATAGTGGTTGAAATGTTACTTTTCTAGATCTTATGGGTGACCAGGGCTACAACTCTTCATTTTGTTTTGTTTTATGAATGTTTTTTACATATCAGAAAATAAAATATTTTTTCCAAAGTTATATATTTTGAGGAACGTTGTGACTATTCTCTTTCCTTTTGGCAAGAGGCAATCTATAAAAAGGTGGGAAACATAACTCTTTGATGTTTCTATACATAGTAAAACGATTGCCAAAATAAGTTTAGTTAAAATCCATCATCTCACATAATTATACATTGTTTTCCCTTGTGATGAGAACTTTTAAGATATACTCTCTGGACAACTTCAAAGATATAATACAATATTAATAACAATAATCACCTCCAATTTCCTGTTTTTATTCTGATAATAAGTTGGAAAAAATTGAGGGACAGACACTAGTTTAGAGAAAGCCCGCTAATCTTAGAATATGAAAAATGGCATTCAAGTTCCTAATTTCACTAAATACTTAACCTTAAAAATCATGATTTGTTTTCTAAGTAAATAATTTGGACTAGATTTTTTTGAAAAACCCTTCAGATCCCACATTGTGCAACTCTGAAAAACCCTTTAAGCTAGTGATGTTTCATCTGTGGAATAATATTTGGCACTAAAATATCAACACATCAGATTTTTCCCTTAATATATAATTCATACTGTCTATTAAAATATTTGTTCTTTTTTAAAATCCCTAAATAAAGATTTATATACACAAAAGTTAAATTTTCTAAGGTCATTTTATGGAAATATAGTGCAAAATATCAAAATCACAGTTAATAACCGGTTTTATGCTACTGTATATTGAAGGCAGTCATTTGATAAGGGATTTTTAGGACTACAAGCATTTCATAGTTTTCTTAGGGGAAAAAATAACAATAATATTACTGAGAAACTTGGGAAATAAGACTGCATCATAGAAATACAGTTACTCACATTGGGTAACATACACAAATAATATTAGAAAAGTCTCGAGATTAGTAATAAGCAACTTAAACAATTGTTGAATTACAGAAAATGTATCTGTTTGTTTGACATACTTTTAGGAAAGAAAAGTAGGTGAAAGCAACACTATTATCAAGAAGCAAATGCATCTAGTGTTTACAAAAGCTTCTCCAGAATCATTTCAGTTAGCCTGAGAAGAAACCCTTAGATAAGTAAGCATTTCAAATCCAGTGGAAAAAGAATGTTACACCTATGTTTTATAAAGCTGTAAGAGGCTCAGAATTACTTACTTGAAGAAGTAGCAATTTCTGTTAGCAAGATGCATGAAAAGTGTTAGCCTCATGGGAATCCATTTGTGACAACAGAGCAGAAAGCAGCCCCTTCTCTGACAATAAAAAAATGACATAATATAGAAGTAATCAGTCTGAAAAGTATAGAATATTTAAAGCTTGAAATGCCTAAAAAGCTATAAGCAAGATCTTAAAATCAATATAGGTTGCTAACAAAAAACAGCAATGACTTCAGAATAAAGAATATTGTACTGGTCCCAGAAAAGTTTTCTAAAATAACTTAGTGTAGGTGGACCCTGGTGGCTCAGGCACTGAACTGGCATCTGCAACAAAGACTACATAAAACTCAAGACCCAGTTTCAAGACCCAGTGCCAAGGTAGGAAAGCAACCAAAATAATTAAATAAAAGTGCTTCCTCCTCACCCTTCCACTCTTAAAACACAAATATAAATAACAACAGCAAAAAGCTAAGCATATTTATTTTGAAAATAATGCATTTACTTGTTAGACTTATAAAAACAAAGCAATTAACCTGGTATTTTATAATATTGAAAATGATTTTTAAAAACAAGGTATTTTTAGTATTATCAACTATTTGGAAGAAAACAGAACTAAATAGTCCATTAAAAAATGGAGTTAAAAAAACATAGACCTGGAAAGATTTAATTTGTTTTATTTAAATATTCCTAGATGCAAGGAATGTAACTGCTTGCTAGGAAAGTAAGAGGCAGTAAATCACACCTGTCAATGTGTTTGATTGGAAAGTCAAAGGCAGAAGTATTTCACAATTTAAATTAGAAGAATCAACTATAGAAATTAAAATATATCTGAGAAGAAAAAAAAAGAACGCTGCATTCGGGGACTCCTTGGAACATTTTTCTGATTCATCTAGTTATCAAGAAATTAATAATGAAGAAAATAGAATTTCTAGAACTATTTACAACCAGAGAAGGTTCCCAGTCATAATATTTGTTTCTTGAACCAACCTTTTCTTTTTTAATTCTATGTAGATTGCTGTGAATTCAAGGTTTGTTGGATAAAACGTTTAATATATCCTCATTTCTAGGATAAATAATGCGATTTGATGTTTACATTTTTTTCTGGAATTATATTTTTCTAAGCTAAGACTAGATAATTTGCTACTAAATTGATACCCAGTATTAAAATAGGAGCAGGGAATTTGGGAAATTTTATTCCTGTCTCCGATACTTTTTTTAGAAAGCAAGACCACAGATGTTTGTATTGGAGATATTCTCCATTCTTAGCACAACACCAGCTTTTTCTAGAATCTTCCAGATCTAAATACATGCCCTAAACAACTCATTACTTTTTATTTTGAAGGGGAGTAGAGAGGAGGGGCAGAGGGGAAATGATAGAGATATTGAGGAAATAACATGTCTCGTTAAAAAAAAGTAGAATTTAAAGGTACTTCAGAACAGCCCAGAAATGTTGAAACAATTAAAATTAAAAACAGGTTAGTCAGTACTCCTTTCATTGCTTTTCTATACACTAAGTAATTTTACTGATAAATGTTTCCCTTGTTATGGATGATATTTCTTCACACATTATAGATTTTTTTATATCAGTATTTCCAGATGCTTTACATCCCAAATAATAACCATATTCACTTGCTCCTAAAGATTTTTCCTGAAATATTGTGACCCTTTTAAAGTAAAACTTCTCCATCTTGCATAGAAAGAGTCTCTGATAAAATCCATTTTAAATGCCTCATTGTATGTATAACTAAGCATAGATCATCAGCTTTTCCGATTTAGTTAACCACCATGAAAATCCCCCCAGTGCTTGGGGAACTTGATAAACTTCTGCATCCTTTCCTCGTCCGGGTTGCAAGTCTCCGCTCCTGGCCGCCATGCTAGCCCTAGCTCTATCCACAGGCTCCCTGTCTTTGTTTGTAATCCACAATACACAGTGTCCTTTTGTCATTCCCTCATAAGTGTGCTCAGCCATCAAGTATTTCCCACAAAGTGCTTGACAAAAATTTGCTTGAGATATCTAGTATTTGAGAGAATTAGTTTAAAACACACTAGATATTT
The DNA here is from genome assembly GCA_004363575.1 of Solenodon paradoxus. Classification (NCBI taxonomy): domain Eukaryota; kingdom Metazoa; phylum Chordata; class Mammalia; order Eulipotyphla; family Solenodontidae; genus Solenodon; species Solenodon paradoxus. The sequence goes on from RJWH01000917.1 coordinate 201,125, forward strand.
CTTTTTACTTTTTCCTTCATTTTAAACTAGACCAGAATGCATTTGAATTCCCTACTTTCTATTTTCAATTCTATTGATTTTCACTCATTTCCTTACTTTTAGGTATTTTAGGCTAAATTTCATTCTTCTGCCTTAAATGAAAAATTAGATGTTGACTTAAAACATTTTCTGATATAAGCATATAATGGTATAAAATATTTAAGCACAGATTCCTGTAAAATTCACATAAATTTTATTATTTTATTTTTACTTGACCTTAACATTTTCGAATTTCTTATGTGACTTTTGACCCATGAGATATTTAGAAATGTATTGTCTAATTCACAAATGTTTGAGAATTTTCTAGATATCTTAGTGTCATTGGTTTATAATTAAGTCTATGATGGTCAGAGAACATATTATGTCCAAATTAATTTTTAACTTACTCTAACAGTATAGCAGATTATCTATTTTGGTGATAATTCCTTATACAGTTGAAATAATGTATATTTTGTGGTTACTGGAGGTATCATTCTATAAATTTCAATGCTATTGTTTAAGAAATTTTAAGCTTAATGATTTGTCCTCTTTATTTTGTCAGCACTGATAGAAGGGTATTAACATTTGGTGTCCCCTATTAAAGTAGTGGTTAGGACTGCCATTTCTGGTCTAGTGCAGTTCACATATATCCCAGAGACCAGGGTTCAGGTCCTGGGCCTAGAGGGACCAATCAAAATGAACATCTAAATAAAAATAAAAATATTTCTCCCTCCTCTCTCTTCCTGTCTGCTTGCCTACTCACTTTCATTCCTGCCTTCACCTCTCCTTAAAAAGAAAACACAAATTTCCATCTATGACTGTAGATTTTTCTAATTCATTTTTTTATTCTCTCAGCTTATGCATCATGTATTTTGAAGCTCTTTGTCTTTATTACAGATAATGTCTTGATATGTACTTTATCAGATATTAATATAGCCTTACTTATTTCTTAATGCTTACATTTTCATGGTAGATCTTTTTTTTTCTTTTACTTTGTCCTTGTGAAGTATCTTTATATATAAATTTCATCTCATGTAAGCAGTGTGTAGTTGAGTCTAGCAAGTTCTACCCTTTAATTTATTTAATTTAAATTATTCATATTTTTCCTTTTTGTGATTCACCTATATTAATAGTTTCTAATTTTTATTCATATTTTCATTTTGATTTCTTTAATATATAATAGCTACTTTAAAACCTTATCTGAAGTCTCATCACCCAGGTCATCTTGTGATCTATTTCTATTGACTAGCTTTTATTTCTTTGACCCACAACTTCTGATTGTCTGTTGGGATTTATATAAACTTGTATCTTTCTTTTAAGTGTATTCATTTTTATTCTGCCTAAATACAAGTGTAAGATGGATATATAGATGGCTAGAGTGCCAGGGTGAAAGAATGTACCACAAGTAAGCAAGCAATAGAAAGATTTGTGAGCAAGCAATAAAATCATTTATTCACTCTCTAAGGGAGGAGAGGGGCTAGACTCCAGGAGATAAACTGGCATCTGATTGTTAGGGATTGGGGTTGCATAAGACTGGGTGGTGGGTGGGTAGGATGAAGGGTGTTTAGCAATTTTTCAAGCAGTTTTTGGGAGAAGAGTGTTTTTTTAGTTTCTCAGGGGCTTGAAGGTCTTGAATTTTGGGAAACAGGATACTTTCCCAATTTCTCTCATAGATGTTTTCAGTTTCCTCTTAGAGAGCTAAGAGGGTGTCTACCATTGTTGAGAGGCTTCCCAGGAAGCTTGGAGGGCGTCTTGCATCCAGCATGTGGTTCCAATTAGCTGGGGTGTTGCTGCTGGGATTTTCTGTTGACCTAGGGCTCAAGACAAGAAACTGGGTAAAATTGCTGTTCCTTAAGTCTTTTCTTTTTAGCCAGGTGTCCTCCAAGAAAAAGCTCTGTCAACAAAGATCACACCACTTCTTCTCCAGTTTCTGCCTACATTTGGTCATTCTTTGGTGGCTTAAAAGATTTAGTTTTCATATTGGATCCATGATTATATAATTGCTATCTACAGAAAGCTACTCTGCATTTACCAGAAACAACATGTTTCCATTAAATATTCACATTTTTCCATGAAATGATACTAGAACTTTAAAAAGGCATAAGATATTTTAATGATTTTTAATAAATTGAACATTAAATTAAATTACATATGTTCGCTTTGTATTTTAAATGGTAATTAAAAATAATTACAATTCATTTTTAAAGCATAGAAACATAAAATAATAAAATCAGGTTTCAGTTTAATGTTTTGAATACATAAACTGTGCACATATATTATTTAAAAATTATCCAGTACTTGCAAATGTTGGACATATTATTCTCAATATTGCTCTGTTATAGTGTATACTCACCTGTCCTTATATCATTAGTCTTCAAAAGTATATTTTTATTGCATAGCATTTAATATATCAATAATGGTATTTCCTCTTTACTCATTCTTGGATTTTATGAGATTTCCAAATTGTTTTGTCCTTATAAAAATACTGTGCTAAACTGTTTTGGGAAATAATCTATTTTGCTTATTTTATTTCTTCATTTAAGATTACTGACAAGGGAAGTACCAGTTTAAAATGTTTAAATTTTTAGTTTTTTGATACATAGTTGGTCAGAATTTTTTAAAGATATATAGGCATAATGTATGTGTGTGTGTGTGTGTGTGTGTGTGTGTGTGTGTGTGTGTGTGTGTGTGTGTGTGTAATTCATGGAAATAGACATTGACCTAATATATGAGACATAGAAGCTATGAATTTAGTGAGAGATTTTTTTCCCCATAGGTCTATGTATCTTTGACTCAAGCTATTTTTAAAATTGAATTTTTCTTTATCTAAAGTAAACTATTTAAATTATATTCTAAGAGCATGGGTCTCCCACTTCACTCTTCCATATCTCCATTACCCACCAGCACCAGAGGCAACTTCACCAAATACTTTCTGGTATTTATCATCATCTCTCTAAATAACAGCCTCCAGTATCAATTTTCTGTTTCCCTGTTAAATTATTATCATCATGTAATTGTTGTTCACAATTAGTTGAAAATATGTAGCATGTAACTTTCCCTTTCTTACATAACTTGCTTTTCTTTGGAGTTTCTTTGTATAGGTTTTTGTTTAGGTTTTTATACATGAAAAATAATTTCAAATTTGTGATTTTCTTTGACAGTGTCTTCCCACAGCCCTTCGCCTGTCCCTTTCTTACTTGTTGCTGCTTTTTACTGCTTAACTGTTGTCCTTTGTCAGATTTCAAAATAATTCTGAGAATTCTCTTTGCCATTCCCTTGTATTGGATCCACTTCTTCCTAGAACCAACTAAGTCTTCCCCCTGAATTTTTGTGAAGATATACATTCTCCAGAGGTTTCCTAAGAAAAGATGAAGGTATATTCATTAGACTTCAACCCTCCCAACCCTTCCTGCGGGTCTCAGACTTCGGTCCCTGCCTAAGCATCCTCAGTCAGGATGTGCTAACCATTAAATTCTGCTGTTTAACAGTCACCCCAAATCTTAGTGACTTTAAACAGCAATTGCTTGTTAGTTCAATTGTGTGTAGTCAGCTGTTTGGGTTCTTCATGATGGGGCTCTCTGAGCTAGACTTGGAAGGTTTACAATGGCTTCATTTCGATGGGACTTCAGCTAGGATGGCTGAGAGGCTGGAGTCTCACTCAATCCACATTGTGTGTCTCATCCTTGAAGGTTTGGTCCCTGGGTTCCCAGTGTCATGAGAGGACAAGCCTCAGTGCACAACTCTTCTGTGAACATCTACCTCTATCTTATTTGCTAATGTCTTATTCAAAGCAAATCACATGTCCAAATCCAGTTTTAAGACCTGAAGTAGACAACACTCTTGATTGGAAAAACTGCAAAATATTGAGACCATTTTATTTTTGAATCTAGCTGTTTTGCATATCTAAAAATGATTTTATTTTAAGATTAATAATTCCTTGGGTATGGAGTTCTGTTTGCAAGATTTTTCCATCCTAATTTTGAGCCATTTTTTTCTAGCTTCTGTCGTTTTCTGACCACTAAAGAATCCTGGTACCATTTCAGAATTTTTGTATTTATTTACGTTTCCATCCTTTCCTCTTCATCTTTGGAAACATTTTGGTTTTCTCCTTATCAACCCTAGCATTGTGGGAAAATCACAATATCTCTTTTGCCATGGGTTTACTTTCATGAGTTGTATCAAATGCCAAGTGGTTATTTTAAATCTTAGGACACATACTCTTAGTTTGGAAACATTTTCATGTATTTTATAGATATTTTCTTTTACTCTGATAGCCACACCCTTTACTTTTTCTCTTGTTTTGGGAGCATGTATTTTTCAACTTAATAACTATTTTGCTATTGATGTAATTGTGATAGTTATCAAGGGTCTCTTTTGTTCCAGGCATGGTTATAAGTGCTTACATGAACTCATTATATTAATTTCATCCTGATGGCAACTATGTGAGCTAGGTATTTGCTGTAAGGTGTTTAATAGGACATAATTATCAAATTATTCCAATTTTACACATATGGAAATAAAAAGCTTTTTGTAGGATAGTGATTTTCCTTGATTATTTTCTTTTCTATTATCTACAACCTTTTCATTCTACTACTTAAGTGATTCCTTCAACTTTGTCTTTCAACAGTACTTAAAGAAATTGTTTTCATTTATATTTCTAAGAGAACTGTCTTATTTTTAGAACTTCTTTTGTCTCTTTGAATATTAACTCTAAATTTATTTGTATTTTTTGTTTTCTATAAAAATCTGTTTTATTCAGGGTTTTTAACATTTCTTTTGTATTAGAAATGTTTACCAAATATCTGATAATATCCAATTGTTTGTTGATGAAAGGTACTATAATAATAACATATATAATTGAAGGCTGTGGGCATGGCTTATTGACAGGTGACCTTTAATGTACAGTGTTTAATGTGGGCAAGCCATATCATTGTGGAAATGTTGAGATATAAGTATTTTTCTCTTGGTTTGGTTAATTTCTTCAGTTAACTTAATCTGAATTTCTGTGGGGATATGGAAAAGGCAGATCTATATAACTGGAAGTTAATGTGTGGAGAGGAAAAGGAGATGACTATCTCATGAAACCCTTCACTATCTATTTTATTTTATATGTCTTTGTTGTCAAATTATTTTTATTGAAGGTACATGCATCATAACATTATATAGTTTTAGGGTGTGCATCATTGAAAATCAACATTTGTATATAATAAAATATATTAAGTTCACCATAACCAGTACCAGTTCTTCTTTCACCATATTAGTGATCTATTTTACTGAATATATCCACCTCCTTCCCTCTTTCTTTCTTGAGGCCACTAGTTTGATTTCATAGACTAAATGTCTATTTTTGTTTTACTTAATTCATTTATTTGCTTGGTTTCTCAATATGAGTGAAATCATAGGATGTCTGTCTTTCTTCTTTTGGTTTATTTCACTAAGCATAATTCCCTCTAGGTCCATCCACGTTGTTGAAAATGTCAATATTTCATGTTTTCTGATAGCTGAGCAGTATTCCTTTATGTATATATACCACATCTTCTTTATTGACTCAACTGTTCATGGGCTTTAAGTTGTTTCCAACTGTAATGCTGCAGTGAACATGAGGATGCATGTATCTCTTTCAGTTAGTGTAATGTTTTTCAGGTAAATACCTAGAAGTTGGATAACTGTATAATATGGAAATTACATTCTCAATTTTTTTGAGGACACTCCCTACTGCTTTCCATAGTGAAGTTGCACCAGTTCACACTACCACCAATAGTGTGTAAGAGTTCTCTTTTTTGAGATCCTCCCCAGCACTTGATTGTTCCAAACTTTTGGGTAACAGACTTTCTCACAGGTGTGAGGTGATATCTACTTGTTTTGATTTGCATTTCCCTAATGACAAGAGAGGTAGAATGTGTACCTTTTGAACATCTGTATGTCTTCTTTGGAGAAGTGTCTATTAAAAGCTTCTGCCCATATTTCAGTTGGGTTGTTTGTTTCTCTCCTTTTGAGTTTTCTGAGTTCTTCATATATTTTTGGTATTATTTATCTATTTTCAGTGTGGCTCTCTGATATGCCTTGTGCCTATTGATAACACCAAGGTATTTCTGATAGCCTCTATAGCCAAACTTCTAAACTCGTGCTAGAGAAAATTGCATGGATAAGGAAAGCATTCTGGGGTCTGCAGAGCCTCTTTTGTCTCCTCACATTCTGAGGTTTATTATATCCAACTTTTTAGTGTTGTGGCTCTCCCTGGGACAAATCAAGCAGGCAAGCTTTTGGAAGTATTTTAGAAAGATTTATTATGCTTGGGCTCAGCGGGGATCCTTCCCCAAAGGCTGAGCATGGGCTTCAGGTTAGGGTACACTTATATAGGTTAGAGCAACCATGAGAAGAGAGAGAGGTAAATTAGAGTGGGGGGTTTCAAGCAAGGGAAGTTCTTTGTCTGTTGGTGTGCCTGCAGCATTCCATTAAGCTTAGATCACAGGATGTTTTATGGCTCTGCTAGCTTGAGCAGTCTGCTGGGAAGTGAGGGGCAGGCCTTTTCCCCTTACATTCCCCACTCTTGTTCCCCAAAATGATCAATAGTCAGCTTTGATGGATCCAAGGATAGGAAAAGGGATGCTGAATTGATCATTCTGACTACTTCCTGCTGTTCAGGGCTGTACTGGAGTTGAGGCATCTTGGACCATCTGAATATAGGAAGAAGATATAGTTAGCAATCCTGCTCATTTTAGAGGGGTACGGGGTTATATTGTGCTAACAGGATTTGCTTTGTTGTTACCTGCTGAACAATCGTGTTTATTGAGGACCAAATCAGGCCTATTATTATAGGAAAAAGACAAGGGAGCAAAAGAGTCTCGTGGTCCTTAATAGAGCTTTAAATTCTCTGATTCAAGAAAACCAAGAGAACTATTTTGAGTTGAAGAGGGACTCCCAATTCTAGACTGAGACACGGGCTATTTTCCCCATGCCTCTGGCAATATCTTTAACTATTTTCCCATTATCATCTATTTGTAAACAGCAGTTTGTTAAATTAAACTTAGTACAAACTCCTCCTTCTTCTGCTAATAAGTAAGAGGGCATATGCTAGGTTCATGGTTTCAAAATGCTATGATGTCTGAACAATATTCCAGAATGGAATTCAAGAAAGGCTGGCCTTTCCAATGATCTATATAAGCTAACAGGCAGCAATCCCACAGAGGGGGTCTGCAGAACTGGCTGACACAGGCAAATGAGAGGAGTAAGGCCCAGAGTAAGATAAGAACAATGCACAGAGATAGACACAGGGTCTCCTGGTGGGTCATCAGCTCCTCTAAACCTCTGGTGAATTACACATCAGCCTGAAATGGGTGGGAAACAACTGCTGGATAGTACAGGCAGAGTTCTGGTCAGAGGGGTCACTCTCTTGGTTGGGTGATCTGCTGCTCTGGTGGTTTGTCTTCACCCAGAAATGGATCCAGGCAACCAGTCCTATAACTTTAAGGGCTATGGGAGAAATTAGTATGACAAGATAAAGTCCCTTCCAGGAAGGTTGAAGGGTTTTTTTTTTTCCAGTCTTTCAACCATACATAGTCTTCTGGTTTAAATGGATGCATTGGGGTTCTAAGGGAGATTGGGATTCACTTAATCACCCATTTATGGATATTCTGAAGTTTTTTTTTCAAGGCTCAGAAGTTGTTTCTGAATTTCTAAGTTTTCTGGTTCCTTTAGGTCCCCCTCCAGTCTATTTAAGGGGGCGGGTTCTACCATATAGAATCTCAAAAGGGGGAAATCCTACTCTGGCCCTAGGGACAAAACATATCTATAGGAGGGCTATGGGCAATATGTCTGTTGAGAGTAGACTAGTTTCTTGACATAACTTAGTCATAGCCTGTTTGAGGGTCTGGTTCATGCGTTCTACCTTTCCTGAACTCTGGGGCCAGCAAGCCGTGTGTAAGTTCTATTGGCTATCTAGGTCCTTAACTATCTGTTGCATTACTTCTACTATAAAGCCTGGGCCATTGTCTGATTCTATAGGCAATGACATCCCGTATCCTGGGATAATGTCTTTCAGTAGTGTCTTGGTTATCTCTCTGGCCTTTCTTGTACTGGTGGGGTATGCTTTGACCCAGCCTGAGAGAAGGTGCAAAGACTAAGAGGTATTTATTCCCTCTGCTTGGTCCTATTTCAGTGAAGTCTACCTCTAAATCTTCAGAGGGAGTCTGATCCCTTCATTGAATTCTTGCTGGCCCAACAAGACTCTGTCTGACATTCTCCTGTGCACAAAAGAGGCAGTGTTGTGTCATCGAGGCACAGAAGGATAGCAGTCAAGCAGTCAGGTAGTGCTGGTTCAACAATATTTCTAGAGTAGTTTTTCCCAGGTGGGTAAGTTCATGCTACTGAAGGACTGCCTGGTGTGCTAGTTATCCTGGCACAGATTCTGTGGTCTGGGAGTACCCACCATCCTTCCTCTGTTACCTTCCCCCTTCCTGTTGTGCCCATTCCTTTTCCTGGGCTGTGTATGTCAGGGGTGTAGGTAGTTCTGGAACTAGCATGATCCTTGGCGGTACTGCCTGTTCTTTGGCCATTAGTCTAGCTGCTGCGTCTACTCAGCAGTTTCCCTCTGATATTGAGTCCTTTCCTTTCTGGTGCCCCTTGCACTATGTGACTACTATTTCCTTGGTCTCCCAAGCTACTTCTAGTAGTATTGAGATTTCTTCTTGATTTTTAATTTATTTTTTCCTGATGTTAAAAGTCCTCTTTCCATATGTGTGTAGCCCCATGTACATGCAGAGTGGCCTATAGTCATAGGGCAAGTCAGTATGTAGATGTTGACACTTTTATTCTTTCTGAGTTTTAATGCCCTGACCAGGGCTCATAGTTCTGCTCTCTGGACTGACCATCCCCAGGCCAGGCCTTTGTCTCCATACTCTCATAGTCCAATACAACTACTTACCCAGCATGTCTCTTGCCTTCATCTATGTAACTACTCTCTGTATAAAGAATGAGGTCAGGGTTTTGCAGGGGCTTGTCAAGTCTGGTCAGCTAGAATAGACTTCATCAAGAACCTCTAGGCGGTCATGCTCTGGGGCCCCCGCAGCAACAGCAAAGAAGGTGGAAGGGTTTAAGGTTTTTATTGCTTCCAGTTGAACCCATAGGTTTTTGCACAGGAGCCCTTGGTACTGGGTCACCCAGGCATGAGTTAGCTAGTGCTGTCACTTGACATCCATGAGCATTATGCCAGAATGGGGCACTTTAACATTTAGGTTTTGTTTCAATGTAAGCTTGCCTGCCTCTTTAGCTAGCAGCGTAGTGGCTGCAAGAGCTCTAAGGCAAGGTGGCCAGCCTGCTGCAACCAAGTCAATCTGCTTGGACAGGTAAGCTACCAGTCTCTATCAAGTCCCAAATTCTTGAGTTAGTACTCCCAGAGCTACCCATTATTGTCACCTACAAACTGGTTAAAGTCCCGTGCCATATCTGGGAGTTACAAGACCGGTGCCTCAGTGTGTTTTGTCTTTATAGTTGTGAATACTTTTTCTTGTTCAGGTCACTTGTCAAGGGGTGCCTTCTCCTGTCCTTTGAGGACTTCATATGGGGGCTTTGTCAGCTCTGAAAACCCCTGGTATCCATATGTGACAGAATCCTGCTGCTCCTAGAAACTCTCAGGTCTGCCACTGAGTAGTAGGGACTGGAATGGCATATACTGCATACTTCCTCTCAGTCTCCAACCCTCATTTCCCTTGGGTGATTCAGAAGTCTAGGTACTTGACTTCTTTAAGCATATTTGAGCCTTTTTATCAGAGACCCAGTAGCCAGCTTCAGTCAGGAGCTGCAATACAGCTCTTGCTCCTTCCCAGCACTGAGCTTAAGTGGGGCTAGCTAATAAGAGATCATCTTCACATTGGAGTAAGACATCCTAAGTCCTGATCTGGAAACTTGGACAGATCAGATGCTAGTGCCCCACTGAATAGGGTTGGCAGGTTTTTGAACCCTTGAGGCAGCCTGGTCCAAGTGAATTGTTCCTTAGCCCCTGTGTTTGGGTTCTCCCACTCAAAGGCAAATGGGCTGCCTACTGGGCACCAAGTGAAGACAGAAAAAAGCATCCTTTAAGTCCAAACGAACCATTCTGCCTCTGATGGTATGAGTCCTAGTAGGGTATACCGGGTTGTCAGCGTCTAATGTAGGGTGACAGCTGCTTCATTGACGGCCCTTAGAACCTGGACTGGATGGTAGTCATTCATCCTTGGTTTCTTTACCTAAATGCAGTTGTGCTGAGCTGTCTGGGGTGAAGGCTATTTCTGCTTTCATTTTAGCCAGAATATCTCCACCCATCAGAGGTGCTGGGCAGCCTGGCAGATACAAGAACTCATGGATTACTTGGTGGCCCCCTAACCGGCACCTGTAGGGGCCACAGAACAGTCTGTCGGTCCTGGCTCTGGTAGCCCCTATGATAGTGGCCTCCTGCCCTGAGTGGGGGGTGCTACCTTGTAACAACTGCCACCATATTGACCATAAGTTTACAGCCTGGCCCCCAATTTCCATTTTGAATATCGGCTCATGGGAGCCTAGTTGGAAAGAGCCTGGACTCTCCTAAACTATTCTTGCCAATGCCATCAGGTCTGCTTCAGGTGGCTCAGGCGGTAGCAGCTAGGTGGGTTGGAAGAACCCAGTTTCCCTTTATGGCTGTTTGGACATTCGTTTTTCCAGTGCCCGTTTTCTTGCATTGTGCACACTGGTACCAATCTAATGAAGCCTTCCTCCCTAGTCCTCTGGCTCCTGTCTTGTAACCTCCCTTTTCCTTGGCAGGCGGGGGCTGTCCTAAGGCAGCTGCTAGAAGGTTTACTTTTTCCCTAGCTGCTTGCGAGCCTCCTTCCGTGGTGCCTGGTCCTGACTAATGAAGACCTTATTTGCTGTCTCCAGAAGCTCAGTGGCGTTCTTGCCTGCAAAGCCCTCCAGGGTCTGAGGTTTCCTTCTTACATCAGGTTGAGCCTGGCTGACAAAGGCAGCATTAACCATTCTTTGATTCTTTGGGGTTAAAGGGAGTATAGACCCTAAAAACCTCACAGTCTCTCATAAAAGTCTGCTGGGCTTTCCTCTGGTTTCTGGAGGACCTCTGAGGTCTTAGTCATGTTAGTTGGCTTCTTAATCCCTGCTTGGACTCCCTGACTGGGGGAAGGCCTGGCAATATCTCTCCAACCCATTTCTCCTTTCCTCAGTGTTAGAGTCCCATGGGGGGAATCATCTGGAAGGGCTTCATTTACCCAATTTTCTGTGTTTACGGTGCCCACCAGGGCCTGAATCTGAAGCCATTTTCTAGTCTCTGTCATAATTCTCATTCACTCCTCAGTATTGAAGTGCACACCCACAGCTGAGCAAGACAGCGCCACCCCCATGCACCCCAGATGCTCCCACCCGGAGCACGACTCTCCTCCCTTCTCCCTTCTCCCTCCCTCTCTCGGAGGATGGGACTAGCATGGTAGCGGTGGTGGAGGCGGCTCTGGGCACAACCCACAGGTCGTCCCAGATGCACTGTTGTCACAGCCATACCAGGGAGGCCGGCAGGCACTGGTGCACCCTGGCGCGGTGGCACTCAGCCCAGCTTTGCATCCCAGCCCAAACCGACCCATCCCTTAAAACCAATCTTTATTGTGGAGTTATAGACTCAGCTGCTTTTTTTTTTTTTACATATAGTCTGAGATTGTAGGTTTACCCTGACTTACCCCCATGTCCTCCCTTGTATGGTGTTGCAACAGACAAAGGCGGGGGTGGTGGCTTCTCAGAGCGACACACTCAGATGTCTGGCTGGCTGTATTCCTTGTGGAACTTTGAAAGTGTGTCTTGGCTAAGGTGTATCCGTATATCCTCAGGCTTGGTCACGTTGTTGCTGTGAATCACCGTTTTGCCATATGACAGCACTATGGAACCGCAATTTTGGGCCCACTCACATCCTGTGCTTGCCCTGTGGGACAACACAGGACATTCATAGTTCAGTCACACAGCAGAAAACATTCCTTCCCAGACTTCCCTAACTGAGAGACTTCTGATAGTCTCATCCTGACTGAGACTTCTGGTAGTCTCATGGGAGGTGATCAGGCTCCCCTTTTGCCCTAAGGCAGGCCTGGCTGGTCTGAAATCCCAGGATTTTACCTTATCTGGTGACCGTTCCTGTTGCCTGGTGCCTGATCTTCCCTTTGAGAGTCCAGTAAAGTTCACAGCTCAGGGCCGACAAGAGATGGCTAACCGTGGGTCTGCTGAAAGTTCAGCAGGGCACACCTACCCTCTGCGTCTTCCTATCCCACTGGCTGTGAGCTGTTTTTCCACACCGGTGGTTAATACCAGCGTGGTTGGGATTTCCCAGTCAGGGAACCAAATCTTGCGGCTCTCCCTGGGACAAACCAAGTGGGCACTCTTTTGGAAGTATTTTAGGCAGATTTATTATGCCTGAGCTCAGTGGGGATCCTTCCCCAAATGCTGAGCATGAGCTTCAGATTAGGGTACACTTATATAGGTTAGAGCAAGTGCGGGAAGAAAGAGATGTAAATTAGAATGGGGAGTTTCAAGCACAAGAAGTTCTTTGTTGGTGTGCCTGCAGCATTCCAGTAAACTTAGGTCACAGGATGTTTTATGGCTCTGCTAGCTTGAGCCATCTGCTGGGAAATGGCAGGCAGCCATTTCCTTAGCATTTCTGGAATTTGGAATAAAAACTTATTCTGCTCACTGCTAAAGGTATTAAGATTCCAACTTTCTAGGATGCTAAATCATTTAATATTTAATCACTTGTTTTTCTGGCTTCCAAAGTGTATAATATTTTTCACAGGCATTGAAATGTCCACTGCAGATCAAAAGTGAGATTTCCTCCATGTCATGATCCAGAGTTTTTCCATCTTGAGGATCCTCATCTCAACATAAGGTCTATGTAATTACCTAGACAGGGGAAAAGAACAGAATGATGGCACAGTAGCACTTAAATATTTTAGCTGAGGATTTATATAAATCATTCCCCTGCACAGAACAGTTTAGAGAACTAGTAATATGATTCATATCAAGAGGGATGGGAACTAGCATGCATGGGGTTAAGGAGTGAGATAACATGTGAATATTCAGAAAACAGCAGTAGTCACTGGCATAGTTGACCTTTCTGATGACAAACTGTCATCAGAAAACAAGCAAAAATCCCTCCTAGTCACTGCATCAAGTTCAAAGTTCAAGGTTTCTGGATAGTAAATATTTAGTTTCTAAATTCAGACTGAAAAAAGAAAAAGACAATTTATCTGCATCTTCTCATCACCATTCTGTTCCATTTTTATTTGTGAAATAGGCTAAAATACAAGTAAGTAAACTCATTCCTGAAAGAGACATATCTAGTAGTCCCTGGTTCACAGCAATTCTGAAATCTTGAAATTTTGCTGGGCAAGTATTGAAAGGAGTCTTCAAGCCTGGAGGTGAAAACCTGCTCTAAAGTAAATCCTATTGTACTCTCTGATAGGATTATCTTATTCATTATTTTTGGTAGCTCTTGGAGTTTCTTCTGATTTTTAAGATACTTTATAATTATATTTTAAGTGACTATTGTAGAAGATTCCCTCACAGGGACTGGGCAACTTTCTTAACTAAAGTCTTGCCTATGGAAGGTTGGAAGTCCAAGGATGAGTAAGGATCAAATATCATTAATGATTTATACTTTTTTCAGTGTGGTTCTGAATAAACTAAAAGGTTTGTATCTATTGCCACTATTCAATTACATAGCCATGAATCACATATATAGTGGGGATATCCAACATTTTTTTTTTCCACATACTAATCCTCTCGTTTCAAGAAAAACTATCCTGAGGCTGTCACTTTCTGGAGAGTAAGTAGCATTCTTTGTTCACTTCTTTCCCCATAGGCATTTTCTTTGGTGATCTATTAAGTAGGTAAAGAGACTAATTTTCTAGTTTTATCTTTTCCCTCAAGGGGAAATTAAAACAGCCTTTGGTACTGGGGTTGTTTTTGCTTTTTCAGTCTTATCCTTGACTTTTCAATAATTTTTCTTTCAGACTGAGATATTGCTTGCTAAATTATCTCTTTCTTTTAATATTTTGCCAAAGGAAACCAATAACAGTCAGCCTATAGTACTAAATTCCATTTGTCAGTGTTTTCAGCTCCCTTCGAGCTCAGGTAGTTAGCCTTGCAAGCATCAGAGGCCACAGCATTATCAAATATTCTGCCACTTACTGAATTATGTTATTACCAGTCTTCATGCTCATCAAAGGCTATATATTTTACTTTAATTTGGTTTTTAATTTCAAGCACGTGCACCCTACTCAGTTTCTAGTATTGACCAGAACAATTTGCAAATCTCAGTGGATTGTAACTAGAAATGTTGATTTCTAACTCACAAAAGTTCAAAGAGGCTCAGTGATTGTCCAGCATAGTTCAACTCCACGTGGTAATAATAGACTCAAGTTTATTTCCATCTTTTGGTTCCATCATCAGCTGATGAAATCAGTGGTTCTCCTTGTAGTAGAAGAGAAAATCGGAGGTTCTCACACCACCTGTTAAATGTCTTGAACTCAAGTTGATTCCTATTTCTTCTGCTTATAGTTAGAACTTGATTCATGACTCTTACAAATTGCAATATGGCTGAGAAATGTGGGGAAGTCCATGATATTTGGTAAACTTTAGTCACTATCTCCTAAAATGTTATTAAAATGCTGAAAAGTGTTCTGAGTGCTGGTCAACATTGTATTGTGAATTTTGATGGACTAGGTGAAATTCCAAATGTGCTATAAATATTAAGTCATACTTGAAATTGAAGATGACAAGCGTGTTTGTAAAAAAAGTACTGTATTAATTACAAACATGAGAAATTAGTGGAGCTATTGTGTAGTTATAAATGTTTCTAACCCAAGACTAATATGAGCTTAAACTCTCTTAGAAACACACTTAAACAAAAAATCTTGAAAGTCAGATAAATAGTAAATAGCATCAACTTACTTAAAAAGCACAGAAGACTTGTGAAAGAAATCATTAGACGTATTTTTTTGGTAGAAAATAGCCAGAGGGAAAAATCTATGAAATTTTTTTCAAAGTAATTGTTAAATCAATTAATCCAAACCTTTAAAAAGTAATTCATATCAGAAATAGACATCTTGAAGTCAGATTTAAGATGTTCAGAGGTTAGATTGCTAATCGTGACTTTCAAACTAGGGAGATTCTTTGAATGCTAGGATGAAGAATATGGAAACAATTTAAAGAGTTTTAAATATGAGAGACATTATTTTTATATTTGACTTTCAAGTATCAAGGTGATTCTATTGAAATCCTGAGGTTAACCTTTACTGATTATTTAATATTTTTTCCTCTAAAAATCAAGATAAAAATGGTATTTAACTCAAGGGGGTGCTGGTGAGTGTTATGTATAGAAAAATGAGTTAACAGTACCTAACAGCTAACTTCTCTATAAATTATTAACAGTCTTTGAAGAAAATTTAGTGTAAGAGGTGATAAGAGAATGGTGATCTTGGTTAATAAGTTAATATGCTCTTCATGGCACTGTTACTCTAAGAAAAAGTATTCCTCCTTTGTTGAGCTCTAATATTTTCCCTTGAGTTTTTTCATTGTATTTCTTTAGGCATCAAATTTTGCTCTATTGACTTTTTTGTTATTTAGACATTTTAAACATTTTATGATTTAAAATTTTATTTTTGTCCTAAAATAGTTCTTCAACTATTTGCCTCAACCTTTCCAACATTAGAAAAATGGCAGTATTAAAAAAAGTGGAAGCTGAGCATAAGGACTGATTCACAGAGGGAATAAAACATAGCTTTGGGGCTGTAACTATGGTCACTCGATTCACTTTTTCAGACATATTGACAATGGGCTTAAAAAAGAAGGAAGTCATCTGTTCATTAAATCATATGTCTTCATAGCTTCATCTTATTATACTAGCTTTATAGTATTATAATATATTTTTTAATATTTTTAAAACATAAATAGCTTGAAATTAATTCAAGTGTGAACCATTAGAATGTCACTGACTTCCAATACGCAAATAGTATACTATTTAAGGATAAATCTTAGAAAGAACAGGAATGTAAAAAGGACAAATTTAAGGAAAGCAAAATAAAATCACAAATGACATCTAGTGAAAAAACCTTGAAAGGGAATTGTCTTTAATTAGTTCACAGTTGGAGATTGTTCATACTGCTTATTTTAGTTAAGTCTTTCATTTGGGGAGAAACAGCTATTTAACTTTCAGGATGCTTGCGGGTAGTTGGGGAGAAACTTGAATCCCCTATCTTACTGAATGAGACTCTGTCCCCAATGTAACTTTGGTAGGCAAAAAATGTTATCTATATAATATGATAATCTATTGGAATTTGTTACACATCAGCAGCAACAATGACAAAACAAAGCTAATTTAGTAAACTCTAAATTTACTGCATGAATATTATGCATTAGTCATTGATATTTATTTTAGTTAATAAAATTGTCTCAGAAGCATTCCAATTGTATATCCTTTCTACTGGGCCTTAACAAGATCTAAGATTTTGCCTTTTGAAAAAGAATCTCTTAGTTAAAAATGTGGTTGATTTTTCTTTGTAAAGAATGTAAGGAAAGGACAAATTCTAATAAAGAGATTGAATAGTTTTATAAAATTTTATGAACAAATATGGCACATTTAGAAAAGTATGAAATTTATATACTATTCCATAAGGCAACACCTTTGCTAAAACTTGGTTTTGTTATATGCTTATAACTTTGACTTCTTCTGTAGTTCACATAAGATCTATTAACTTAGAGCATGTCTATATACTAATATTGGGGAATGCATTATTTAAATGGGGACTGTATGAAAACCATGGTACCAGAGTTGACAGAGCTTGTCTGAAACTACCCTATGAGTGACAGTGCCATGCATTTAATATAATATTTATTTAACCATTGTCTTTTTGTAATGAAAGACTTAGATATAGTGGAGGTATTCCATGAGAACATATAGAAACTTGCATTTCTTCTTGACACAGTATGTAGCAAAAACACATAACCAAGTTTAGTCATGAAAAGAGTCTTTGATTTTCTCAATTTTCTTCTGTTTATGGTTCTGTGGTGCTTTAGTGTTTGTGTGTGTGTGTGTGTATTTCATTTCATACTTATCGTCACTATAGATGTTCTAGTTTCCTGATCTCACTGACTTTATTATCATTCTCAAAATTCAATTAAGTCATGTTATTGGAAAGACTGTTTTCCCCCAATAACCTCTACACAATGCTAGCTATCTGCTTTGCTTAAAAAGAAACAAAGTTTTCATATACCTAGGTCATTCAACAATTCTGTTTGTCCTTTTCTAGTCTCAATACTGCTTTTTATTTGTGTTACATTTTCTGTAACCGGTGGGAAAATAAAGTGATATTTTAATAAGGAGAATAACTTTAGAAGATTTTAAGTAGTAAGTACATTGCACCTTTGTTAAAAACATGAATAAGCCTGATCTGTGAAAAGTCTTCTGTATAACCTTACAAGAACCAGTCTCCTTTTAGCACATGACTTTGCCTTTTCAGAGGTGCTGCCCCCTCCTCCACCTTGCCAGCTCCTTTGCCTCTGGCCTGCAGATGGAAAACAAAAGGAATGTGAAGGATTTTTGCAGAGGGCACTTTGGTCTAGGCCAGGAATTGAATTATGCTATTTCCACTGATATCATAACGACCACAATCTTGCTAAAATGGCAATATCTGATTTAAGCATCCAGTGTCTATTGTACCTGAGAAATACCTTTTTCCATGTCTCCCAGTGCTTTCACACTTCTCTATCACTCATACTCTTCTTCTTTTTGGAATGTCCTACTTTTGTTTTCTTGTCTCTTAAAATCCTAACTTTTCACTATTTTCTAATGAAGACTTCTTTGACTATAACACCTTAAAACAACAACTTCCTCTTTGAAAACTGATGTAATAAAGTGATTTGAAAAAGGGACTTTGGGGTCACACAGAGCTGAGTTCAAATCACAGCATTCAGTAGTTTCATAAACTTGCCCAAGTTACTCGACTTTAAGGAATTTTACATATCTCCTGTTTCACACTGGAGCAATATTAAGAAATATATAAAATAAAATAATATCCTTAATGTCTCCCTTCACACATAAGCAATACTGAATAAAATGTGTGTTTATAATCTTCCAGAGCAGTTACTGCCTATACTGCTCACTGGGTTCCTTCTTGCACAGCACATTCTTCTTTTATGCTTTTCCCTAAGTAGCTACTCCAGACAATGTGTATGTCATACTGCTGTTGTTGAAGGTGGCACCAAGAAAAAAGCAGCTGAGACCTCTTTGTCACCTTTTCCCCATGTGCAGATAGCCTTCCAGGGCAGAGGTGCCCTTCTCTAACAAAAAACTCAAAAGTCGTCGCATGATACTACCTATATTTTTAAATATCACGATGAAAAATAAAAACCACAAAGGAATTAAGTTTAGGTTACTAAAAATATGTGCATTGTAAGGAAATTAACGTTTTTAAATCACAACAGGTGTCCACTAGAACATTTCATTAATCAAAGCAGCTCTCCTCTACTGCCACTCAGACCCTGTTTTCACTGGTGCTTGCCTTTGTAATCAATTCTCCACAGATCTTTTTAAAAATATAAATCATGTCATGCCCCTGCTTAAATTTCTTGTGGCTTCTGTGACCCTCAAAATAAAATCTAAATGTATTGCCTTGGCAGGCAAAATCACAAACGCTCTTCTACCTCTCTGATTTTCCTGTATCCTTCTCCTCACTATCTGTGTCTTAAACTATCTGCGTCTTAAATTCTCCAGTCTCCTACTTGTCTAATGGTCTTTGGACTCCCTTTTCTGTCTGTGAGAATTGCTTCCTCCTCTCCAGTTTTTATTACTCACTCCTTCTTGTCATTCATGTTTCAGATTAAATGTTACTCCTCTGAAAATCTTTGCTGATTATTCAATCCAAGAGTACTTTGCCTCAGCAGATTCTTAGCATCCAAGCCTCCAACTGCAGATGAAGCGGAGGCTGAACTATGTAATATGTAATATGGTTGAGGCTATTGTAGCATTGTAGGTTCCTTACCGTCATTCCTCTACATGCAGAGACATACATGTAGATACCAAAATAGGTATATAGATAGGTTGTTCTGTGGAAATTCTCTTAAGTCAAAGATTTGGTTTTGAATATTGTAAATATAGGTTGTGCTTAAATGTATAAGTGCAACCCTCTCTTAGTGACTGAAAGACAAACTTTTCTTAAACCTAATCTGTTGAGGATTACTGAGGAATCGCTTTGCCTCTACAAAGTAGTTCAGGGACAGTATTCTTCAGAAGTTTGCAATAGGACAGTACTTACAGAAAAACACTTTGACTTACAGGGCTATGTACAGTTGCTATAAGAGTGATAAGCCAGATACATACGGGATCTTATTTTTAATACTATGAAGAGAGTGAGGTAATTCTATTGCGGTAGGACAACTCAGAATAGCATTTAGGTTTTTAAAGTAGCCTGGCCCAATGATATTTCTTAGCCTTATCAAGATATATACTATAAAAAAGATAATTCTAGAATATGGAAGTTTTGTCTTCTCTTTTGAAAATATTAATTACATGAATAGAAAATACTCTATATAAGTTTTGGTCTTTGCTTAAGCAATTTGCCATTTTGTAGACAGTTAGTTTAAAGTATTTAATTTGCAAGTTTTTTGAGGTCCATAAGTAAGTAAAAATGACTTTGTTATCTTTAAAGGAATTTTAAAAATTAAATCTATAAATATTTAGATTTCTCTTTTATATGCTCCTTGTTTTAGTTAAAATAATTTGATTATGCTATCATTAAATACTAAAAGAACCATTAACTTATTATCAGCATGATTTTTATAAAACCTCAACTGAAATTTGTATGTGTTCATACCATCCAAGTCCCAAGAAGAAGCTCTCTAGAATTTCATTTCCCTAGATTTGTACATGCTTAATAGTTTTAACTTTTTTGACTTACATATTTCACTAATTATATTTATACTTGATTTTATATATAATTTCAATTACATGCCAACAATGAGTTAATATCATGATTAGATTGCTTTAAATTCTCCATTAAAATGCATTATATATTACATGAAGACCAATGATAGAAAACAATTTTAAAAATTAATTTGTGAATATTAAATGAGAAATTTTTGTTTTATCAGAAAAATAGTGACTTTTTAAAACACTAATTACTTATATATGTGATCAGAAAGATAACTGGATATAAAGGGAGTTAAAACTTTTCTCTTTTCCAAAGTCATGTGATTTTGAGTAAATCAATGACTTGATTTGTAAACAAATGTGATTAAGTCTTTTGGAAAGTAAAATATGCTAGTTTTGACTTATATATTTTCTGTGTGTTGCTTTTATAGTGAAAGAAGTTGAGACTAGCTAACTGAATGAGTTCATCAAACTTTGATTTTCTTTCAAAAGGGTATCAAAATATTTAATATTTCATATATATGTATGTTTACGTATAAATATATACACATACGTTAATACACACACAGATACCACTTTTATTAAGTTAACGTGGGGGCTTTCTGTGTTGCTTTACTTTTAGCATTGTAAAATATCTATATCAAGGTTTTCATGTAATTCACTTCATTTTATTAACTGTAGAATAAATCCCTGAATCTGCCAAAGCAGAGAAAACATGGGTATTGTTTATACTTTGCAAAACAAAGAAACAAAGTGATTTTCAGCAACTAAATATCTCCTCAAAATTTAGAATGTTAGCATAGCATAGCATGCATATAGTAAAACTTCACATTTATCAGTAATATTTGAGGTAAATGGCAGTTCCTTTATATTCATCACATGATTTTTCCCATTGGAACTCATGTGAAATCAGATGAGGTATTATTTCCATATCGTAGATGTACATCTTCATATACCTTGATATTAACTCTGACTTGTGCAAAAAAACAAACAGTTTAAGAATTGATTCTGAATGTACACCTTGTCCACTTTCCTTTACTCTGCTGAATTACAGAGCTGCTTGGTCATAACCTTCTATAGGAGAAAGAGCCTTAGAGCGAAATACTTTGGACATGGCTTCACCTAATTGCCCGTGTGATTGTGACTTTCAAGTCTTGCACCTTCTATTTGGCCAGTAGCTACATCTATGATGATAACATTCTTAATTTAGCTTATGTATAAACAGGGATGCAGAAACTAAATCCACCTGATTTGCTATGGAAATTGGTTGTCTAAAGTAGAAACCACATATCCATTGAGAAGGAAGTCTAGTAAATTAGTTGATGCCTGGAAATAATTGCTTTTCCAGATGGGCTTATAATGGATTTATGAAGTATAAATAGAATATAAAACAAAGTAACCTAGTTAAAAGATGTAAAGGTGTTAAATCCTTGTATAAATAGAAGCAAAGATCAATTCAAATAGTTCACTTCAAGAAACAGAATTAATAGTAGTAGGAATTTATATTGATGAGAATTACACACATGCTAAAATAAGTTTGTTAATAGCAATAATTATCAATTTAAAGACAGTATTTTAATTAATTCCTGATAAAATTATTTGTTTTGTCTAGGACTGTATTTTTGAAAACAGTCGAAATTGTAGAAACCCAGTATGTTCTTTGATTTTAAAAAAGTGCTTATGTCTGATAAAGCACTTTATAATAGATGTTCAATGAATGCTTCTGAATGAATAATGAAATCTATTCCATTGCTATATTAACATTTTACTGTTTTCATTATTTTGTATTGTATCAGAAGTGGGGATATTTCAGACTTTAAACTGATCTATTACTTACACTCATTTTCTAACTCTAATTTCAGATGGACCCCACAAAAAAGTATTTCTCTTAGAGTATAACATATATGAGACAAGGGATATTATCTGTTTGTCGCCTGCTGTGCTTCAATTTCTAAAAAGATAGCTTGACAAGTAATAGGTGTTCAACAAATATATCAAATGAGTTAATAATCACCTGTATAATTTGTATACATTGATCACATTTCATTTACTTCTTGACTCTTCTACAATATCTTACATGAAAGTGAAAAATATCTTTATAACACATCCTTTAACAACACATCTTCAAGTTTATTGAGATTAGATTAATTTAGAAAAGTAGGTTAACTATGTAAAATACAAAGTTAAATTTTAATGAGTCTGAAATTCTTAAATTGAGTTAAATATTTAATGTGTTTGTTTACAAATTGAGATTTCAATTTTTTAAACAAATACAGTAACCTCAAGGCTTAATTCTGTAAGCCGCACATGTAACATTTCTGTCTTTCTTGTTTTATTACTAAATACAATACTGATTGCTCTTCCCCACCCTGTTTCACCCAAGGACTTACTGCTCAAGCTAGGGGATCAACTCTAGTTATTATCACCCTGCAGAGAGAAATTTAGAGATCTGATTGGTACTTTGGAGTTTTCCAGTGTTTCTGCTACCTCATACTGTCATTATGGGAAATAAGTGACCCTGAAGTCAGGGGTAGATATTTTTTAAATCTCTGTATGGTACAAATCGTCACTAATACTGGTAGGATGATCTGCTAGACTAGTAGTTTATCAGGGAAAAGGCGTATCAGGGAGAAAGAGAACATTCTCTTTACAACATTAGCCAATTTACATTTGTTTCATGTGACCAGTGTTTCAGTTCTCTAGCTTCTCAGCTCTGTTTTATTTGACTGTATATATTCATTATCGTTGTATCTGGTAACAGTCTCAAGGAGGCTGGATCAGACTCTTGAACTTACTTTTCAACATGACCACCAAGAAACAGATTTTCCGCTTTCTCATGGTGAATCTTTTTGAATGTGTATGGATTTTGTTTGCTAGATATATTTTTGATCATTTTTACAGACTGATAAATGACTTCTGAAAAGACCTTTCCATTTTTTAGTCAGCTAAAGATATTTACTCAGAAATGTACTTCTACAGATATGAGTTAAGGTCTGTAACCAAAAGAAGGATGTGGAATAAGCAAACCAAGAACCAATCTTTAACACAAAATAAATGTGATAACCAGTGTCTTACTCTTCCAATTAGCAAGCTAAATAAGATATATGAGTATGGTGGAAATTAGATAAATTTTAAAAAGTGAATCATGAAAATTTCAAAGCAGGTTTATTTGATGTATCAGTGAGATTGTCCAAGCAGTCAATTAAATGTACATCCAATTTACACCTTTAAGATGTGTGAATATTTCCATTCTTTAGTAGTCTATTAAAAAATAGGCCAGGCCACATGTAGTTGGTTACACTTTGTGATTTTTTTTTCCTTTTAAGTATATGTGTGTGTGTGTGTGTGTGTGTATGTGTGTGTAAAAATTCTTTAATTCTGGGATAGAAGCTTTTTTGCGTCAGCAAAATTTAGGGTAAGGTTTTTATTTAACATCTACTATATGAGATAGATATTTTACTATGTTTCTCCATGATATATAAAAATCAATAGCCAGTTTTTATTTACATAAAGCATGCATTTGTATGCTTTGTTATAAAATTTGAATCTATTTTATATATGTCATGCAGTTGATCCCACTCAGCATTACAAAGGTATTTACCAACACTTTAGCCATTATACTTTTAATGAAGATAAAAATTTGAAATGTAACATTTCCTGTGTAAGTTGCTCTTCCCAGATTTAACTTTTATTTTAGAGGAAGAAAGGGCAAGCAGGAATGAAGACATTTAGTTAGCAGGTCAGAAGGAATAGAGAGGAGGAAGATAATTTTACTTATTTAGTTGTTCATTTTTGTTGTTTGGCCTAGCCCTGGGTCATGAAATCAGGTCTTTGGGCTGTATGTGAACCGTGTCCCAGTTATGGCATACCTACTGATTCAGCTATACATCTCAACATTTCTTCTTAACTAATAGTGGCAAAAATTAGAGACCGTTTAAATATATTCCTCCTTTTTGTATTTCTATAATGTTTTGACAAGGATTATCATTTTAGTAGTAAACACTTTAAGGTAAACTGATAAATGTTCTAATGATAAAATTTTATTTTCCTTAAAATATCTATGTTTAATAATCTATTTTAATAGCATGACAAGTTAATTTTATTGTTAGAACTCTATAAATTAGAACTCTATAAGTTATAAAGTGCAGAAATGTACACTCTTTTGTTCATTTTTGAAAATAATCACTTGTTTTGTTGTGGCACCAATATCTCATTTGTCTAACAATACTAGATCTTCTTTTTTACTAATGAAAGAGAAGCAAGTATTGAATCTGACATTTATTAGCTGCTTAATAAATATTAAAAGAAGGAGAAAAGAGAGAAAATGTAGAACAAAGCATGGAAATTAAAGGAAGAGAAGGAGAGAGGACAGGGAAGGGAAGAAAGAGAATGAAAGCAGTAGTGGAAGTAAAGGAATTTTTTTCTAAGATGATATTCAAAAACATAAATCTTACTTTAAAGTCAGCAGCCGTTGTCTTAAAATTCAGCTGTGAAAATGTGGATAGATAAATTATATCTTCCAGTAGCTAGTAGCTAAAACTGTGTAGCTGTCTTTAATATTTTTAATTGTGTTAAATTTTCTGATCATAATTAGAAAATTTCATTTGAGGTAATTAAGCATGCAGGCTTGTAATAACAAATTTAAAAACTATCATTTGTAAATAGGCACATGTTGAAACAGGCCTGAGATCTTAGCAATTGTTGGACACAATCTTTTCGGTAAAATCTTGTCAGTTATCCTAAGTCTGGACTGAGAACTTTCATAAAACAGGCAAAAGGTACTACCTGAATATTATGAACATTTTTCTAAATTGGTATATGTAGGTAGAATGTAAAAATATAGTAGGTTAACGTATTCTAAAGGCTGTTTCTAAGGTGCTAAAATTATTACAAAGGCCTTAATTAGAACATTGTTCAAATGCAAACATATGTGAATTTCTAGCATTTTGTACAAGTTCCTTCATTTTTGTCTTTTTCCTTTGCTATTGAATTCAGAATAGGTTGAGTCTAGTCTAACAATCATTTAAGGAAGGCAAAATCGTCACCATTTCAGCACACTTAATTCCTTTCATTTTAACTTGCATCAAATGAACTCCCTTTCCGAAGTATACCTCAAAATTTTGAAGCCAGTGATAGTATCTAGTTAGTTTTATTCACATAGAATTTATTTAATATCTTTGGTATTAAATAAGAAAATTTCTCAAAAAATTGAGATACTTAAGGATGTAGACTGTTAATCACTGTTGTAAAAACAGCTATTCATCAGCAGTCAAAAGACTATAATGCAAAAGAACCCTGCGAATATGTCTTCTCAGATCCTAAACTTAGGAGTCCAAAGATTTGGGGAGTCGTCTATAAAACTCACCTGAGAAATTTGTGCAATATTTAATATTTATTTATTATTACTAATGTTATTTAATATTTCAGACACTGAAATATTTACAAATTTTGAAATTTTTCACATAAAAACTATTTTTGCATCAATAAATTTAGGGTAAGTTTTTTATTTAACATCTGCTATCTCAGATAGTCATTTTACTATGCTTCTCCATGACATGTAAAAATCAGACAACCAGTTTTTATCGACATTTGTATGCTTTATTACAAAATTTGAACCTTTTCTATGTATGTCATGTAATTTGTCCTACTCAGCCTTACATAGTTATTTACAAACACTTTGGCCATTATGTTTTTAATGAAAATAAAAATTTGAAATGTAATGGTTACTGTATAAGTTGCTCCAGTGCTAAAATAGATTAAAGGAAGATATAGTGTCATTTTCAATTTAGAAAAAAATGTTAACACACATATTGCAATAGGATATAAGGAACAGGTGTATTTGCAATAGTCAGAAAAGTTATTATCCTTTTTACAAAACCGGAAGGCACTAAGAGTTAGGGTTCATCAAATTTACATATTTTTTTCTTAGACTTATTTCTCAGTTCAAGCTGTTTTAGTCTATGAATATATATATTATTCTATGGCATACAAATTCATTGTATCAAAATTTAAAATATTTCCTGTTTATTGTCCAATTTTCATAGATGTTTTCAATGACATTTTAACAATTTGCATGAAATCATATCTAGGCTTTCTCTCTGAATTCCCTATAATAGCAAAACTCCTTTCTTCTCACTGCTTTTGAGATTTATTCATGTAACTCCCATTAGAGTTAATTGGAGTTACTAACATAAATTCCACTTGCGCCAAATGGAGAATAGTTTTCTTTAATGTTGTTTTTATTTTTTAATAAGGTTAAACTTAAAATAGAATCTTGTATACAATTGTCTTTTTTGCTTTGGGAAATTAAAATGCCTTTAACAACTTTTAGGGTTAGGGAATTTAAATCTGTTACAAACTTTTCTTTATTTTAATTCTTTTGCATTACTACATCATCATTACAAATTACAACTGGTAATGAAAGAAATAGGACAGTAAACTATAAAAGCATTTTTCCAGCAAGCCACCAATGTTTACATACTATTTGTAGTTTTATTTGTGGAATTGCTCTTTTAATGGTATATTATTATTAACACTATTTAGGAAAAAATGTGTTTGCTGTTTTTAACAATAAAGAGAAGAGACACTCTGTTTGAGAAAAAAATATACTATTTATTCAGAAGAAAGTTTCCAAACTGAAAGAAAATCTCACTTTTTCCACAAATGCTGCCTTTAAATAAATAAATTGCTAATTCTTTTCACTACATTTTAGATTATTCTTAATAAATAAGTTACTTTAGTTATGAATAATTATATGTGTAGATAATAATGAATAATTTCAAATATTTGAAACAAAATGATTTTAATTGACTGATATGTTTAATTTACCGAAAGACAAAATGCCTTAAAAATAGGTGATAAATTTTAAAAAGGACAAATTAATAAGTCAGTGAACTTTCAATAGTGCACCCTTTCCCCAGATTATAGAAAGGCATTCCTTTGTGTCAAACATTATAGAATGCTGTCTATAACTCAAAACATTTTAAATAGGGTATATAAATGTAGAGCACATGAATTTCACCTAAATTTTCTTTTAAAAATTTGGAGATATTTTCCTAGAGAACAATGTATAATCGAATAATTCAATAAAAATTATACTTTACTGATATCAAAACCTCCCTAACATTTTCATAAACCCACCAGACACAATTTATACAATTAAAGCATAGATGAAATCCAGGCAGTACAATATTAATTCAACAAATGAGACCAGAAGCAATTACAAAAATGAGAAAAGTGTAACCATTTTTAAGAAGAGCACAAGAAAGACAAGCTTGAATTTTATGGCAAATAACAAAAAATAAGAAGTATGTAATTTCATTATTCTCTTTTGCTCAAGAAGAAGCACGAAGTATCTAGAAGTACGAAGAGAAGGCTAGTATATGTAAAGGTCCTATCTTGGGTCAGGCATTATATTTAGTGGTTTGTCATAGATAGATCAATCATTTCCACTTTGTTTCATGTTGTATTTTCACTTATAGGTAAAGAAACTGAAGCTCAGTGAAGTTAAATAACTCTTCCAACTTTTTCAGCTAATAAAAGTCTTAAGGTCGTTCCAATTTATCTAAAACAATCGTACAATGCAACAAATATTTCCCTAATGATTAAATTCTATAAGAAATATGCAATATAGATGAATTCATGTGTCATTTAAAATAAAAAGTGATTATTTTAGAAAGTATTATGTATTATTATATGATAATTAGTCTAGTCAAGGATATATTTTTATTGAATTATTTTTCATGAGAGTGTATCACCAGTTTAATTTGGAAGTATCACTTTCATTACTCTGAATTTTGTTATTTTTATTTAGAAAATTTTTGGTGTTAGATAAATTTATTATGATGATCTTTAGAAATATTTTTCCATTGTTTATTTTGACAACTTCAAGTCTTACCAAATTTTATAGCATTTTTAAATAGACCTTTTTTTTCTAGTTAGTGAGATTGTATTTGCAGGAAATTGTGTTAATATAATCTAACTACATTGCATTATAAACAAAGGATTTAATACAGGAATAAAGTTGAGAGAACATTTAGTAATCAATAATTTAAATGACCTTTATGACTTTCTCTTTGATATTTTTCTATATAAAATTAATCATTATGCATTCAATCATTAAAATGCCATTCAATGAAACATCAGTGGAATAATTTGGAAATATGTATCCCATTAACTCAGAGTGCCACACTCCACTCCTTACCTAATAGACAAATTATAATTTTGTCTATCAAAGGATATAGCACACAAAATTGAAAATAAAACAGTCTGCCTTATTACTGATGCATTTGCAATCCCTGCTAGATCAATGTTGAATAAATGTTTTAATAAATTTAGTTTAAATTTAGATTAAAATTTGCTGACAGCCAAGGCAAAGGAAATTTCAATGAAATGTATAATTTCTTTTTGTTGAATGAAAAATACATGATTCTTCTAGAATATAGATCAAAAGGAGAACCAAATATTAAACTTCTCAGAGCACCCACATGTCCAGTATGACGTCTCTAAGAGGATGTTAAAATATTTTGTGCAAGTAGACATCTTCTGAAACAATACAGCAAAAATATTTGCATTAATCTTACCCATGCTCATTAATTAACATAGTCTTAATATCTTCTTATTCTTTGAAGAGAGAATGCTGATTGAGGCATCACAACACAATGGGTTTGGAATTAGCTTTAAAGCCAGAAATACATTCCTGTATTTCAATCCTGAAAATATAGTTCTGAGAATTTGCTTTACCTCTTTAAAGTTCAGTTTCCTTATCTGTAAAATGGTTTTAATAATACGAATATATATGGATTTCTGCAAGAATCAAATTAAATTTATAATGACATTTAAATACCTAGCACATAAGTTTTCAATAAAATGTCAATTTTAATATTTGCATATAGCAAGTATATTAAAAGTTTAATTTTTACAGTATTCTAAGAACATTTTAGAGTATTTTGATAGTGAAATAAAATGACTAAAAGGTAGAAGAAATTCCATAATTTACAGTCTGCTATATTTTTCAGATATTTTAAATTATTTAATCTATTTAATCTCATTAACCTCATAAACACTACATCAGCTTTTTCATTTAATCCACCTATCCTCATTCTTTAATAATAATTGTACATTTCCATTTGCAGCCATCTTTTTAAGTGAAAGATGGAATTTAACTATGCTTTGGCGTTAAATATACTCTAGAAGTTATTAATATAAAACATTTCTCTATGAAATGTGGTCATCTACTTAATCTAGAGTTAAAATTCTTCAAGTACATGTCAAAAAGGATATTGCTATAAATTTTATATTATAATTTATGATATAAAGATATTTATAATGAGCTTTTTATTGAAATAATCTTCCATATAATGTATGGAATGAAATAATGAGCAATAATTGACTAAAATTTCTGAAATTATGGAAAAAGACTTTGAAAATTATTTATACCAATTTTGATCCTCATGTATTAAAATTATAGCAACTATCTATAGAAAAGTCATTATATGTATCATACCATGCTATATTTGCAAGCAATTAGTATCTAAGTCTATAGACAAAATTGATTAAATGGAACTCAGAATTCTTCACTATTTTATGCTGGAACATTATTATATGGAATTTTTCTAGTAGGACCATATCCAAGTTGTAGCATTAACAGATGGGATCCTGTTGGGGTTCCACATTTTTAGTTATTTAGGACTTTAGTAAACAGTGATTTTATCCAGTATGTGATTGGAACAGATGTGATCTTATCAGGGTTCCACTTTTTTTTCAAGGGCATAAAATTGCCATGATTTGCTGTACAGTGCTGGGGTTTACTTTTTGTGGTTTTAGAGCCAGAGTACTTTTTAGCCAGAATTTGCCCTTGGGTTCTAAAACATCATAATAGGGAGTTAATGTTTTATTCTCTATTAATTCCATTAAATCCTTTTAATATTAGAGCATGTGTTGCTTTATAGCATTAACTAGTGTCTTGCACTCAACAGTATTTTCACAGTTTATGACACTGCTTAGGGCATTAACAAACAGCTGTTTGAATTAAATGAGCAGTTAAGGACCCTGTTCATTAACTCAAAAGTTTCATGTATTTTTAATTCCTTAAATCTAATGGTATCACCACCCTCCAAGAAATCTATCTTTGATTATAATTTGCTCCGGCCACTATTGGTTATGGGGGAAAGTATTATTGTTTTTGAATATGAGTCATATCGGGTGGATAGCTCTAATGAATCTTAACTATCTCATAACAGATTCATTCTTATGGGATATAAAACTTTAAAAGTTGTTTACGGCAGTTGTGTTAAGATTTTCTACAATTTTGGTTACTGATGACTTCATTTAGCTAATGTAAAGAGGCAGTTGGAGCAGAATTATTTGCATTTGAAATGGTGCAATCAGAGGTTTGTGACTGACTCATTTACAAAAAAAGAAAATTGTATTTGGACAGTGACATATTATGTGATGCAGTCCTTGGTGCAGAGCAAAACGTTTGTTAGTCACTGATTTTCTCCATCCAGAGAGATCATGGTTTCCAAGGCTTCGTTCAAGATTCTGCCTTCTATTTGGTCGTGGTCATGGACATTGTGATTCAGTAGTTTGAAGTGAAGTAATTGAAGGTCAATTTTAAATGAATGTGTCTAATATTCTAAATAATCTACATGTGGAAAGATTTTTTGATTCATCTATGCACTCTGATAACCTAGTGATGTCCCATCCATCTCACGGCCTTCAGCTTCGTAGGTGTGCAGTAGTTTTGAGAGAATGATCGGAAGCTTTCATTCAAAAATTTTTGCCTGTTGCGTGAAACTCACTGAGATTTCCCATAAATCATTATATAATTTTACCTTCAATTCTTTTCATTTCCTCCGTGCAATTTTTGGAGCCTCGATGTATGTATTAAGTTCACACATGTTTACTAATTAATTGGAAAGCATTATTAAATTATAGAGTGGGACACAGGATTTTACTATTTTAATAAGTATGTTTGTTTATTCTCATTTCAAATACCAAGGATCAAGAATTTCAAAGTCTAGACAAGAGGTTGTGTGATAACTAAAAGATGTAGGGTAAATTAATAAGAATGGTTTGCTAAATAGAAATGTTCTTTTTCTATTAATCAAGAAACTAAATCCAAATTTCTTTTTCATATTTAGGACAGATTTAAGGAGAGCTAGATTCCAACCTGGAATTTACATTTTTCTTAAATCAGTACAATTTAGCTTAGAATTCATAATCGTCCTACTTTTCATTCATGTTGTAGATTGCAGGACACCTTTTAAGATATCTCATGGCTGCTACACTCTGTTTCGGATATCTCTGTTAGCATTTGTTTCTATCCTCCTAGACCTTCATACAGTGAACATAACTGATTTGAAGTAGTGATTTTAGGTGCCCTCACCTACTTTAACTACTAAATTTGTAGGCCACCTCAAAGATTCAAATTTTCTCTCTACTGTAAAAAGTGCTAAGTAATCAGTTAAAATATCAAGCTGTTATGGGGGTTTGGCCTTTAAAAATAAATCTGAATATACTTCTGAATTCTAACAGATAGCATAACTTTAATTAAACCAGAATCTCTAACACTGCTTAGATATGCTATAATGATAGTGTAGCTAAGAGAGGATTGCCACATATTTAAGGAGTTTACAGAAAATTCATGTAGTCAGCTGAAGAAACTCTCAAACAAAAAGTTCTGATCTGATGGTTGAGTAATGATCTTAGTGGTTTCCCTGGGCTCTAGTAGCATGGAATCTAATATTCTTAACATGTGTTGTCAGAGCCAGCTGATGTCAATCTCCATCTCCATCATCTCTTAGGCCATTATTCTTCTGGGTCACACGACTGGAGGCACATTAAGCTTCTCTCTGCTTCAGCTCTCATCTCGGAGCTTTTCTGGTTACCACTCCTCCTGGGTGCAACCTGCTTAGCCTCAGAGCTCTGCTTTGTCACGTGCCTTTAAATCAGGTATCCCTTTTCAGGTTCCTGTAACTCATTTACCTTTCCTTCATAGCACTGAGAGCAAAGCAGACTATACAATTAACTAAGTAATTTACTTGTACTCCTCTTCCATTGGAGGTAAGATCTATTTTCTTTGCCAACGGGAACCAGCACTAACAACCAGAGGAGGCACTCAATAATTAGTTTCAACTAAACGAATGAATTCTGCCATTTTTTTTCCCTTTTAAACTTAAGGACATAAAAATACATTTTTAGGAAGATATTTTACACCACTTAAATTTTTTGACAAATGATCAGGCATATATAGCTAATGCAGGTATTTTTTAACATAGTCACCTTTATTGTATTACTATTAAAAACTGCATTATAAAACCGATTAAGCACCTGATGATTACATGGTCTTTCTTCTGCCAGAAATCTAGATTTTATTAAAATTTTGCATGATTGCTATCACCTGTTGTTTTATTATTTATTTTAATTATTCCCTACATGTCATAATATCTAGTTTCATTCTCATTTGAAGTACATCATATTAATCAAGAGCCAGGACAAAATGAGAGCTCACAGTACAGGATACAGATGACAAATACGGGGCGAGAAACTGAGACCTGCCAGCCTGGGAAGGTACAGTGGGAGAGAGCTGCCCATGCTTGGCACTGCTAAGAACAAGTAGGGAACCATGATCCTAACGGAAGCTGACCAGCAGCATCAGCACCAGCAACCCGCAAATGTGTGCAGCAGATGGGAAGAGGCAACCACAAGGAAGCAGTGTCAGAGGACTGCCTCTGTGGCAGATCCTGCACTCAATGAAAATGCTTACATATATCCTATTTCATTGTTTCACCTTTTTGCACATAGTTTTGTGTAGACATTTACAATTTTGATGATGGATTCAATTTCATAGTCTTTGTGAGAAAAACGAATAATAGGTCAATTGAATAACCTCTCATTTAAGAAAAACGCTACTTTGCAAATATTTTGAACTATCAGTTGCTTCAGAAATATCTTTCAGTAAATTCCCACCTGAACTAAGTTAAATGGAATGAACAAAGATAGAACTGATACATTTGAGAAGAGAGAGGGAAAAAGGGAAAACGTAGAAAGTGATTAATCTAAAGTTAGTTATAATTACTCACACATGTTCTTGAAAAACTGGTATTGGAAACCAAAACTAAGTGATTTAGGAGTCCTCTGGGAAAGACTATGGTGCCGGTTATTTATTGATGGCACAACGATGCACAGCGTAAAAACGCATCTTTCCATTCCCTTACACATCAGAGCTGTGGGAAGAGATCCTAGTGGCCCCAGAGTCAGAACTTGCAGGTACTGGGCTGAAGGGTTCACTAGCAGCCATTAGACTGACATTTGTTATCAATGAGTCGCTGCTGAACTGTTGTTCCAAGGCTGTTGCTGTAAAACCATAGTGCATTGTAGTTTGTTGGAGGTTAGTAGCACTTGTTAATTTGATCAAGGCTGAAGTTTACGGAGGATAAAGTAAACAATGCAAACTGCAGACACCATCAGTTTCCTATGGGCAGTGAAGTGTAGTCTGTTCCATTTACACTTCACAACAACATCTGATGGGCTTTGTCAGAGCTGCACAGAGTAATTAAACCTGAAATCAATAGCAGGCATTTGTCATGTTTACAGCCGCTCTTTCTGCTGGGTTAAACTCATCAGTTTAGTGCCGTTCTGTTTTACTGCAGAGACACGCTCCATTATTTCTTCAGGTACAGTTGAGATATTCAGTTACATGCCCAATAGTTTGAATACGACATTAAGATTAAAAGGGACAGGCAAATGGACAGTTTTTGTAATTTATTTGCTGATTTTCTTAACCAGTGTTGGATTTCTATTTCCTTCAACCTTTTTATGAAACCTTTCGTGGCCTGAGATAATGTATTCCTTTAGCTCCTAAACTGGCAAAGTCTCATCTCAAATTTGATCGAATTTGACACCAAGTATAACTATACACAGGATTGCTGACATGTTTTAACTTGAAAAGAGTTAAAGAATGTCTAAGAGTCAAAGTTGTTGCCTTATTTGAAGAAAATTGGTCTTTTCAATTTTTAATTAAGGAGTCTTCAGAAATTTTCTTTTATGTCAGTTTTAAAAATCTCCATGATTTATATTTTTGCCCTATTTTGATCTATGTATTCTATTTTTAATCTTTTAAATTATGTGGTAATTCCATGCTGGTTTTTACTATAAGCGATTTGGCAGTTAGATATCAAACTTGAAGTTGACATATGAAGCTGGAAAGCATTCCCTGTTTAGACTATTTCCATCACTTAGAACCTTACAGACTTCTTTTTATGCCAATAAATGTAAACATCTTACTTTTCCATATAGTACTATTGTCTTAATATGCCAAATAGGATTATTATAAGAAACAATCTTATCAATCAGTTGGTGAAACATGAAACCAAATTTATATTTTCTTACACTGGTGTTTTAAGGATATTTTAATATGGCAATCTCTTTCTCAAATATGTTTATTGAAATTATATCCAATTGGACCTATTTCATGATAACATTGAAAGAAAATTCACAAAACTAATTTGACTAAGCTCATCTTGATCTCTAGATAGTATAAGCATAACTAATTGGTATTTAGATTGGAAGTAACTTAAATATGGTAACTCAAGATCCTACATGCCAAATTGCCATATAGTGTTCTAATAACCTAAATTAAGTGTCATTCCACATCCTTAAAAGGATCCATATATGAGGCAAACATAGGAACAAGGAATATATTAATCACAGAAGACTAGCATTTAGAAAGTTATTACATAAATCAAGTTCAAGCATGGTTTTTAAATCTAGATGATTGTGGCTTTCTACAAACTGTGGAGTGGTCATTCAAGGGTTGTGTACATGTTGAAGACTCACTATCTATTTGCCTCTTGGTAAGATAGAAAATATCCTTGACAGACTGTTACATTATTTCCTAGTGATTTTTATCATATATATCAGAAAGTCTACCTCATAAGCACCAACTTATGTCTTTCATGTAGATTTCTGTATGATATCATAATTCAGAAATTTCAGTCATCTACATCTCAAAAGATAGAATTAATTCGCTTAGTAAGACCTCATCCTGGCCAGCAGTTCCTTAAATGCCTTTAAGTAGTTAATGTACTTTTCCCCCACAGAGTTCAGTTCAAATTTTTGAGAAATACATAATTTTCCTGAGACTTTTCTTGAATATTAAAGATTTTGTGTTATAATTGAATTAAAATTCCATAAAGATGTATCAAATAAGATAAATTCTGAATATAATTCTGATAATTCGGATATTTTTGTTCTAGTAATCAAAATAAAATTTTAACGTAAGCTACAATGAATTTACTTACTTGAGCCTTTTTAAATGTCAGCTATGATAAAGGTGAAACTTAAAAACTATATCCAAAGCAAAGCTTAAAATCAAAATGGTACCCTATGCACTTACAGCTAAATTTTTAGAGACTGAGATAATTACTCTAGGTGGTTTCACTGAACTCAAACTTTAATTTGTGTTGTTAGTTCTTTGTGTTCCAATAAACCTAAAATGGAAATTATTTCCATAGAACATGTCTAAGAGAAATCTTGTTAAGAATGTGATAGAATATTTGAAGAACTGTTTTATAGTGTATTAAAAGAAAACAGTGAAAATCATCTAAAATGACCTCATGATATTAACAATATAATTTTATTAAGGAGTCAAGCAAATGCCAGTCAATGGCTGTAGTCACTCAGAATGGCCCATTCAACTTCTCTTGGTCAATAACAGACTCATGAAAAAAGTCAAATCTAGAAATAGAATTCAGTGCTAGTGGTATTGTCCATGGATATTAGTTTTTAATTCCTCAGAAGAGTATAATCTCACATATGAGGGGATGGAAGATTATCTTTACACAACTTATCTAAGTGGTAGGAATATAATCAGGGTGTTTTGTTTTTCTTGTATTCATACTTTTTTATAGATGACCTCATTTTACTGGCACAACATAATGCATACTGTGAAAGCAAAATAAATATGTAATATTATAAAAAATTTTGCACCAGTAATTTCAAGATTGTTATGTATTTTGCCTCCCCACAATGTCAGAAATCTGTGTTTCTGGTATTATAACCAGCTGATCAGTATAAATCTTTCTTGCGAATGCCTCTATCAGAGACCGCCAAATTCAAATGAACTTCTATATCATCCCTGTCGAGCACAGTGATATGAACAATCGTCTTCTTAGACAAAGTAACAAAATATGTGTAATAATTTAAAGTATACAGGACATTTTCATATTTGTTTTTCTTCTCTGATACAACTCTGCAATGTAGGTCCATGAAATGTAGAAAGATGAGTGAAGCTTAGAAAGATTAAGTGCTTTGCCCAAGATTATGATGTTTTTAGTGGCACCACCTAGCCTAAGTCTGCGTCTTCCAATTCTGATTCCAGTGATTGATACAGTATATCACTGTATTCCAAATATACAAATAAAAACATATGGTAGGCCGAATTCTAAGATAACCTCTTATTAGTTGGATTTTAATTAGAAAAACAAAACCAGTAGGATATCTGTATCTATGTCTGTGCTTGTACCTGTATCTACATCCTGCTGTATCTATTATCTACTCATGTATATATATTTATTTATTTATTACAGGAATTGGTTTGTGCTAAGCAAATCTAAAATTTGTAGAGCAGATAATCAGGAAAATTATAGTGAAAGCAGATTGCAACCCAAAGGCAGAAGCAGAAGCTGTTAGAGACAGCTGAAACGTCTTCTCTCTCTGCCTCTGCATCTATCCTGTATTTCTGCCTGATGCTGCCTTCCCCACCCTGTGAGAAAGCCTCGGTCCTGTTTACAAGTCCTTCCAAATGATTACATCACACTCACTCAGATGATCTCAGATCATTTCCCTTTCTTAAAATCAACTGATTAATAGATTTAGTCACATTAGCAAAATCCCATCACAGCTTAGCATTTGATTACATAACTGGGGAAAAAAATTCTAGCCAAGTTGGCACATCAAAAATACCACCACACTCCACTTTGTCAACTAGGCACCTATACATACACCTCTAAATCATACTTCGTTTCCAGATAAAGGCAAAAATAAAGTCATATTCCCATCTATGATGGTACATCTAGACTACATACATCTGAACCTTGCTAACCCTTTCCTCAGAAGAAGATGCAAAGCCTTGGGTGCTAGTTATTTTTCTCCTTTGATATCTGGCAACTTAAATACTGGGATATTTCAGATTATTCTTAATGTCTCTTTGCTTTCGGAGATAAGGATGTTCCCTCATTTGTGGCGTGAAGAGAGTACCTCTCAAATGAGGTCTTTATGATCTATTTTAGTGGGGAAGGGCAGGGGCAAGATTAGAGTGACCTTCCTACTTCTGTTGTTTTCTCAAACTCCTTTATTTAAAATATTCAGTATGGCTATAAGTCATATTTTGGGGATAGCATGTCCTGAACCACACCTCACTTCGAATGAAACCATAGGCATGATCTGAAAGAGAGAGAAGAAATTCTACCTGTGGATAACAGTTTTAGTTCAGGTTCACGGTTTTCTCCCTTGTAATCATTTCTTCTTGACTATAGTTTGAGGACTTACTAAGCCAATAACCACATTTGTGAAGGCCAGTTATGTAATCTAGCTATCATGTAATATGTCTACCTACTTACCTACCCAAACGGGGTCTTCTTTCTTGATTGAACTCTGCATTCCCATCACCTGATAGACACACATATTCTCTCAGTTATCCAAATTAGCACTAATCTAGGTCCTTCTGTAAAGGAATTTTACAGATGTAATTAAGTTAAATTTAAAAATCAAAAGTAGGTTTAATATCAAATTCATTGATTTTAAGAAAAGGAAATTATCCTGGGTGTATCTTGAGTTAATTGAGTAAGCCCTTAAAAGGAATTAGGCTTTGTCTGGCAAAAGAGATTTGCAGTATAAGAAGACTTTTGAAAGTTTTTATTTTTATTTTTTATTTTTTATTGCTGACTTGAAGCTGGGAGGTGAAGTAAGGTGGGAGGTGAGGCATGGTAAGGACTTGAGAGACTGTCTAGTGCCTGCTGATAACCAGCAAGAAAACAGGGGCCTCAGTCTTACAGTCATAGGAAATAAATTCTGCCACCAACTAAAGGGAGCTAGGAGGTGACTATCAGTTCACGATGTCTACAGATAAGAACTCAGTCCACGTAACATGTTGAATGTGAAACACTATGCAGAAAACTAAGGCAGGCTTCTACTTCTGACCTGTAGAAGTGTGAGATGATAAATGGGTATTGTTAAATTTGTAGTGATTGTATATGCAGTAGAACTAACTTAGAGCCACTCTTAACAGTTTTTCTTCAACAAAATTAATTCAGTGCATTCATACCTTAGACTTTCCAACTACCCTTTGGATCCTTGATTTTTTCCTTCCAAAGCAGATGTGTTTAACTTAAACTGGAGTTAATTTGGCTACCAGAGTTATGAAAAATATCCCAAGTTTCCCCAGAAGTCCCTGAAGATAAGTTGAGGTTCAGAAAGATAATGCCACCTCTGTAGTAGCTCAACTCTACAGAATCCCCTGGCTTGAAAATCTGCCTGGCAGTCTCTAGGTTAATGATTCATAGATCCTAATATCCAAACTGATAACTAACCTAAATGTAGCAATTCCTTGAACAGTAACTATCACAAAATCCTAGAAATATTTTGTGGTAATACTTTCTATTTTAAAACTTTTGAGCTGAAGAACTCGAATTTCATTTAGCATTAATTTAGTCAATATCATCTTACTAACAGTTCTGAAATTCATTTGCCATAATATAGCCATCATTTATCCTGTGATACTTGGAATGAGCTTATCCTAAGGAATGGCTGTTAGCCGACTGCTTTTAGAGGAAATTGAGAATGGATCTGGACTGATACAAAACCACCCATCCCTTAAAAATACATAAAAGTGAAGCAGGAACACACCCGGTGTCAATAATGAACTATGAATTGAACTTCGGCTATGGTGTGCAGTTGTAGAACAAAAAAATCTACAGTATGCAAATGCAGCCATATAGACACATATATGGAGAGAACATCAATCTTTATCCAGTGATGGTTAAAATTTTAGTAGTATTTTAAGCTTTGTGGCTGAGGAAAATAATATTTTGAAAATTTTTTATAGAACGTTGTGATAATCAGCTTGAGAAACAGAAGCTTTAAATCTTGATATTTCTTTTTTATTATTAAGGAAAGGTACAGGCAGGAATGAAAGCAGGCAGGCAGGCAGGCAGGCAGGAAGAGGAGGAAGAAGCATCTTTATTTTTATTTAGTTGTTAACATTGTCTCTCCCCAGACCTGGGACATGAACCCAGCAGTGTGTGGCTTGTACTCCTTCAGAGAAGATTGCGCCAACTGCTATTGTACCAGGGCTATTATTTCTAATGGTTAAAAAAAAAAAGGAAAAGAAAAGGAGGTTGAGAACTGACTTCTTCATAGGCCTCTTTTACAATAAAACTAAAATCAAAGTATGACTATATTGTATTACTCTAAAGGAAATTATAAAATATCAAATAAAACTGTTGAAACATGATGTTATTTTTATGCTAACATTTGTAAATATTAATACTTCTGCTGTTCAATTTCCAGGTGTGAAAAGACTGGGACTAATCATTAGGTGTTTGAGGGACTGGGACAGATTACAAAGATAGTATCCTAAAGGCATTTAAATTAAATTTGAATCAGGATAAAACAAAAGCAGGCAAAAACCTGCAGTCCTGTAGTCCTGTTCCATTTAGCCACATATTGCCAACTTTGTGATTTGGGAATTTGATATTTTGTAGGTGAAAGTGAAGAAGCGCTATTTGCTTCATATTTTTAAAGGACATTTTAAACTATGGACAGATCAGTGACTATGAGTTAACCATTACTTATTAACTGATTAATAGCCATTAGTAAATTTTCCAGATTAATCGTGCCCAATCTCCATTGCAATGGTCTTCTTGGTGTCTCGTTCTTTAGACTCCTAACTACATTCTACCATATTTTTAGACTTCTCTATGGTCACTGGAGCATCAGGGTCCTGGCCAACATTCCTGAGACAGAAGCAGACCCCCTGTAATGCAGCCTTTCTCTGAAATCTGGATTTTTTCATTCTCTTCCTTTTCCTTATCTCACCTACTAAAAAAGACACAGGACCCTCCAGTACTTTTTGCATCCATTTTGTCTGTAAGCCAGCCTCTTTTTCGGGTAGAAAAGATAGGAATGGAAGAGGAGCTGTCAGAAAGTATCATTTGCTACAGTCATTTCTACTCATCAATCTCCCATGATAGTTTTAAGTTCATGGACACTTTATTTTTAACTTTGTTCCTTATAGAAGCTACCAAACATTGTCTGTTATCATTTTGCCTCTGTTTTATGACAGAAGAACTAACACCAGAATTTGAACTCCTTTGAGTTTTTTATGTTCTACCTGACATCTGTCATAATCCTGAAATTTATCCTGGGAATAATGTGAACCAAGGACATTAAGATGAATAATTCAACAGGCTTTTCACAAGACCTAAAATTTTAAAGTTTTCTATGTATGTGGAACCATGCAATTTCTATAGCTTAGTCAAGTAGTATCCCACGTGTGCGGTCCCAAAGCCTTTCAAATTGTAGCCTATGCCAGATGTTTTCGAGGGAGTAAGACATATAATGTACCTAATTTTGCAAAACTACACAGTAGGTAGACATTTCTTTCTCACCCCAGCTGGTGATCAGTTTATGCCCTGAAGCTTGAAGATTTATAGCCCTTGTAATTTTATCCTAACAGAGTAATTGCAGATGCTCCTCCATTGCTATTATTTTAATTAGTAATGAAGACTTTTCCAAGATGTTGAGTTTCAAGGTAATGAATTTCATCTGGATAAGATTTAGTAGGTAGCTGTGACCATTTTAAGATAGCAAGTATCCTCACAATTTATTTTCTTATTAATTTCAGAGTTTATATTTAGATTTATTCTGAAATTACTTAAGAACTGTTATGCCAGTAACAAGTCATTAAATCTCTTTCCAACAAAGTCCAACAAAAGAAATATACATACTGTCACCTCAAAGTTAAATTCTTTTTAACATATCAAGGATGATTGATTTTTGACAGATAATTTGCATAAATGATTCAGTCTGCATTAAAAATAAAACAGTTTTTTTAAAGTTTTTACTTACAGGAAAACTAAATTGTGCTTTTCTCTGAGCAGAGTTTTAATCTTATTGAGCATGAGATTTTTGTTTTATATTCCATGAGAAGTTAAAAAAATAAATGCTTATTTTAGAGTTGGATTCTAAGGAATTTTCTGATGTTTCTCATTATAGACTACAGCCATACTTGTGTTAAAAAATAATACTCCTGTTTTTTTCAGAAAAGAAATTGTGTGTTTGTCACAGTCAACTTAGGCCCTCAGTCTAGAGTCCTTTCACTTGTAGGTGTGCCTTTTTAATCAGCTTGGGTTTCCTTTGATGTTCAAGTTTTCTCTCTGTGGAAAATAAAGGAATTCCCCATCATCTTCTGTTTATCTTGGCCATAAGTACAGGAGGTAGGGTATAGAATAATCACCAAAACAAATGGAGCGGTAATAATAGGGAAGATGTTTGGAGTCCAAGTGCTGATCCTGTTCCCCCAATTCATAAGATGAACCTGACATTAAAGCTAACTGGCTATGAAAGCTAACAAAGTGAAACTTTCAGTAGCCAGTCAGTGTAACTCTGCTGTTATATACTCTTCTACTGCTGAGTTCTTCACTTTCTCTCAGAAGCAATCTATCCTAGAATTCCATCATCAATCTGCCTAATAAATGAGTTAGCTTTTATATAGCTGGGAAACAGGAGAAAGAAGATTCCAAACAAATTTGTAATCAGTTTTTTTCAGAGGAAATTGAACTTACAATTAGCAGGCTTATTAAGACATGATTCTCTAGTTTCTATTCTGAATTTTGCTTCACTCATTCGTCTTAGGAAGCCCAAAGGTTGAAATCAAAAAAAGAAATTTAACATCTGACTTTTTCTAACAATGTGGAGCAAAGAATTTGCTTAGTGGTTCATTTTCCCCTTAGGAAAGTAGAGAAACTGAGACTGCTTATTGATCTGAGCACATTTAGGTCAGAAATTTTAGGAAGATACATTTAGACTTAAAGCCATACAAAAAATCTGTTTTTTTTAATCAAAATATGAAAAGATCAGGATTATAATCTACTTGAAATTTTATTCACAGTATGTGTAATGAATTTATTAAAGTCTAATAAAGTCGTTGATGTGTTTAATACAATGATTTCTTGATGATTCCTTAATTCAAAACTTCCTCATATGTCTGTTTTGGCAATTTGGATAGCTTCAGAGAAAAAAACAAATAGTCACACCCTGCTTTAATGTTCAGTAAAAATAAAAGTACTAAAGATTTCAGTTATGTATCTCATTATTTATTAAATAAAACTGTAATGAACTATTTATAACTCACCACATGAACTGTATAATAGTTCTTTATAGTTTATTATGTATTTTCGCTTTTGCTGAGTTGCTTCATCTTTTAACTACCACTTTAGGGCAGATTTCAATATTCTCATGAGTGGAAATAACAGTAATATACAGCTAACACACAATAGATCTTGATGTTTGTTATTTTTATTATATGTCTTTGTACTTTGTCTATAAATAAATGGCTATTTGTAATCAATGGAGGAATATAAATATAAAAAGGTAATTAGTAACATGCAAAGGTGGGTAGGAGTATGTTTGACCTACCAAAATCAAAGCAAACAACTTCAACCTTAAAAATTAAACATACGATTTATCATATTAATTGTAAAAGGAAGAAAAGGATCAAATATTATTCTCAGCACATGAAGAAAAAACCTTTTGTGATATTCAAAATACATTTATGATATTTTTCAGCAAACTAGAAATAGAAAATAACTTTTTTAACAGAAAAGGTGACTTTAGAAACTATCATTATTTGAAAACAGTATTTGTACATAGGAAATCCAAAGATATCTACAAATAGATTTCTAAAATTGATAAGTGGAGTTGGTAGAGCCTGTGGATGTAAAATAAATGTCAATTGTATTTCTATACAAATTAGGTACAACTAGAAAATAAAATGGATACTTTTATAATTAAATAAATAAACATCAAATGCCTAGGTATATATCTAATAAAAGATATATAACTCTTCTACACAGAAAATTGCAAAACATTTCTGAAAAAAATCAAAGTCCTAAATAAATGAAATATTCTTCCAAGTTTATGAATGGGAAATTCAATATTTTAAAGCTATTAATTTTCCTGGTTTGATTTATAAATGTAATGGAGTCAAATATTAAAACTCAAGTTAGAATTTTGGAAATTGATGCATTTATTCTAAAATGTATATGGAATTGAAAAAGGATTAATGTGTTGAAGACAGACTTGAAGAAGGGCAAGGCTGGATAGACTTATACTACCTGGTATCCAAACTTACCATAAAGGCACAGTTAAAGAAGTGTGATATTGGTGCAAAGATAAATAAGAGAACAGTAAAGCAAAATAGAGATTCCAGAAACAGATCAAGAATGTAAATATGGCTTCTTGACATGCATGATTAGTTGGATGTAATAAGCAAAGTTGACCTATATCACAACATATACGAAAATCAATTCTACCTGTATTACGGATTAAGTATGAAACAGCATAATGCTTATAGATGAAAACATAAGAAAGCATCCAATTTTTCTGGGACTGCCGGAGATGCTTTAATTCTTCATATTTTTTATTGAATTCACATTTTTTTAAAATATTATTGAGATTTCAGTTGTACAACTTTATAATTTTACCTCTGTTTATAGAACATTATGATTGCCACCAAAAATCTAGCTTATATCCACCAACAGACAAGTGATCCCGTTTACCCAATTTAGCTACACCTTCCTTTTTGCCTTTTGGTAACCATCACTTTGTTCTTATAATTTCAGAGTATAGTTTTGTTTTCTTTATTTTTTTCTTTATCTTTTACATATGAGTGAGTCATATGGCATTTACTTTCTCTGTCAGACTTACTTCACTTAGTATAATATCCTGTAGTTCTAGCCATGTCATTGCAAATGGCAAAATTTCATTTTTAACAGCTAAATTAGTATCCTATATTGTAATATATATGTATATACCATGTCTCCTTCATTTTCCATTTATCCATTAAGGGGTACTTAGGTTATTCCATTTCTCGGCTATTGAAGATAATGCTGCAGCGAATATAGGACTGCATACATCTCTTTGAATAATTGTTTTCACATTCTTCAGTAAATACCAAGACATGGACTAGTAGATCATATGGCATTTCTATTCTTAGTTTTGAGGAATCTTCCGCTTTTTTCCACAATGACTTCACTGGCTTACATTCCCACCACCCAGGTTCCCTTTTCTCCACAACCTCACCAACACTGTGTTCTTTCATGTCTTTTCTATATAAACCATTACCACAGTTGTGTGATATCTCATTGTGACTTTGACTTGCATTTTCCTAATGATAAGCAGTGATAAACGTTTTTCCATGTGTCCGTTGTGCATTTGTATGTCTTCCTTGGAGAGGTTTCTATTCAGGTTCATCATCCTATAAATTTTTTTTTTTTAATTTTTAATTTTGTGAAAGCATTCTTCACACTA
Source organism: Solenodon paradoxus (assembly GCA_004363575.1). Lineage (NCBI taxonomy): Eukaryota > Metazoa > Chordata > Mammalia > Eulipotyphla > Solenodontidae > Solenodon > Solenodon paradoxus. Next base: position 245,655 of record RJWH01000917.1, read on the forward strand.
TACTGTTACTTCACACTGCAAATTCAGGAACTCCTGAGAGCAGAGCTCTTTAGAAGCACCTGCTTTTGGAAGACAAGGAAGAGCTTCTAGAAGTAATTACTTTAACAGCTGTTAGAAGCTTTCTTCAATCTTTTAAGGGAGCACAGAGCAAACGTAATGGTCAGCTGCAACCTGCCTAGTCATTTAGGATTTACATGAATATCTAGTTCTTTATTTTTCTTTCTTTATTTTTTAAGTCACCTTATTTGTCAAGACACAAGAACTAAAATGAAAGAAAAAGGTTTATAAACATGCTCTTTTTTACATTAAGAGCTTCAATGAACACCACTGAAAAATGAAAAGATAAGCTACAGTTTAGGAGAAATACTTATGATCCTTATATCCTGCAATGTGCTCTCATTCATAATAAGTGGAACATTCCTCACAAACCAATAAAAACAGACAACCTTTAAATTAAGAAAAATTGACAAGAGTTGAAAATCATTTCACTAAAGATGCTATACGAATGGCCAGTAACATTTGTAAAGACAATATAACATTAGATAAGTGCAAAGTAAAACTTTCGTGACTTGTCTCTACACATTTATCCAAATGACTAAAATTTTAAAGTATTGATAGAAATGTAGAACAACACAAACTCTCAAATATCTCAAGCGGAAAGGTGAATTAGTATAACCATTTTTAAAATGTTGACACTACCAATTAGGTTTGAAACATATGCCTATACAATTCCACTTTTAGATTTAAGGAATTTATCCTTATGAGCTCCAAAATATGTCAGTATCAGTTAAAATACAAATACCAGTTTTATTTATAATAGCTCTCTACAAATAAAGTCATCAAGAATTGATTGGTTTGATTATATTTTATTCATACAATGGTATAATATAGAGCAATGATAACATGTTGCCACACACACAAAAATATATGAATCTGGCAGAATTAATACTTTGCAGAAAATGCCAGACTCAAGAGACTGTATCTATGGAATTATAATTATATAAAGATAAAAATCAAGAAAAATATGCATTGGGAGTGTGGTTCATTATTAACTAGGAATGAATGTGAGAGAAACTTCTAAGTGATAGTATTTTTTCAATATATAGATGTCTTCATTTTAAAAATGCATCATTTACTGTAACTCGGTATGTTGTATTTCAATTTAAAGGTTTTATAAAACCAATGGAATTAATATAAACCTCAGTGAATAGAAAGCATATTTGATACAGAATTTTTTAAAGAATATATACCAATGTTGGTGTGTCCTGGTGGAGTAGCAGTTAGGTCAATCATCTCTGAATGACTGCAAACCACATACCCCTGTATTCGAGTCCTAGGTCTAGGAAAAACCAAAACAAAATAAAACCAGCATGAACAACTAAATAAAAATAAATTATTTGCTTTTTCTTTCCCTCTGTTTATGCCTACTCATTTTCATTCCTGCTTGCATCATTCCTTTGAGAGAGAGAGACAGAGAGACAGAGAGAGAGAGAGAGAGAGAGAGAGAGAGAGAGAGAGAGAGAGAGAGAGAGAGAGAGAGAGAATATATACCAATTGCAAATGTTCCCTTTTGTTTGTTCTCTCTGCCCCTGGGTCACAAGCCAGGGTCCTTGGGCTTTATATGATGTGCCTTGCATTTTTTAATTAGAATTAAGATGAGCATTGAATGTAGGTCTGGATTTAAAGAATACAATATAATTAAACATAGTTTACAATCAGATGTTTTAACAATTTTGGCAAGTTTATTCTTGTATTATGTAGAGATAGATAGATAAATGGATAGACAGATATAAATATATAGGCACAAATCTGTGTGGTTATCTCAGAAACCCACTTATTTATAACTTGTCATAGTTGATTAATATTCCTGAAAGTTTCAAATATTCCTCACCCAACAATTTCTTAGCCTGTCAGGGTTCTGGTGTAGATGTTGTATCATTTCCCATACTTGATCCTTACTTGTAATAACTGTATCTGACTTGGAAAGAGGGGGCCAGGCTGGACCCAGCTGCCCCTTTCATGAAGAACAAGCGCATTATGGTGCCATCACCACCTCAGCTGGCAACTCAGAAATCAGCGCGGTAGACCCAGAGCAGCTCCAAAAAGTCGGGGAGGGAAGACCTTGAAACGGGCAGAGTTGTTTGTTTTCTCTATATTGTTTCGCTACTGATAATTTCCTTAGCATCAATAAAGCCTCAAACAAAAGGGTTTTGTTCGTTTTAATTCTTACTACTTCAAACAGAATTTTTTAATGTACAAACTTTTTTTCCGAAACCATTTGCATCATCAGCTGATCAGCAGACAAGTTAAGCATTGAACTGTTATTTACTAGAGAAACTTTGTTCCTAGCAAAATAGGATTTTCATAATATACTTAAGCTTATAGCGAAACAGAGCTATCAGTTTTTTTGCTACCTTAATAATAGACATCTTGAATATGTAAATAATACATTGTGAAGTGAATTAGTTAATGTATTTAAAAATAGAGATGATAGTGTAATCTGTTACAATTAACATAGAACTAGATTACTTGTGAACTCATGGGATAGTCTGTATCATGTCAGAATTTATTTTTTAGTGGTTATCACTATGCTACAAATCACTTCACACACGGATAGAAAACCAAATATTGAACTAGTTAATATTTTTGAAAATTCATTTATTAATGAACTTATTTCAAAGAAGCTCCAGTCTTGATTTTCCACCATTAAACTCTTTGATTTTATGCAACATATTAATTCATTTTTGTAATCTAGTACCTAATACAATACCTGAGTCACCATATTCATTGCATATCACTGCTAAAAAAATTACCACAAATTTAGAAGTTTGAAATAACACTGTTATTACTTTACAGATCTGTATGGAAAAAAGTATTACTGTGTCTCTCACTGGATTAAAATCACATTGTTGGCAGGGCTGTGTTCTCTTCTGGAGACTCGAGAGACGTATCTAGTTCAGATTGTTGGCAAAATTCAATTTTTCTTTATTGTGTTTTTACTGGTGGTAAACTGAAGAGTATTCTACCTCTACAGGCTGCCTATATTCTTTGACTTATAACTTTCCTCCATTCTTAAAGTTCCTTTCTCTTCATGATTTCTCCTGCTTCTTCCTTCATATCCTTTGACTTTCATTAAGAAAGATACTCTACTTTTTAAAATATCATGCATATACAGACGCACCTAGATAATATAGAAAAATCCCATTTCAGCATGTATGTCCTTCGTCATGTCTTTATTATCCCTTTGCAATGAATTATAGAATATTCAGAGTTTCCTGGAATTAGATCTCTAACAGTTACCATGAAAACCTGCAAGGCCAGAACTTCTGAAGAACTAACTTGATCACAGAAGCCTCAAAGAATGAATGGCCTACATGGGCCTCAGATAACTTACATGAATATTATTTGATTCAAAATCAAACTCTCTCCATTTAAGTGGGTTCAAATTTCAGCACCCACCTGCCTGTTTCAGACCAATCATTGCTCAGAGATCGAAGAAAGGTAAAGACAGTAGTGCTGAAGATTTCTGGGTGAATATAGCGTTTGATTTCAAGAAGCTTAAGTTTTCTTTCTTATTTGGGGGGAAAAAAATGAAACAAAGTCTCATGAGGATGGAAAATTGGTCTGACATTGGCAGGAGTATCAGGGTATCAGAATGACTCTTGATATGTCCTGGGATTAAGAAAAGATGATTTAAAAGAAACTGCTGAAAGTTTCTGCTTATAGCCATTTGAAGAAAGAACAGTGTAAAAAGTGTCTGACTTCAAAACATCTATCATTTCTCCATATTTAAGTCACAGATAGATGCAGGAAATATATGGTTGTTTTGTTAAAAAAAAATTTTACATAAGGTAATTTGAATGCTGCTTTTGTATTCTTACTATTTTCAGTTTTCTTAAAGTGTTCATATCCTTCTGTAACCATAAAGATCTTCTATAATTAAAAAAATCAACTATAGTTATTTCATGTGAAACTGTCTTACTATTTTTTTTATTTTAATCTCCTGAGTTGTGAGAACACAGCTTAGCAAAGTGTATAAAGGCAGCAGAGCAGGTAGTTTAGATTTCTGTTAGTCTTCCAAGGAAAACCTACAAGTAAAGTGGAATACAACACAGAGAGATTACACAGTATTATGCTTTTGCAAACTAGGATTTGAAAAACTGGAAACCTTATTATTTTTCTCAGTCAAAATGTAAATTGATAAATTCCTCTGTTTTTATGTTATAAAAACGAATTGTGAAACTATTTCGAGCAGGATAAAAAAATCACAAAAAATACCATGAATATTCTGAAAAGGCCACTTATATAAGAATATTAACAGAAGTAAATATTTTGATGAAAATAAAAATCATTAATATTCAGTCCACCCAATTTGTCTTCATAGGTACTTCTGTACCTATGAAATTCCTCATATAAAATTCCTCATATAAATGTATATATGTATATATATGTTACATGATCTATGAATCCACCAATTTTGCAAATTTAAGAGAGCAGTGTCATTGCTAGCTATATAGAACTCACATATTCTCAAAATATTTACTATTAATTCAATCTGTCTCCCCACTTAATTGTCAACTCCTTTGGTACCACCCCTCATGTGCTGACTGATGCAATACTCTTCTTCACTCAACACTGTATTTTAAAATCAGTCCATGTTTTGTAATGTATTTTCTAATAAATTTCTTCTATTCACTTTAGACTCTTTCATGGTAGGTGACCACCACATTTTACTTTATCATCTATGTCACCTGCAAATTAAACTTGAATTTGGCAACATAAAGTTAGTTCTGGACTCCAAAAAAGAAGTTGCAAGAGTAGAAAATGAATAAACTTCCAGATTTCTATAATGCAAAACCTACATGAAGCACATTTAATTTAAGATTAGGTTTGATACATTTGGATATTATTTATGGTGTCGACAGTTTGTACAACTCTCAGAGAAGTTATTTTGTCCATTTTAAGAGTACTTAAAAAGTTTGCAGGCTTCTCATTTTTTTCAGAACTTGGGAGCATTTGAACTATTAGTTGGCTGTCTCCTTAGTATATACACCTGCTGGAAAAAATAAAGAAAATGCTATCCACAGTCTTTCTCTGTGCATAAGCATATGTACAGCCAAAAGAGATCTTGAGTGAGAGGTTGAAAAGTGATTTTGTTGATAGACTGATACATGTTACTGACATATATGATATTGCTGTATTAACAGTATAGAGCAGGAGTCAGCAAATTTTTTGCATAAAGGGAAAAGTAGACTATCACAATTATTCAAAACTCCTGTGTAGAAAAAACCAATCCTAAACAATATGTAAATGAATGGGTGCAATGGTGCTCAAATAATATTTATTTATATGAAAGCAGGTAGTGAACTGGATTTGACTATAGAACTGGTGATCCCTGTTCTGAAATATGAATTTCCTTATGAGCATTAAATTATGTGGAGGTGTGGACATATGCCAAGAGAAGTAAGTATAGAAAATTGACTTAGATGTTTAAATCCTATTTTTTTCTTGAAATACATGGCAGATACATTGATAGTACCCTGATGTGAACAAAAGCATCAGGTGATTTATGATCTTTTGTTTCTCAGTAAAGGGAATGTTTAACTGAATGTTTGACTCTCCTGAGAGGAGCAGAAGAGAAAAGCATTAGTAATAATTCTGCCAATAAGAATATTCTATTATACTACAAATTACTTGCTGTGCTTCTGATAGCTGGCACCTTTGTGACAATGGGCCTAATGTTTTCTGTACCCACATTCCCATGAAAAAGACACAGACATTCTTTTTCCTCATTTCAAAGGACTCTTTTTCTCTATGAGCATCTAGTTTGTTTTGAAAGATTTTGTAATACACTCAGAAATGACCAAACTCAGACACATTAGTCTAAGTCTTAAAGACACTGTAATTCACATCCAAAATCCGGAGGTGCTCTGACGAAAGAAAGGGTGTTGGGCTGAAATCAGACTGGGCCTGGCCTTTATGCTCCTTTTCATGTGCTGTCTTAGCCAAGAAATTGGCCTCTGGGTTCTGTTTCCTCACTGTCAATGTAAGACTTTTCCAATTTTTAACATTATCACTGGGATGTAAAAGTAACTAAGAAGAGGGGCTTTAATTTTCTACTGTGTTCCTCCGTTATTTATATGCAGTATAATCAGGAAGCATTATTTTATAACAAATAGACTGTTAAAATAAATATCTAAATGCTAGTATAACATGGATGTGAAACTGAAATTAACATGAAATATAAAAACATTTTAAAAATTAAGTAAGCATTTTCTACAAGTGAAAGGTAAAATCAGGTGACCTGACTACATTAATAGGAAGTTATGGAAAGATCATCTGCTTTCAATTTCAGAGTTTACTTAGGTCACATGTACTGGAACCTCTTACATCAGTTCTTCATTTGCAATAAAGTTTCTAGTTACTGTTCTTACAGTGCCTGCATTTATGTAGTGCATTATTACTCTATGATAAAGTTAGTTGGTAATTCCTTAACTCTTTTTGCTGATGACCTTTTAAAGCTGCATAATTAGAATAAGTTGTGGTTATTGTATTGGAATCTCTATCCCATGGGCCAACAAGGCAGCACATTAATTCTCTGCATCACCCACTCCATGTGCAGTGACATCAGCACAAAGATATTATTCTTTGTAATTACATAAAGAAAAGGTCTATTTAGTGTTAACTGACCTTTCTGTGACTGATCAGCCTTTTCCACCAGTGAAGTAGAAATGTATATCATTAAAATATGAGTAAATAGGAAACCTTTCTAAACCTTAAACTGTTCAAATCAGGAGGTTCATATGAAGAAAAATTTGTTCAGTCTTTCACATGATATAGTGAAAAAAGTGCAGACTTTAAAAAATATATTTAAAATGTTGATAAATATACATAAATTATGTGTACATAGGGATATTTAACAAGGAAGCAATAGTCAAATATGTTTGTTAACAATCTTGAACAGTGTAAAAGGACACATTATTAAATATTTATATTCACAATCAAAATTTAAAGTGTATTTAAAAAATAATGAACAGATTTAGGATAATTACTTCTGAGGATATACAAGTAATACAACCATTAAATTCTTGTACTTTAATTTGGAGAACTTTAACTAGTGGTATAGATTATATGACACCAATTTTACTCTTATTACATATTTTTTCCCTAATCAATTATACCTGAAACGTTAAGGGGAAATAAAATTGTCGTGAAGAAAACTGGATGCAAAGAAATTTAACTGCTAATACAAGTGGCATTTGCATTGCACGTCCTACAGCCATTGAATAGTTTCAGGAGATATACTACAGCCAGCATGAAGGTAAATGTTCCTTTTGTTTAAAGCACCCACATTTAGTGCTTTTTAATATACTACAAGCATCTGTATTTCTAAGCCAAATTTTCCCTGCCAAGAACACATGCAGGACACTCTGAAAAATCTTCAGAATCTGGTTAAAAACTGATTCTTCCTTAATACTTTACTCATCATTTTCACGAGAACTGATATCTGATGGAACAATTATCTTTATTTGGGTATGTCTTTCATCCTTCTTCATGTGTAATGTACGCTGATGTAGCTAGCTTTTATGAATGCCTCAATTCCCTTATCTGAGTGCAAGCTCCTTTGGCCCTGAAATTGTGTATTTTTTCATGCTGGTATCAATAATTATCAGTCACATAGGTACACTGAACAGAGTCCAAAATGTAATAAAGAGCAAACAGGGTTAATATGAACTATTCACAAGTTCCCAACCAATCTTTTCTGAGTTCTGAGGGGCTCTGTGTTCTAGTGCCCATCAGTATACTTTATGAATAAATCAGCAGGAGTTTATTAGTGTCTTCCACAGGGAGCTAAGTTAATAATTCCTGTACAGAGTGGTCGTCTATGTGGGTGCTGAGGTGGGGTAGCTAAATGAAATATCCCCCAGGAATCTGGCAAAAACTGGTTTGACAGGGCAGCTTGCACGGGCAGGGCTCCCCTCAGTGCAGTAAAGCGGCTATTTGACTTCTCACAATGTGCCCTGTAGTCTTTCTGTGTACCAGTTGCTCAATAAGCATTTTTTTAATACAACAGTGAATAGAGAGCTTTTTTGTTAAACATGATATGCAGATTTTAAGGCATGTAACCATCTTGACACAGAGGACTGATTTGTTCATTTAAAAATCAAGATTGTTCACGACTAATTATCGGAGAACTCATGTTGGACAAGAGACTGGTTTCCATGGCAGCACAGACAAGGAAGGGGGTCCTGGGAGAGTTAAAACAGTTCTTTGCTCCTCTGAGGCTTCAGAGTATCGACACATATCATTCTTACAGACTTGCTCCTTGGAAGCGCTGGGGAGAACTCTTGTATTCTGCCGTAATTTGTGTATAGATTTTAAGAGAGCAGCAATGTAATGGTGCCTCTATGCACACAGTAGGTGAGGCGCCTAACAAAATATATGTTTTTCCATACCTGTTACGTTTTAGATAATTGGCATTTATGTTAAACATTTATATTCACTAGGCTAGTGCCTATTAATCAGAAGAAATGCTTTTGAAGTGACAGTGTTCAAAAAAAAAAAAGACTTGAAGTCTCCACGTTTATTTATTCTATGTATCCTAGACATTTTATGACTCAGTGTTAATACAAATGCCTGCTTTCATAATATCAAAACATAACTGCATGCACAACTACCACTTTAGTGCCTGAAACTGGCAGAAATATGCAAGACATATTTAGGGACAGTAGGGCTTTAATTGTGTGATACCAGGGGTGTAATGCATGAGCATATGTACAAAAACACATGCTCCTGAAACAATGGTGCTTGGAATGGAGCACTATTTACAATGTTATGCATCAATGGGATACTAAATATGTGGATAGAGGTAGCAAATCATGTGACATGATCTGCAAAAGTCTACTTCACAAGTCATAGATAACAATACTCTATTAGTCCTAAAGAGGCTAAGAAAACATTCTTCTTGACTAACTCACTTGACTTTGCTCAGATATATGCTGAGCTGTGAGGCAGGATAGTTTTGATGCCTGCCAAGTAAAATGACTCTTCTAAGATTCAAGTCACTGATTCTTTCTTCTATGAAACCTTTTCTAACCCTGGCCACCCACCTCGTAGAGTGGATTTTTCCTGGTAGAATTAATTTAAATACATAGAATAGAATTTTTTATGCTTCTGGCCCCTCCTAAAACTCCTAAACAGCGTCATATTTTAACCTTTTTTAATCCCTTAGCTGCCTATAGGGCTGGAACACATAGAGTAAATTTACTAAAGGTTCAGTAAATAAATAATGATCAAATAAATAATGAGTGAAAAGCTAGCCTTGAGAATGTTCTGTAGTAAAAATAATCAAGGGATACCAGAAAACAGCTTTTGTTTTCTTGTGGTTCTGACAGGGAGCCAGTTCTTTCCAACAATGAGACTGCAGTGAGTAAGTATGGTGCAGTCTGTGTAAGAACAGGGACGCAGTAATACTAGCCAGCTGAATCCTGGCAAATGCAAGAAAGTAAGGAGATGTCTCAGTAAGCTATTAATCATTAAGAATCAGGAGATAAAAGATAATCAGGGAAAAGATCAGCTGAGACAGCCACATATAATCACATCAGAATAGTGCAGTTAGAATTATAACTGGGTAAATGATGACAATTCTCTTACAAAACATAATTGAAAGAAGGACCTAGCCCATTTGCTTGGTGAACTGGATCCAGACACCTCTGTATTAAGAGTAACTGAAAGTTCAGATGACACATTTCTAGGCATTTTCTCCTGGATACTAGGAGTATTTCAGTAATATTAAAATATTTGTAAATAGTTATTTAGATTTTCTACATATATATATGTATAATGTGAATATCTTAACTATAGCCATTTATCTAGAAAGTTTGTGTCAAATCTTTTTCTTTTAATCTCTTTTTCAACTCATCCATCTTAAATATTTAAAACATATTTCAAATAGTTTTGAACTTTCTTCATAGTAAGTGTACCTGACTGGATCTCCACAGGTGTAAATACTAAGCATTCTCCTGCATTTGACTAAAGTTTATACTTGTTCAAGCCCAACTTTGAAAATCAGTGCACTTGATCTTGCCAGTGATCTATCTAATCAATCATGGAATATAGAATTATGTAGATCAAGAAGCACAGGAGACTAGGTATATGTAACCAGACTGCCCATATTGACTTAGTAATGAAAAGTAGCTTCCAGGAGAATCAAGCTGCAATTTCCTTCTGTGGTTCATTTTATCTATGTTAGAAGATTATAAAAAGGTAGTTATTTGGTGGGTATGGGCTCAAACAAGATAATTCTTTTATTTGATTTGATTGTTTAATGTCATTAGATTTTATAAAGACAACATTACTTAGAGTTCAAGTGTTGGCTTGTGTTTATGATTGAGAATACTGGATAGTGAAATGTATTGGATCAAGCTTTAGTGTCTTCCTGGGTACTGAGTCTAGATCCCTCACTTAATTATGTAGAGCCATGAGCAAGATAACTGGTATTTCAGTTGCTATGATCAAATAATAAATATCCGGAAACTTAGTGACTCATGATTTTATGTATTAGAAGTTTGGAAACGATATAGTAGGGATGACTTGTCTTTTGTCCCACCATCCCATCAGCTGGATGACAAGAAAGGGGCTAGAATCATCTTCAGATGACTCTTCCTTGAGACCTAAATGAAGGTTTTTGCTGAGACACCTACACATGATCTCTCCATGTAACACCTAGTTCTCACATAGTGTCTGGTTCCAAGTGTGAATGTCTCCAAAGAAGGACCAGGCAGAAGTTATATGCTTCTTATAAACAAACCGGGGAATCCATATAGCATCATTACCACCATAATCTGTTAGAAATCTAGAGAAGTCACAAATCTACCCAGGTTCAATGGAAGAAGAAATTGAATATACTTGATTGGTATGACAAGGTTCTAGAAGCACCTGAGGAAATGCACATATTACTATGACCTTTATGGAAAATATAGTTTGCCTCACCTGACTTTTCTTTGCCTTATCTTCCTTATTTAGAAAATGAATCTGTAATTTAACAGCTCACAATAACTGATGCAAAGATACATTTAGTAAAAACTGTCTTATACAATAGTTGTTGGTTTTAATAAGCCTTCCCTAATGTTAGCTAGTACTCTTACTCTAATTCCTATTATATTTTTTGTTATTAGTCTAATATAATACAATGCAATTAACACTGTAGTGGGCATGGAATGACTTTCATAACTTGTAAGTCATTGGACCCAAAGGAATCTTGTCTCTTGGTAGTCACTAACCATTTCTTTCCCTGATTATTGCATTTCTTGTTTAATTTGCTTACTAAGCTCTTTTAGAATGACCTGTTCTTATTTGGTGGCGTGGGGGTGGGCTATGTTAATATCTTATGTACAATTAACTATTTACCATGCTTGGTAATATTCTTTCTGCAAGTCTCAGTTCATTACATTATGTGTGGAATTCATAAGTAGACATTCCATTTCAGCCTTATTTCTAAATATTTGTCTATATCACAAGGTAAAACATAATAGGTAATATAGGTAATATGTGCTTTATGTTTTGTCCAAAAAGAATCTGATTATAAACTCTATCCTTTCCTTGCCCAGTGGAGGAGGGAAATGAGAAGAGTAAGGAAAATAAGCTGAAAATGAAGAAGATGGAGGGAATCCAAGATGAAATACATGACTTTGAGAATAAGAAAGATCAAGTGAAAAAAAATGATTACTCTTTGGATATCTTGGGTCTCAATCTGCTTCATGTTTCACATTTTGAGGAGGATGCTACCTCTTTCTTTAGAAGTGGTTCCTTGACACCATTGGGATAATAGGTTCATTAGGTGACTGAAGATAAAGAATATATATAATTTCAAGGGATTTACATGCCATACAAAAGTTAAAAATGTGCCCAGAGAAAGAACTCTTACTAAGCCTGGACTATGCAGCATACCTCTAGAATAATCACCAATGCAAAAGAAAAAAAATATTGTGTGATTTCTAGTCTTTGTATACTATTTAAGATCTTCACCTGTCAAGTAGTTTACTATCAAATAGTATGAATGAATTGCTTCATTATAATAGGTGTTAGTACTATCAATAGATTGTTTCATAGAAGTGGACAAATGTGTAGTTCTGAAGTGATAATTATGTGCATTCCTAAAATATATTCTGTGTATTCTTTCATTTATTTACTGAAAACCTGTGCACCCACTTACATCAGCTCTACTATGTAGTGTATCATAGGGGTGAACAAAATGATGGTCAGCCTTTATGGAAATTACAATCTAACTTTTGTTCAACCCTTTGTAAACTTTATTTTCTAAATATATTAATATAAGAAGGTACATATTCCCCAAAGTTTAACAAATAATTTCACGTAATAAAGAACAAACTATCATCAGGTTCAATGTTTTCCTTACTAAATTCTAGACATTATGGAAACTGCTGACATATATTGCCCATGTTTCTTTTCTATATCAAGCCCTGTTCCCAATGTTTCATCATCTTACTAATCATTACTCAATGGGAATTAAATAAACACCAGTAAATCTAGTTTGGAGAAAGTCATATTTATTTGAATCTTTGGGATTAATTTAAGATACATGGAAAGAAAAATATACAAATGCTTTAGAATTCTATATACTCTATATTTTATGATTTTTAGTATGAATATTTCCCATAAGACCACAAATTCTTGAGGAGGATTACCATTATATAAAGAGCTTGGCATACTGTAGTTACCTAATAAAATTTTGGGGTATATACTGAATGAAAATGAATAAGTGAATAAATGAAATAATATTTTAAATCAACTCAGTGTGCTGTTATTTTAACCTACAGAGGTTGCAATCCAATTTTCTTGAAGAGGTTAAAAACCAAAAACTTTTTCAAGTTCACATTTAGCCAAGATAGTAAGTATAAAGCATCTACTGATAAAATTCATCTGGATTTGAATTTAAAAGCACTTGAACTTCATCTCACTTCTCTTAATAGTTTCTGCTTTCTTCTTATACTTTCATTATATCACTGACCCAGACTTTTTGTGCCCTTTCAAGTAATTTATACTGCTCTCCTTTTATAAGCTACTCAACTTCCAAAAGTTGTAGTATAATTTCCCCAGATGTATTTCCACCAATAATTATTGTTCCCTCTTTATTTCATTTGCATGTTAAAATACTATTGGATGAAATTAAACAAGTCAGAGTTGTGAGGTGGAACCACAGTTAAGCATAAAAAATATTTTCAATGTCAGCAGAATACCATTATTTAAAATTTTAAAAACCTTAAACTTTATTACACATCTGAAGGTCACTGACTTTCAGGAATAGGTAGTGAATTGGCAAATCTTTCTACACATTCATTGCTGGGAAATGATAATGTAAAATATTATGATTGGTGTAATAACATTTTGAAGATTCATTGACATAATTACATAACTTGTTTTCTTGGCATCTAGTCCAATTATGACATATAAAACAGTAAGCACCAGTGTTATGGAAAAATGGAAATTATATGTATTTGGAAATAAAACTGCATATTACACAATGAGCAAAGCATAAATTACCAAATATATTCAAATATATTCCCAATTGTTTTTTTAGTAGCATTGAATCTGACAAATTTTGCAGCACTCCTCTCAAATTCAATGTTTTTAGTAGCCATCTAGGGCTTGAAAGAGATGAATCAAAGTAGAACATCTCAGGTATCACAATTGTGCTTATGATACGTCAAACAAACAAGCTAAAAACTCAAACTGATTCTTCCTCCTCCTGCATCCAGTAGAACATTGATCAAATTTCAAAGTTAATCACTCTAGAATTATATTTTAAGGTTAGTGTTAAGATACAAACAAGAATTGGAACCATCTTTTCAAAAGTATCTCTACCAAAGAAAAATATTTCAAAGATACTTTTCCTCTTGATGAAAGATAATTCTGATATTTTAGGCAAGTTTACTAGACATGTTTCCAAAGTTTTAAATGATTGTGCCAGAATTAGGACAGGATATTCACAATGATTCTTAGTTCATCATTTTGGCTTTTCAACAACAGCTATAACATAATATTAATCATTAAGGATCAATATGGATACCAGACTTTTGTGAGAAATATGTCCATTGACCTTAATAAATCTTCAAGTGTGTAAATGCAGAAATATTTGTACAGGCACTTTTCTGCTGAATTACATTTCTTCTATGCACATTCTCCTGTTACAAAAAATTTACTAGCAGCTTATAGTAAAGGTTTAATGTGATAGCAGTTTTCCAAAGAAACATTTTTAATTGCTTCTCCATGGTTATTTTTTGTACAGTTAGTTAATAGTTATTATCATCATGATTAATTTGTATATATGTGTTTTGAGAATTTTTGCTACTATGTAATAAATAAGTGATGAACATTACTTAATATTTGATAATTTAATAAACAAAGCTTTTGCTTAGAATAAATTTCCATGAGCAAAATTTATTAATACATTTGAAATATAAAAAGCTATCAATAAATTCTGTATTTTGTAAAATAGGCAGATAATGTTTTCTGTGCTAGAAGTATAAAAAATCAAATTGAATTCATTCACTAATTTATTTTTTGATAAGTTTTTATTTTTTTGCTCTACATTGCTATATTCATTTTGGAATATTGAAATCTCACCTCAGTCTGTATTTATTTCCTACACCCACCGCCAGAGTTTCAGCACCCTTTACCTCCACCTTGTTAATTCCTTTCTTCCCTCCTCTCCTCCACCCACTTCATAGTCACAGTCTTGCCTCCTGAATTCTGTTGAGGTTTGTTTTGTTTCTTTATATTTCACATGTAAGTGAAAACTGTGTTTTTTTTCTTTTCTTTCTGGATTATTTCGCTTAACATGATCTGCTCCAGTTCCATCCAAGAAGATTGCTACGTAGGGTATGGTCTTGTCTTTTTGCCAGCTGCATAGAATGAGTATATACAATAATTTACGTATCCAGTCATGTATTGACAGGCATTTAGGTCGTTTCCATACCTTGGCTATTGTGAATTGTGCTGCTACAAACATAAGGGTGTAGATTTTTTTTTTCTGAGTAGAGTTTTGTATTCTCCGAATATATGCCTCAAAGTGAGATTGCTGGATCAAATAATAGATTGGTCTTTATTTTGTTAAGAAATCTCCATACTGTTTTCTGAAGAGATTGCACTAATTTACATTTATACCACCAGTGTAGGAGGGTGTCATGTTGATTTATTTCCTGCCACTTTGTTATTTTTTGTTTCTCATAGTTTTTTTGGTGGAATCTAAGATTTTCCAGGTGTAATATCATGTCATCTGCAAATGATAGTTAATTTGAATTTTGTTAATGTTTTTTTTTTTTTTTTTTTTTTTTTTTTTTTTTTTTTTTTTTTTTTTTTTTTTTTTTTTTTTTTTTTTTTTTTTTTTTTTTTTTTTTTTTTGCCTTATTGCTCTGTGGTCAGAGTAGCCCTCTATATTTTGTTCTAGATCAGGGGAAAGGCTGTCAATCTGTAACCATGAAGTGTAATGTTGGCTGTAGGTTTATTATATACTGGGAAATGTTCATGCATGTATCTTCTATTCCTTTTTTGGCTACTTTTTTTTTTTTAATCATGAATTAGCATTGAATCCTATCAAATGCTTTTTCTGCATCTGTTAATATAATCATATAATTTTTATTTTCCTTTTTTGATGTGGTGTATTACCTTGACTGATTTGAATATGGTGAACCGTCATTGCATCCCTGGAATGAATTCCACTTGATCATGGTATATTATTATTTTACTGTGATGTTTAATTCATTTTTCCAAGATTTTATTGAGGATTTGGGTATCTATATTCATCAGTGATATTGGTTATTTGATTTGTTTTTTTGATACTGTCTTTTCTCATTTGGAATCAGGGTAATGTTAGACTCACATAGTGTATTTGGAAGTATTCCCTCTTTATTTTGTGTAAGAGTTTAAGGTGGATGGAGATTAGCTCTTCTTTGAATATTTGGTAGAATTCAATAGCAAATTCATCTGGTCCTCAGATTTTCTTGGTGGGCGGGGGGAGAATTTTGATTGTTACCTCAGTTTCTCTACTTGTAATGGGTTTGCTTAAATTATCTTTGTCTTCTTTGTGTAGCTTTTGGAGGTTATAGAATTCTAGAAATCTGTCAATTTCTTTAACTGATTAATTTGTTGACATATAGGTGCCCATAATATTTTATCATAATCCTTTGTATTTCTGTGATGTCTATTGTAATCTCACATTTTTCATTTCTGATTCTTGTTGTTAGGGTTTTTTTTTTTTTAATGTATTTGTGAGTCTGGTTTAGGATCTCAGTTTTTTTCTTTCAAAGAACCTATTCTTGATAGCTTTGATCTTTTGAATTGTCTTTTTGTTTTAAATTGTATTTAACTCTGTTCTAATTTTTATTATTTCCTTCCTTCTACTCCTCTTGGTTCTCCTCTTGGTCTATGATGTGTGCTTCTATGGGTATAAATTCTCCTCAGAGTTGCTTTTGCCAATTCCCACATATTCTGGTCTCTATCTCCATCTAGATAATTCTTCATTTCATCAATGATCCACAAGTTACTCAGAAGCATGTTGTTTAATTTCTTCATCGTTGTCATTATTTGAGTTTTGTTTTTCCAGCTCATTTCTAGTTTATTCCCATGTGGTCTGAGAATATGCTATCTATATTTTCAGTCTTGTCAAATTCCTTGAGACTAGTGTCCCAGGATATTGTCTATCCTTGAGAGTGTTCCATACATGCTTGAGAAGAATGTATAATCATTTCTGTTGGGGTAGAACATTCTGTATATGTCTGCCAGCTTCATTTGATCTATTGTTTCATACAGAGCCTATATTGCATCGTTTCTTCTGCCTGGATAATGTATTAGTATAAATGGGATATTAAAGTCCTCTACTTCTATTACGATGGCTATGTCAGTATATGTTTTATATATTTTAATTGGTCATTGTTGACATTCATTTCTTCTTGATGGAGTATACTCTTGACCATGAGGTAGTGCCCATCCTTGTCTCATGTTACCCTTTTTAGGTGGAACTTTATCTTGTTTGATATTAGTGTTACAGTTCCTAATTTCCTTTCATTCTCACTGCTTGGACATTTTTTTTTTCTGTAGCCCTTGACTTTCAGTCTATATTTGTCTTGGGATCTGATCTGAGTTACTTGTAGGCATAATATTGATGAGTCTTAATTTATATGTAGGAATTTATTGCTTTCATATGAGCTTTTATTTTGTGTATCTGTTGCTTTTTCCCCCATTTTTGTTGGCTTTTTTTCTAGATGATTTTGGTTTTAATTCTTTCAGTTTTGTCTTTTTTCCAGCTCTATCTCTTAAAAATTGTGTTTCGTGGCTACCTTGTGAGTTTTCTCTAATTTCTCTACGATAGTCTTTAATGATCTGACACCATATCAGCTATCTCCTCCTATCTTTCTGCGATACCTATTATCTTTATGATTTTTCTTCTTGTGACATTTATTATTTCTTGCAGGGCTTCTTTATTTTTTCTTAATCTTGTCTTCTCTCTTCTCCCCTGAGGATCATCTCCTTGTGCTCATTTTCAATGTCTGAAATTTGTTTCTTTACAAGATTGAGTCTGTTTATAGAGATTTATTTTGAGTTCTTTATCTGTTAGGTTGACAGTGAATATATTCTGGAGAGCTTTTAGAATATTCCTTTCTTTGGGCCATTCATGTTTCATTTCAGGGGGATTTACATTTTTGGCATGGTTTCTTCTCTGAATTGTATAGAGAACTGTAGCTTTCACTTTTTCTTTTGATTTCTTCCTACAGGTGACTGCTATACTGCCTCTAGAGGATCTTCCAGGGAAATGCAGCATTTTGGGTTTTTTTTAAATTTTTTTTTTTTTTAGGTTTCCAGTTTAAACATTTGAAAGAAAAGCACCTGTTGTTATTACTTAACCACCTGGGATAAAGAGTGGTTTTAATTCACATTCAGTTTGGCCATGAACTTTCTAAACAATTCTCTAGATGAGGAGACTGCTCAGTCCTATGGCAGAGAATCATTCATCTAATTTAAAAGGATAAGTAGCCCTCAATTTACCAACTGGTAATCTTGTAAAAGTTATTGTAAGTGGCTTGTGTTAGATTTGACAAACTTATTTAGTCAGGGTGGGAATGCTGTAAGTTCTCATTACTCATTGAAGCAAATATAATGTTTATTGTATATTAGTAATAAATAACAATCGTTTCTTGGTACTTCTAAATGTCGAGTTCCTTGTTCCTTCAACTTTACTCTTAACTTCTCTATATTTATAGCATTTGGGGGAAATGTCACAACTTTGAACCTCTTGGAAATGGAATTCTAAGCTCCCAATTCTCTTTAGCCCTTTGAGTATTGGGTCTTGAGGGAAAAACATGGAGCCATAAATTAGAAGAATATTCCTGGGATGCTGAGTGGAGCCTAAAAGACCAGGTCCTCCCGAAAACATCACAGAGAGAACTCTGGGAAAGAGGGAGACTAAAAGTCAGATTCTCATAATTCAAAAGAAAACCTATATGAAGAAAGAAAATTACTAAGTCCAAGAAGGACATTTGTATCAGTGGAAGCATCTTTTGATTTTATTTATTTTTAAATAACACTTTTAGATGTAAAAATTCAAACATAAATGTAAATGATTTTAATTAAATATATATTTATCTTTTAGAATGCACAAGATAATTTGCTAAAAGAAAATCTACGTTTAGCTCAAGAGTATCAGAAATTATTGACTGCTTTCTTAAACGAAAAGGAAAATTATTTCAATCAATATGAGAAACGCTTAGCACTTGATGCATCAATTAGAGATAAGAAACAGGTATTGCTTTTTCTTATATTTTTTTAAATATGCTATTGGTTTACAATACTACATATATTTTGAGAGAATAGGCACTTCAGTAATGTATATCTTACACCATACACTAGTGTTCTAATATTGATAACCATTATCAGTTTTATTGGCACTACCCATAGTTCCCTCCCCCTCTTACCCCAGGGTCTGGTAACCATTATTTTGATTTCGAAGTCTAAGGGTATATTTATCCTGTTAATCTTATTTAAAAATACTAACAATAATTTACCTGACATGTGTACTATAAAAAACAGCAAGTGGTTGATTAGGAGGTCTGTAATCTGATGATAGTACTTTGTATATCATAAAGGAGCTTGCATTCTTTTTGTAAAGGTTTTATAATTTTTTATTAACTTTTGAAATTGACTTTTGAAGGGAGGAAGGTATTTTTGAAAAATGAAAGAAACTTAGCTGGTAATCCACCAGTTTATGCTAATTTTCTTTTTTATTGTTATAACCTAAAATACCAAATACTTGTAGTTCATAAATTTATATTTATTACCATGGGCTTCAAATTTTAGTTATATCTATAGATAACACCCCACGATAGACCTTTAAATCATGATTATGATTTACGGGCTTCAAATATTGGGTTGTATTTTCTTATTAGATATGAAGCTTGATTAGAAACAGAGAAATTGTTGACTCTCTCATTAAAATAAATTAGGAATTCTAATATATTTTGTAATATCTTCTTTAATAATAAAATAGAAAAGTAAAACACAATATGCCACAAATTAAAAAGGAGAGAGAAAACTCCATTACTGGGATGTTAAAATACAGCCACTTCTACAGCCTTCTTCAGAAACTTATTGACAAGGAAAATTATTTTCCCTTAAGCCTTTCCTCCCATTACTTGAATTTATGAAAATAGAAGCTTCATTATTTTTTCAACAATTCACCTAATCATAAGAACCAGTAGATTGCTAATGCATCCTTTCTCCTACTGTCACCTGTGTTGCTACAATATAAATTAGTAGTTTGGTATCCATACTGTATTTATCCCTCATTATTATGGAATATTGGGAAGACAGAGGTCAATGTGTGAGTGTGAGCACTACTAATTATTAGCTCAATTACAAGTGATCTTGGAATATTATTTACCCCTTCCACCTTAGTTTTTGTAAAATAAGATTTACATCACAGAAAAATTAAAAAGGAATAAAAATAGAGAAATCTGTGTTTTTTAAAATAGAGATATGCTATTCAATTTTAAGTAACTATTGCATTCATGTGGTATAAACTTATAAATTCCCTTTTGTTTACTATTCCACTTATTCACATTCAAGTTAAAATTGAAAATAATTTAGAGAGAGACAGTGTTTGTTTGTTTTGACTTGTATCCAAGTGATAGCAAGATGAAAGTAGATCTAGGAAAAAAGTATTTGGAAAACAATTAAACTTGCAACTATGTGACACAATCTCAGTGTACTCAACCCCGCTGCGGGATTTAAGGAAAGGACATCAGTGTATCCATGAAGCATTTGTCCAGTGACTTCATGCACTTGAAGTTGTTATTATTGAGGTCAAACATCTTTTGGTAATTAGGCTGAAGAAAACAATCAATGACTATACTTTACTTCCTTTTTTATCAGCGAGAAATAAAAATGAATTTTTTGTAATATAGTAAAATTTGTACATAATCTTTCGGTGGCAAATGACAATATATTAGATATCTGTATAACTAGTAAAAATGTTATGTCTTTATGAGAGATCCCTAAGGTAATATTTTCACAAAAGAACAATGTTGTCTTAATGCTCTGGAATTAAAGCAAATCTTGATTCAGGATCCAAAGAGTGAGAACCTGGTTTGAACAAACAGTGGGACATGTTAGGAGGTTGGGTTTATGTTTGTGATGATCCCTCACGATCCCTCACTTTAGCACACCTGTTTCAGGGGAACTTCTAAAGATTTATATGTATGTCCAATCATTTTTCATTTCCATCCTTCAGCGATGGAGGTCATTAAGTGCAGGCTGCCCTTGTCAGTGTCATGTAGGATCAATTTGCTGCAATGGACAGAGAGGCCTTATTGATGCTGTTAAATCTGTCAGTGAGAAATCGTATGTCATTAGCGTCCAATGCACTGCTTACAGGATGGAATTTGACCATCAGAACTGAGTAAACCCTTTAATAATTTAGTCCATTGCCTTGATATTACAGCATTTCATATACGTATAGCTTTTGATCAGTTTAGTTTGCAGTGCTATTCAACATCAGATTCCCTTGTTGAATTCCTTTGTCAGATAAATCGGTCCTCTGTTCTAAAATTTTGCATATCTTTTCCCCTTTTTAGACTAATTTCATTGTTTCTGAACATGTATTTCTTTGTTGTGGTAAATATTTTCATTATTTTGCTTCTTAGGGAGTAGTATTATTTCTATACACATTATACATTTTCATACTGCTCTGTGTTTTTAGGACAAGGATAACAAAGTTAATTACAGGAATAAAGCAAATTGAATATAAAAATAATGTTATCTTCCTTAGCACCATTTCATATACAGGTGGCTCAGATGTTAAAATATTATGGTATTACTCTTAGCGATAAAATTATGTGTGCTTATTTAATGTGTTTCTTGATGCTTTCCCGTAATTTTAAAATGTACAGTGATGAATGTTCTCCCTTTAAAAATCAAAAGCAAAAATAATTATGCAAGATTCTTATTTGCCCTTTTCATGATTAATGATAGAGCAAAATCCAGTCTAAAATGTCTTAAATCTCAAAACTTTAACAATAAAAAACAGAAAAGAAAAAATATCTGAAAAACAGGTTGTACCTCTATGTGAAAATAGACATTATCATCTTTTTCAATAAAAACTTTCAAATATATTTTCATATTCTATCTTTTGAAGATCCATGAATTGTTTGATGAGATGATCATGTATTTGTTTTCATTACTACCTCAGGTTCCTTGGGCCTGTCAAGAAAGGGAAGTCTTGTAAGCCTTGGTGTGTCTCAAGGACTGAAAAAAAAATCTTTCAAAGCTTGTCTCTTTTCCAGTGATGGGTTTTTGGTGGAAAGGACTACCTATTTAATTAGAAGTCCCTTAATTACCATAGGAATTATGAATAGATTTCACAACTCTAATTGTAAATCTTTTGAATAAAGAATACCTTTAGAAATTTTACCCATTTCTTTAAATAATTATTTTACAGATGAGAAACCTTAGGACCAGAGTGAGTGACTCAATCATTTACTACATATAAGGTTAATTAGAAAATGGACTAGGGTATAGTCATATTAATTTGCACTCAAATATTTTCTCCAAAGATTGTAAATACAAACATGCTATTATATTTTTCAGATAGTTAAGCAGACCAATAGCTGAGATGTAGTAAGAGTAACTGCTGTGGATATGCTCATTTCGGAGCATCTTCTTTAAGTGACCTGGGGGTTGTGAAGGAATCATGTGGCAACATGCGTTAGAGGACTACTGTGAACTCTTAGTGACACTTCTTGGGCCTCACAGAAGTCAAATAGTATTTACCTATTCTTTGTTTCATTTATTCATTCAAATACTTTTTAAAAATTAAGCACCCATTTTACTAGCAATAATACAATAAAGGACACAAGAGTATGCTATATAATCTCAGCTTCCATGATGACAGCTGTCGTGCCTGGAGACCAAGAATTTCCTCCTCAAATATAGCATAGAACTGGAGCTGAATAACATCCTTACTTTACTTACCAAGGAAAGAATAATGAATTTTTGCTAGTTACTCTGCATTGAATGATTCTCAAAGTATGAAGTTTCTTACATTTTCTTACATCTTATATTTTAAAAAAACTATAACATCCATAGATATAATTAGCACTTTTGTGCTTCCCTCTTTCATAAGTTTTCAAATTTGTGTTTCCTCTAAAACTCATTTCACATTAATTTGGTGAAGAGTTGAACTCAATTTTCACAATTTGAACCCTAAAGATATATGAAAGGATCTTTAGTTATTTAAAAAAATTGTATTGAATAAACGTTGTAATATAACTTAATATAGGGTTCAGGTGTGCATTATTGTAAGTCAGTATCTCTATATTTTATTGTTATGAACATCACTAAAAGTTATTACATCTTTACCATACAGTTAACACCTTTATATGTCTACCCCTTTTTTCTCTTCCCTTCTGATAATCATTAATTTGATCTTATGAACTAAATAAAACAGAAATAAACTGCACCAAATTCTTATGTTTTTAATTATCTCCTGTTTAATTGTTTATTTTAAAATTAGGTTTTGGTTGGTGCTATTTCAGTACTAGTTTCACTAGAAGTAAAAATCCACATCTTTACTATGAAAGCCATAATTTTTAATATTTTTTATCTAAAACAGCTACTTAAAAGACATTATTCATGCTTCCCTTAAGACACAGGTATGTGCTGCTGAACACACTTATACACACACACACTTGTTCTAAAAAGAGTTATCATACATCATAGGGTTATGAGTTTGCAGTAAGTCCCTGCTGTTTCCTTTTTGTGAAGAACTCTTAAGAGCTCTCTAAAGAGATTTTGTGTTTTCTGAGATAGGAGTAGACAGCTGGACATGTGTTGTTTTATCCCCAACCCCATTGAATCTCCCATCTGTAGTTCAAACTTCTTAAAAGAATTCAATGTTTGTTATTACCTAATGCTTCAGAAAGATAAACTTGGCTTAAATCAGACCAGTTCTCTAGTCTAGTACCAGTTTAGAGGGAATTGTAGACCTGTGAGTCTCCTTTGCAATTTTGAGAAGATGTTCTGTTGGAGTTCACAGAAATAATATTGTTAACTTTAAAAGTTACTTATAAAGTGTGATTAGATATCTGATCTATATCAAAAGCTAGTGTGTGTGTTTGTGTGTGTGTGTGTGTGTGCATGTGTGTGTGTGTGTACAGATCTTCTTCATCAAAGGCTATTTTGTTGTCCCTTAAAGGATATCTGGCATCATTCTTGGTTATCACTCCTAGAGAGGGAAGTATCCTTGTATCAGATGCGTAGAGGCCAAGGATGCTGCTAAACATATAACACATTCCCCAACTTCCCTCCAACCATGTACACATAGCCAAAAAATTCATCCCACCAAAAATATCAATAAAACTGAGGTTAGAAAACTCTGATATATAGAAAGATTTATACCTAGAGACAGCTATATATATCATGTATATTATTTTTTAATTTAAACATATATACATATGCTCCCCACATATGTAATATTTCACACTGCATACTGTATGCCCTTTTAAAAGATTTAAACTGCATGTACATATCAAATTTCTAGAAATTACCATTATAAGAAATCTCTTAAATCTATTAAACATGTATTTCCTATTGTCCTTGGACCTCTTTCCTCTTAGAAAACCTATTTACAAATGATTGAGTTATTACTTAATAGATTAAAATTTGGCAAGTATTCTGTTTAGGATAGGGTATAACTTGATGTAATAAATTTTATATATATAGATATTTTTAGTAAAAATATAACTTTAATAAAGAATAAGTAAATAAAATGATCTATTACCCACCAAATCCTAGAAAAACTTGAATATTTTCAAATAAATAGGTTATGTTATTTGAAATATATAAAATTCAGAACTCTAGCATTTTTAATGCCATAGTGCAACTATAAAATGTGCATAAATATATTTTATCTTTCAAATATCATTTTTAAAAGCTAGAATAAAAAGTAAAATGTTCATTGTGTGCACCTCCTATATTAGGTATATTTTCTACTGAGACTTGCCTAATGCATTACTTACAACTGCAATTGATTTGCAATTCTGTGGGAGTATCAGTGTAATGATTTTTTTTAAGTTTCGAATTACACATATGCATCACAATGACATAAACATTTGAAAAAACTGCTGTTGTAATCATCTTCCCCCAAATCTACAGAGCTGTATCTTACACTCATTTATTATTATACATGTTAATACAGAAAATGTATATTCATATATTAAATGTTTTCTTTAAGTCATTAGTTTTTTCCTTCAGAGTTTCGTTCTTACTGAAGGTAGAAAGGACAAAGTATGGACAAAGTAATTTCTCAAAAGTTCTGAAAAGGAGATTATTAATGTCTCCCTAGTAGGATTTTCATAAAAAGCATATAATAGTTAACATTTATGATGCACTTACTATGTACTAGGCACTGAACATAGTTTTTATATGTAATCTCATTAGATTCTCAACAACCTTACAGATTATAAATATATTTTAATATAACACCTAGAATTATTTTTCACAAACTGTATTTTATATATAGAAGACATGGCTACTAATTCTTTACATAAATATATGACATTTACTTGTATCAAACTATATGTGTGACTATTATAAAAAAGACTTTCTAGTCGAAAATAGGCATCAGGTTGTTGATGCAGCCTGAGAATATGAGATAAATTATGTAGAGAGAAGACAAAGTGTAGTGATAATGATGTTATGATAAGCTTAGAAAAACTAGCGGGTGCTATGAGGAATAGAAGAATAGACAAGCACCTTATTGACCAGAAAGAGCTGACAGAGGGAATAGAAAAAATTTATACACATATATATGAGAAGTCATGAGATAGCATTAGCAATGATGCCTCGGGTAGTTAAAACTATATAAAAATTTATACTAAACAGTTAGAATATATGTATATCCATACATATGTTTATATTGTATATATTTATGTATATATACACGTAACTTAAATACCTCATTCAGGATAGTCACAGCATAATAATCTCTTAGAAATAACCCCTAACATGAAATAAATTATTAGAATCTTCATGCAGAAATCTGATGAAGATGAAAATAATGTATGCCATGACAAAACCTCAGTGTTTTAATTTTGTGGAATCTTTATCTTTACATCGAAATTTAAAAGAAATTCCAAAAAATATAAAAGAATATTTTGAACCTGTTGAAATAATTCTACATTGAAGCATGAAAACAGATGAAATTATATAGAAAGTTGTCGAGGGAGAGTAGTTCTGGTCTATTCTTTAACATGTTATAAATAATGATGGCAAGTTGAATAGTATCATGTCAAAATCTTATATAAGTTCTAATGCACAAAACAATATATGGCAAAAAATATGGAAGGGCAAATAAATGAGGATTCAGTATTTTAACAAAAACATTCAGAGTCTGTTGTATATTTTTAGAAAATAACGAATTCTACCTCATCCCATGCCAAAAATATGAATCAGACTCAAATATAAAAATCAAAAGTAATTGAATACCTTTCTCATCATCACAGTGGAAAGTTTTTTGATCAACACAGTGAACAGGAAGAATTGTTAAAATAATCTATAGGCATAGTGACAAGAAAATTAAAATGCCTGCATTTTCTAAGGAAACATTGAAACGTATGGAAAAATATTTTCTCATATCTGCAACAAACATGAAGTTAATATATTTTTCACATGAAATGCCATTCTAAATCACTTAAATAGGAAAAGGATTCAAACAGGTATTGCTGTTCTTTAAATGCCATGAAAGAAACACCAAAATTGATTTTTTACTTCTGGCTAGTACTTTCAAAAGTAAACTTGTCATAAATCAAAGCAGTTTCATTGTATAAGTTTTGAAGGAATTGTAGACTTAGGTGTCTTTTATGAAATTTTGAGGTCTTCTGGTGGGATTGTCTAGAAATGAACAATTTTTAAATTTCTTTATAAATCATTTAAACAAATGCAAATCAATTCATAAATAAAAGAGAGGGAAACACTTTAGTAGTAGTCAAATAAATGTAAATTTAAAAACATAATTGTATTTACATCCCTGATAGTAGGTTGTTTTTCTAAGGAGACACTGACATTGGCATTTGAGCTACTGGTGAAATTATACTTTGAAATCCTCTCCCATGAAGAACAATTTGATGGTATTTGGCAAAGTTCTTACTATTTACATATCCTTTTTCTCTCCAGAGTATTGTCAATATGTTCATAAATCTTTTTTTCCAATAAAGATCTGGTTATAAAATAGACAGTGCAGTGTAGAGTGGAACCAAATTGTCTGAGTTTGACTTCTGGTCTATTGTTTACTAGGTGCGATTTGACCTCTCTGAGCCTCTGGTTCCTCATCTGTAAAATGAGAATTATAGTGACTCCATTGAGCTTTCTTGACAATTAATATGTATAAAGCTCTCACAACAGTATGCATCACAGAGTAAATGCTCTATATATCTTATATTTGTGGTTGCTGTTATTAAGTGATATTATACAGCATACTTCACAAATTGTATAGTATATATAAATAATGAGACCCCAACTGTTATGCTATCATTACTTAAAACAGCAGATTAACCCAATTAAAACTATTATCAACAATAGATTTATGAACAATGCAGTAATTACAAGATTTAATCATTATCTTTCCATAGTCTTGAGAAAGAATTCGTTTTAATATATGTGTTCATATTTAAGAATATTCAATAGAAGAAATGTAAGTAATTTAGGTATGTTTATTTGTACTTTAAAAAGATTTTTATCCCTTGAGCAGCTTTAATAACATAATGAACCCTAAAATCACTTCAGTAATAACTGAACTAAACAGTATTTTATGTATCCGAATTTCCAGAGAATGCATTTTGTTATAAAATGAAATGTGCTCTAATTATCAATATATACTGTGATATTTGTATAAACCTGATTTCCCTACTAAGGAAGATATTATTCAATTTTTGGAGGTTCCTTAACTAACTCACTAGGCAAGACACTGGTTCACATTATAACTTTTTTGTTTTATTGAAATGGACCTTGAGTAATTTAACATGTCAAAAAACAAGTAATTTACTTCTATCATCTGAACCTTTAAGAGTTTGATAACAAGTAAAAATGGAAAAAAATATTGTTTACGGGCATTAAAAATATTTTTCTTTTGTCAGATGAAGGTTAACTCTGAAAGATTTTTTAAGCTGAATATGACAGCCTTTTTAAAATCCTTATCCCATTATAATAATAATGTATTTAAAACACACACACTCGATCCATCTGAAAAAAGATATTAATACAATGAATGATATAGTTTAAGATTTTTGTGAGGTTGTGTCAGGTATAAAATCACTTTGGAATTATTTCCTTTGGTGCTGGTTATAATAATAGAGTGGTCTTTCAAAGAAAAAAATCTCATTTAAAAATATATAGGCAATGTACTCAGAGATTATTGAGAAAAGTATATAAAACAAAGCCAATATCTGCATGATGTACATAGAAAAAGTGCAAAACTGTTATGTGTAAAAGCAGAAAAGAATTTGACTTGCTTGACTTTTTGTATCAAGCATGCTACAGCAATCTTTTGATTCTAATATGAAACTATAGTAAGGATCATTGCACTAATGCATGAGGATTTGTGATAATGTTGCAGAAATTTTACTGTCAAAACTGAACTGCAGTGTAATGACTTTTGTTATCATGGTTTCTAATAACTATTCAGCATGAATTGACCCTACATATGTTTTCCTGCAATAATATGTCAGTTACTCAAAAAGCTAAAAAGAAATAAAAAATAGTCAACACAACTATGTACGATTTCAGGATAACCTTTCTCTATTCTTACTATTGATATTGTTAAAGCAATTATGTCACAGACACAATATAAAGCAGAGGATCACGTGGAAATAGATGTACCAGTTCTGGCCAAATACAACAACAAAGTATTTTACAAGAAAACATGTTCCTGAACTCTTTCCTATACTCTTGCCACCCTACAATGTGTTAGTTTCTTCTCCTGTTTATGGGATAGCTCTTTGTTTCTTCTGATATCTTTGCATATCTTCTTCGCCAAAGTTTATTTTTACTTCAACATCTTTTCATTGCAGTAAATGAAAGAAAATAAAAATAGTTATCATGTATCCCATGCTTCTTATATGGCAATGAACACACTATATTTACATGTGTAAAACATTGAATATTGACCTTACCAGTACCATGTTCAATCAGTTAAAGGAACTTTATCATTATTTTTTATTTTATTATTTAATTTATAGAATCTCTATGAAGCAACTTGGATTATTTCCATTTTTTCCTTAGAAAACTTAAGGACAACCATAACAAAATATTACTTGCTGGGTGGCTTAAACAATAGAAATGCATTGTCTGCCAGTTTGGAGATCAAGGTGTCATCAGGGTTGATTCCCCTTAGGGCTGTGAAGGAAAGATCTATTCCAAGTCTCTCTCTGTAGCTGGTAGATCACCATCTTTACATAGCATTCCCTCTTTAGAGATATGTACAGATTTTATTTTCTGATAATGACACCAGAAACATTGGACCAGGACACATCTAATGACTTCATTTTAATTATCACTGTCAGAGCCCTTATCCCATTATAGTGGCATTTAAGGTACTGGCAGTTAGGAGTTCAACATCTGAATGAATTTAGAGAGAGGGGTTACAATGAAGCGCATAACAGTTACTTTCCTATAACATAAGCCACACTACTTCTATGTGCGAACCAGTATTTGTATTCAAACCCAGGTCTAAGGGCTCAAATCTAGAGATGTGCTGCAATTCCACCAATTGTCTTTTAATTTTTCTCTTCAAGCTATTATCTATATGCTATATATCATTGTTCTCTTGAAGTGAAAAAGTATTTCAATTATAAATACCTTGTAACACCTGTGATACTGAATATATGTAGTATTAAGTAGTGTCTGGTAATGAAATGATTTTTAATTGAGAGATTTTTGTTTTATACAGGAAGCGGTAGGTCATTTATGTTTTTGATTAATTGTTAGAGATCCAAGTACAAACTGCTTTTCCCACTAAAGGAACTTTAAAAGTCCCTTCCCATTGCCTCTGATTGTAGAACGTGTTTTCCAGATTATATGTTGCCAAGCTCACTGAAGTGATAACAGAAATTTAGATTGAAAACACAGAATATAACCTGTCTAAAAACAAAAGAGGGAAAGAGAGAGTAACAACTCCAAGCAGCAGTCAGCATTTAACAAAGAATAGAGAGAAGCAAATCTCTCTGTGGAACTTTGGTGATAAAGCATGAAGCCTGAGATTCTGGAAAACCAGTAGCATGACGACAATTACACATACAAGCACGCACACACACACACACACACACCTTTAATTGATTAAACTAACCAAGTGAATGTTTAGAAAGGTACTAAGAAAAATATTATAATTAATATTTTTTTTAAAAAAGATAAACTGCTGGCAGGTATAGCACACAAATGGAATTTCTACCAAATACAACAAAGATTTGAGGAAAACTCAAGATACTCATAAAGACTCCCATTCCTAAAAGAGGACTGGTGTGACAGTAAGTAAAGGGAGTAGTTATGATAACTCTACCTACCCAATATCCCTCATATTTTGTAAGAGTGGGGATAAGGTAAAGATTACCATGGTGAACCCCCTTTCTAGTTTGGAGACCAATCCCTTAGCAATATCTGCTAAATTGAATGGGTTGTTTTATATCTGGAGATGCAGGAACTACAGGTATTCCCCATAGATATCTGAGGGAAAGAATATGTGAGTAATTATTAAAATTGTGCAACAACAGCTGTACAATGTGTCTGTGTGAGCGACAGGCATGGGGTCATCCCCCCAAAAAATTATATTTAGTCTTAAGGTTTATTGCTAATGATGCTTCACTAAATTTAAAATTTTGTGGATAAAGGAATATTTCCAGAAAGGATTCATTTCATACCTACAAAGGGAAAATACTACACTAAATGCAGACTTAACATTTTCAATGTTTTATGACAGAAGGCAGTAGAAATATATATACATAATTTTAAAAAACAAATTAAAGCATCCAAGAATGTTAAGCAAAGTGAAAACATAGCAAGTTTTAAAAGAGGCATCCACAGTAGACGAGAAATCTCCTGGACCTATAGCCAAGTTCACCAACCTACCTGCATCTACTCTGTAGTTTCTTTTTAGTAAAATTGAAGAACAGAACAATGGCATTTAATATAGAGAAGACCTTTCACAGGTGCTCTGGACTCCATCCCTTTTCATCTTCGTATAGCCATTATTCATAAAATTTCCCTGTCCTTCTGTATCTTCAGATTTTTTTTCTCTTCATTGGATTATCATCATTATACTGACATGCAAGGATATTTACCATATAAAAGCCTTTCTTTTAATGTCACATCCCCTAAAATTACTTCATTTTTGTTCATACTATTTCATTAAAAATTTTGGTCTGAGGGCCAGAGAGAGTGACACAGATAGAAGCTACCTGTGACCTCTGTCCCTGTACTGGAAGAACACTCAGGTTTGTGAGATATCCTGCTCTCACTAATAACCTGAGAATGCCTGTGACCTTCATTGCTATACCTGGAGAGCTTGCCAGTGAGTGAAACCCTTTGACCTCTGCCCATACACCAAGTGTATGTATGTATATATATATAAAATACAGGCTGTGGCCCCTTTGCCTCTGTTCTCATGCCCACAGGGTTTACTCGTTGGTGAGTGAGAAGCCTTACTGCCACTAGTCACAAACAAGAGGTGCCTGTGGCCTCTGCTCCTACAACAAGGCAGGATACAGTGTCTATAACTGCTACACAATCCACAACCAACCACTGCAGTGACTACACAGGAAGTAAATAAAAGCAAAAGAGAAGAATAAATTCACAGTTTATGGGACAGAGAAACAAGTCATGCCAAAATCCAAATCCCCAGAAAACAAAACTTAAATGATTCAAAGAAAGGAAAATACCTAAATATATAAAACAAATACTGACAGAGCTAAAGGGAACTTTGAGAGTAACATAACGGTAGTAGAGAACATGAATACCCCACTTATATCAATATATGGAGCATTCCGACAGAAAATCAACAAAGAAATGTCCTTAGAAATAAACAAAAATGATATCAACCCAGAAACAGTAGAAAAGGAAAAAAACAAGAATTAGAGCAGGTAACATTGTAAACAAAAGTCCCTCTAGACGATTTCTAATCAAAGCGGCGACCTGGTAGATGCAAAATGCCCCTCTCACGGAGCAATAGGAATTCACCTATTTTCAGAAAAAACTACTAAGGAAAGGCAGGAGTAGAGGCTGTAGAGATAAAGCAGCAATTGTAACCACAAAGGGTAGGCGAAAAGGTCATGGTTCAGAGCTATACAGCAGATTTGGGATTCTGAATTCATGCTGCAGGGGACAGGGATGGAACTGTGGGAATAACCAACCCTCCCATGAATTAGGAAAGCAACAGAGAGCCCACCCAGTGGGATGAGGATACAGAGCAGGGGGTAGAGGGTCTTGGCACAGGGTAGGAGGAGGACAAGTTCCTTGGTGCTTTGAACAGGAGGCCTGACAAGAGAATTACACTGGGTGCCACCATAACCAAAAGGCAACAAGGAGAATCCCCCACCGCCAATCCCTTCCACCATATTGCTCCAGAGGTGTAGGACCCCCTTACTGGCTATCCTGCTATCATGCTTAACGGAAGAAGAGAGGCTTCCTGCTTCCTGGGGAAAGAAACATCATAATATCTACTAACACCACCCTGTGGTTGGAAGCAAAACTGCAGCCTGATTACTGATTATGGGATGATAGTAGAGTGGTCATTACAGCTGGGATGCTGGAGGAAGGCTCTGCATCTCCCACAACAAACTCCAACCCCATAGGCTGAATTCTTGTGTAGAAACAGAGGGTCCACTAAGAGCTTCAACAAATCCAACCCGTGGTGATGCCATAAACTCAAGAAAATCCTGTGTTTAAGCCAGGATCCAGGCTTACTCGGTGCAAGTTGATACCCTACACAAGACCATCACTTCAGGGAAGCCTAATCCACAGAACCATAAACAGAATGCCAAACACAGTGAAGATATGGGGAAATCTACATGAATGGTGGATCTAACCAAAAACCCAGGGGAAAGCCTAAATAAAATAAATATATGCAAACTGCCTAAGAATGAATTTAAGGCAATAGTGACATGAAAATCAAGAAAACAATAGAGGAAGAAATAGAGAACAACAAAAAAGAGAGAGAAGAAATGAAGCAAGCTATCAAAGAAATGAAGAATGTAATGGCTGAACTAAAGAACCCAATAGACAGATTCCAGAAGAGGATGGATAAAGCCTCCAAGAGAATCAGTGAGCTAGAAGATAGGGCAAAGGAATGCACAAGCAATCCAACAAAAAGATAACAAATGCAAAGAAATGAAGACAGAACTCAAGACCTATGGAATAACATCAAAAGGAACAACATTCACATCATAGGGGTCCCAAAAGGAGAAAAGAGAGAAAGTGAATCAGAAAGTATAATTGAAGAAATAATAGTAGAAAACTTTCCTAACCTGATGAATGAAGCAAGCTTCCAGAATCTAGGAAACTAAAAAAAGTTCCTAATAAAAGAAACTCAATTACAACTACACCTAGACACACTGTCATCAAAATGTCAAAAGTACAAGTCAAAAAAGAATCTTAAAAGCAGGCAGAGAAAAATGAGTCATATACAAAGGAGTCCCCATAAGATTGTCAGCCGATTTCACAACTGAAACTCTACATGCCAGAAGGGAATGGCATGATATATTCAAAGTGCTGAAAGAAAAGGGTTTTCAATCTAGCATACTATACCCTGTGAGATTATCATTCAGAATTGAAGGAATGATAAAAAAAAATTTCTAATAATCAAAGGTTAATGGAATTTATCACCACAAAATCAGCTCTAATGAAAATACTAAAGGCTCTTGTATAAAGTGTAAAGAAACTTCACTTAAAAGCAGTAAGACTACAAATATAAAAGTTGAGAGGAGAATAAAAGAGGAATGTGACTGGTTAGAATGAGTGTAAGACTAATATGCTTTCAAATAAAAATAGGAAATAAAAAGAATTCTTAACACTAACTTCAGGGTAACCTCAAAATACATCTCTAGGGAGAAAACAAGGAAGAAACCAATCAAAACCAACCAAATTGTAATTACACCCAACCCACCTAAAAAGAGAATGAGAACAAAGGCACTCTCTGGAATAACACACAAAAGACAAATTATAAAAATGGCAATAAATAGCTACATATCAATAATCAACCTAAAGTTAATGGGCTGAACACACCAGTCAAATGACACAGAACGGTCGAATGAATTAACAGGCATTACAGAACCTTCTGCTGTATTCAGGAAACTCACCTTCTTTCAAAAGATAAATGACAACTCAAAGTCAATGGTGGAGGACAATCCTACCTTTGAATGGCAACCAAAACATATTTATGTAGTATAAAATAGACTTCCAAATGAAGAGCATAACAAAATACAGATGACCATTATATAATGATTAAAGGGTCAATCCAGTAAGAAGAAATAATGCTTATTAACATGCACCAAACGAAGAAACATCAAAATATATCCAACAAGTATTACTGAAACTGTTGAGAGACATAGACAGCAACACAATAATAGAAAATTTCAACACCTCACTTGCAATAATGGACATATCAACCTGGTAAAGAATTAACAGGGAAACAGCAGCTTTAAGTGATCGTTTGTAACAGTTAGGTCTAATAGACATATACTGAACACTTCGCCCAAGAACTACAGATTTCATTTTCTTCTCAAGTGTACATGAAATATTCTCAAGGACAGTGACCAAAATTCCTTAAGACTAGAAATTGACCACAAAAAGCAAACTGGGTGACCCTTTATGCTTCTCAATGATTCTTGGGTGAAAAAGGAAATCGAGGATGAACTTAAAAATTCTTAGAGACAGATGAGAATGAAGACACAAGCTACCAGATGCATGGGATGCAACAAAAGCAGTACTAAGAGGAAATTTCATGCTATCCAGGCCCACCACAAGAAACAAGAAAAATCACAAAAAAAAACAATCTAGCCCTACATTTCAAGCAACTAGTGAAAGAAGAGCAATTAAAGACAAAAATCAGTAGAAGAAAGGAAATGATCAAAATTTGATCAGAAATAAATGAAAGAGAAAATAAAAAGACAATCCAGAAAATCAGTAAAACCAAAAGCTAATTCTTTGAAAAAATAAAC
Source organism: Solenodon paradoxus (assembly GCA_004363575.1). Taxonomy (NCBI): domain Eukaryota; kingdom Metazoa; phylum Chordata; class Mammalia; order Eulipotyphla; family Solenodontidae; genus Solenodon; species Solenodon paradoxus. Next base: position 280,424 of record RJWH01000917.1, read on the forward strand.
AAAATTGACAAACCATTGACTAGACTCACAAAGAAAAAAAGAGAGAAAATCTCGTAACTAGAATCAGAAATCGAAGACATAATCAAAAGTCTTCCTATAAAATAAAGCCCAGGGCCAGATGATTTTTCTGATGGGTTTTCCAAATCTTCAGAAAATATCTGATAAATATTTTTCTCAAAATATATTCTTTCAGACTAATATCACACTGATACAAAAAGCCAATAGATTCATCATTAAGGTTCAGACCAATATCTTTAATGAACATAGATGCAAAAATTCTCAACAAAATATTAGCAAGCTGAATCTAACAATGCATCAAAAAGATCATCAATCGTGACCAAGTGGGGGTTTATCCAAAGGATGCAAGGATGGTTCAACATACATAAATCCATTAATATAATACACAATATCAATAAGAGCAAGGATAAAAACCACATGATCAAATCATTAAATGTAGAAAAAGCTTTTGACAAGATCCATAACCATTTATGATAAAAAACTGCATAAAATGGAGATAGAAGGTATGTACCTCAACATAATAAAGGTCACGTGTAACAAATCTCAGCCAATATTATGGTCAATGACAAAAAACTGACAGTCTTTCTTCTAAGGTCAGGAACAAGGCAAGGTTTTCCTCTTTCACCATTGCTATTTAACATTGTACTGGATTTCTTAGCCAGAGCAATTGGGCAAGCAAAGAAATAAAAGGAACCCAAACCAGAAAGGAGGAATTAAAACTCTTTATTTTCAGATGGCATGGTTTTATATATATTTCCTAAAAATTCTGTCAGGGAATTGTTAGAACTAATTAACGAACACAGTAAAAAGTATCAAGCTATGAAATCAATGCACAAAAATCTATCACATTCTTATATGCAAACAACATGCTAGAAGAAAATGATATCAAGAAATCACACCATTTAAAATCAAATTAAATTAAAAAGAATCAAATATTTTAGAATAAACTTAACAAGGGAGGTTAAAGACATACAATGAAAACTTCAAGTCCTTCTTAGTAGAAATAGAGGAAGATACAAAATGAAGGAAAGACATCCCCTGTTCATAGTTAGGGTGAATCAATATCATTAAAATGGTCATTTTACCTAAAGCAATATACAGATTTAATGCAATCCCCATTAAAATCCCATGGTATTATTTCCAGAAAATAGAACAAAAAATGTTTAAAATTTTTATGAAACAACAACAAAAAAAAACCTCAGAGAGCCAAAGGATGTAAGAAAGAGGAATGAATCTGGAATGATTACACTCCCAGATATTGAGTTATACTACAAAGTATGGTAATGGAATAATAGCAGCAGTACAAACCAGTGGAATAGAACTGAATCACTAGAAACTGACCCACTCACATACAGTCAGGTAATCTATGACAAAGGAATCAAAAGCATATGATGAATAAAATCGTTTCAATAAATGGTGTTGGATAAAGGGACAGCCATATGCAAGGGAATAAAGCTAGTTCACTCTCGAACACCAGTCACAAAAATTAACTCAAAATGAACTAGAGACTTGGACATAAGACCAGAAATCATAATATTCTTGGAAGACAGCATGAGAAAGACATATTATTCCATGATAACAGCTTTAGGGAGACTTTTGGGAACTCAACTCCAGCATCAAAGGAAGCAAAAAGAAAAATAAATAACTGGGACTGCATCAAACAATAAAGCTTCTTCACAGCAAAAGAAAATAGCATCGAAATGAAAATACAACCTACTAACTGGGATAAGGTACTTGCATTTCATATTTCTGACAAGATCTTAATATATAAAAATATACAACAAACACATAAAACTCAACAACAAAATATTCCATTTTAAAAATGGTCAGAGGAATTGGAGAGACATTTTTTCTGAAGAAGATATATAGATGGCCAACAGGCATGTGAAAAGATGTTCCTAGTTGCTGGCTATCAGGGAAATGTAAATAAATGGCAACGATGTATATCACCTTACACCTGTGAGATTGGCTATTATCCAATAGTTTGGAAATAGAAAATGCTGGCGAGGATGTGGAGAAAGGGGAACACTTTTACACTGTTAGTGGGAGTGCAAGTGATGGTGGAGCCCATTGGACAATGATAAAACACTCTTGGTGATTTGGTGGAAGAAAGGTGTGTTGACATATATCTGAGGAATGAGGATGCTGCATTTATGGAGACCTATATTTTAATATGTAAAATAAAAGTTATTTCAATAAAAAAATTAAAAATAAAATATTAACGAATCCAAGTGCTAGTTTAAAACAATAATCAAAATTATAGAGTTCATCCAGATTTGAAAAGAATGAAAGAAAACCCAAATTACAGGAATCAGATATGAAAGAAGTGGTATTATAACAAATATCACAGAAATATAAAGAATGAGAGGCTATTATGAGCACCTATATGCCAAGAAATTCATTAATCGTGAAGAAATGAACAGGTTTCTAGAATCCTACAACCTCCCCACCCCTGTCAAATGACCAGGAAGACATAGATAACTAAACATGCTATTCACAAGTACAGAAACTGAACAGTAATCAAAAGCCTCCCCCAAAACAAAACCCAAAATTAAATGTCTTCAGTCATTTTTCTGCCAAAATTTCAAATGAGACCTAATCCCCAAACTTCTTAAAATCTTCCACAAAATCAGAGTAAGGAAAACTACCAAATATATTCTACAAAGCTGACTTTAACCTGATTCCAATATAAGAAAGACAGCACCAAAATAGAGAATAACAGATCAGTATCACTTACGAACACAGATGTAAAACTCCTCAATGAAATCTTGGCAAACTGAATTCAACAGCACATCTTACAAAATTATACATCATGACCAATTGGGATTTATTCAAAGGATGAAAGAATGATTCAACATATTCAAATCAATGAATGTAATACACCACAGAAACAGAGGGAAAATGAAAGATCATATGATCATATATGGATACAGAAATCAAAAAACAAATATGAACACTCATTTATGATAAAAATCCTCACCAAAATGGGAAGAGAGGGCATAAACCTTAACAAAAAAAGAAAGCGATATTTGAAAAATCCACTGTGATACCATATTCAGTGATGAAAACTGAAAGCTTTCCCCCTAACATCTGGAACAAGACAAGATTAGCCACTTTCACCACTGCTGTTCAATATAGCTCTAGAATTCCTAGTGAGAGAATAGAAAAGAAAAGGAGATTAAAGGAAAAGAATGGGATACAGCTATTACTGCTTGCATATAACATGATTATATACCTAGAAAACTCTTTTAAGATTCCTTCAAAAAACTGCTAGAAACAAAATGATTCAACATATTCATTATATTAGCAATATATAAAATAATACATAAAATGTGTAGCATTTCTCTATGCAAATAATGAAGTAGGGAAAAAGAAATTGAGAATGAAATTCCATTCATTATGATACCATAAAAGATAAAACACCTGGAATTAGACTTAGCAAATCAGGTGAAAAACCTCTACATAGAAAACTGTAAGACATTAAAAAAATATAGAAGACACACGCCAAAAGAAGAATACACCATGTTCATGGATTGGAAGAATTAATATAGTTAAATGGTCATACTACCCAAAGTAATATACATATTTAATGCGATTTTCATCAAAATTAGGGACATTTTTCAAGGAAATTGGCAATACTGAAGTTTGTGTAGAACGCAAAATTTCTCAGATAGCCAAAGCTATCCTCAGAGGAAAGAACAACGATGGAATCATACTCCCTGACTTAAAAATATAATATAGAAGTGTTGTGATCACAACATGATGTTCTAGAAACAAACAGAATACACAGACAAGAAGAATAAAATTGAGTTCCAAAAATAAAATCACACATATGAATAGTTAATCTATGACAAAGGAGAGAAGAACATTCAATGGAGAAAAGCAAGTCTATTCAACAAGTGGCTCTGGGAAAATTAGTAAAACCCTTCAAAATATGAAATGAGATCACTTACTAGTATCAACAGAAAATAACTAAAAATAAATCAATGACATGGACATAAGACCTGATACGATACAATATGTGGAGGAAAATGTAAGAATAAAGTTTTATGACAGCAAACTAAAAAATATCTTTGGGAAAGTGATACCTATGGCAAAGGAAACTCAAATAAAACTAAACAGTTGAGATTATGTCAAAAAATTTCTGTAAAAAGTTTCTGTACAGTAAAAAAATCTTCACTAAAACTAAAAAGCCATCCACTTAATGGGGGGTATTCACACAATCAGACAAGAATTTGATCTCCAAAATATATAAAAAGTTCATATACATCAACAACAAAAATGCAAATGACCCACCAAAAAATTTATTCTGTGACTCATCACCATATTAAATCAACACTTCTTGCCCTGGCATCCCAGTCTGTAATAATTTGCTTTTCCTCCGGCATTGCTCTCATTACCTATACTCTACTCTAGTCCCATGTTATATTTTGGTTCCTGACCACTCTCATTATTTGAGCACTAGGTTATTCTAGGTATAGGGTCCTTGAAGTTTTAGATTCTTCGAGATGTACCTTTTCCCCTATGTATTCCTTACCTGACTGCTTCCTAACATTTAGCTATGACATTAAAAATACCCTCCTCAAGGTGGGCAATCAGGTAAAGGGAGTTAATTAGTGGTGAATGGAAATTAAACTTTTGATGGCAGTTTTAATGTAGCATGTACAGCTATCTAGTTATGCTGTACATCTGAAGCCAATGTATGGTATGCACTGTTACTTAAATTTAAAAAATTTTGAGTCCTCTCCCTCAGATTAGCATTCTCATAATTCCTAACTTAAAATTATCGCTTGGTCACCCATCTCAATTATTCTATTTTATTTTTTTTATGGCATTTGACCTTCTGATTTTTTTTATGTTTATATCTGCTTTTGCCAACTGAATGTAAGCTCAGTAAGAGTGTGGACATATTTATCATACTCTCAGTCATATTTCTAGCACCTAGAAAAGTGTTTGGTAAACATTTGACCTTTACCATTGGAGTATCTAACAGAATGTTTATGCAAACCCACTGAGACAGCATTTCTACTTTTGGAAAATGATTAAAAAATCTGGAAAAGTCTGTAAAGCTGTAGGTAAAATAATGTCAATTATAACAATGTAAAACAAAAAATTCAACATATTCAGTATAATGACTTGAAACTGTCTTAGTATACAATGTCATATTATAGTTTTAAAAGGAAATATATATGTATACTTATTCCATTGAAAATCAAGCTGTATCTCAAGTTGTAATGTATGATTCATACTTTGCATTTTCATATATATTCAATTTTAATACATTCATTTCTATCAATATCTAGTATACTATATTCAAAAAGTCAACAGTACTATGATAATTTGTGCTCTCTTCTTCATTACCTTATTTGATTTTTGCGATGAGCATTTATTATTTCATCACATAAAAATGTAATGCTATTTTAATACCTTTTTATTACAGTAACATTGTTTTGCAACACTAAGTTTTAAAGCTGCAGTTTCGCTATTCATTAAATATATGATGATACACCACTCCCACCATCAAATTTTTTATAATCCTCCACCACTGTCCAAGGAACCCCCAAGTACCCTTTGATCCCGCCCCTACCACGCTTCCTCTCTGGTAACCTCGTTTCTGTTAGCAAAGTTCAAGTGTTAGTTTAGTTTTGTTTTGTCTGTATACTTGTTTTGTTTTTTTATATTCCACATATGAATGAAATAATCTGGTATCTTTCTTCTTCTGGCTTATTTCAATTAGCATAACCCCTTCTAATTCTACCCATTAATTGCAAATTACAATATTTCATCTTTTTAAAAATATATATAGCACAGTAGTATCCTATTGTGTCTATATACCATCTCTTCTTTAGTAATCTGTTGATGAATATCTAGGTGTTTCCATTTCTTGTTGATTGTAAATAGTGCTGTGCTTAATATAGGCGTGTTATAAATCCATTTTCATGTTACAAAATAACAGTTAAAAATAAATAAGAGTCTTGAAATATTAGATAGGCTTTCTGAAATTAATGTGATAGGATTTTAGTAATTGTAGGACACCCAGAAGAAAAAGAAATCTAGAAAAATCTAGGTTATCCCCAATATCCCAGGCTCCACTGTAAATTACTTGTACTATAGTTTAGTTGCTTTGCTTATTTAGAATAAATATAATTTTCATTATAGAATGTGAATTCAGTTATTGTCATAAGGATTTGCAATCTTCATGCTCTACACAGCCTTTATAGGAATTGTTTTGCCTATATACAGCAGATAAAGCAGGCTCTATATAATAATTGGAATGAATGTTGAAATAAAGAATAGACTAACTCTACAACATCCACATATAAAAATTATTTATTTTTGTCATAATGCCACACAATAAACTTAAGAAGTAATGAAGACACTTTTTATTCTGCATTCAGTTAGCAACAGCTGAAGTCAGTACAAATTTGAATATAAATCCTGACTGACAAGACCTTAGGAAAATCATCCAGTCTGCCTTTTTTTCCAATATGCTTTCCTCTTTCACTGTATAGAAGTTCTGTGGACATAAGTAAGAAAATGCATATGATAGCCCAGGATACTGTCTATCACAAATATTTGTTGACCATGACTCAACTGTGAGGCATTTCATTATGTGCACCATCGTCAATGTCTTTTATTGCTTGAAACACTTTTGAGGGTGATATCCTCATATTTCTCTAAATTATTTGTGGGTGCTTATTTTTAACCACATTTTTTAAATGCAAGTCGAGGTTAGCCCTGGTGGAATAGAGGTTCCGCGCAGCCCACATGCATCCCAGGGACTCAGTTTTGCATTGTGGGGTCAGGTGCAACAGCTAGAATGAACAACTAAAGAAAATAGTCACTCTTCTCTCTCAATCTGCCTGCCTCTGTTCTCCTTGGTCCTTCCTGTACATTTTAAAAATCAAATAAAATATAGCTTGAGTTGTGTAATTATAACAGTAATACACAAGGCAGAAAATTTGTAGAATACAAAAAACGATCAAACTTTGTTTTAAAATTCATTAAAAGTATGGCATTAGTGACTAAAACTGGAAACAAGTATTTGTATGGTGATTAACTAAAACAAAAAACAAAGGATTTTTTTTCTAGTTCTTGCATGACTTGCTCCTTCTAACAGTTTCCCGGGAAATGTTAGCCAGTGTTTGACAGTAGCATCACTTTGTCGACTAATATTTGAATAAGATACATTCTTCCAGGAATCTGTGTGTTTGTATTATTCTACCCATTTTATTTTTATCTTCTACTTATACTAAGTAAATTTATAATTACCTAAAGAGTTGATGAGCACATGCTGAAATATTTAATGCAGGTCATCTAATAGCAGTTGACTAGATGACCCCCAAGGCCAGTGCCTGGGAGCTACATCAAAATACCAGTGCAACTTGAAATTGAAACCTCAGTTATTCTTTGGTTGAACATTTAAGCATTTTATGCATTTACCCACCTAAAAATAATGGGGTTAAGTTTCTTTTTTCCCAAATTTGTCAATGAAAATATGACAAAGAGCAGATTCTAAGACCTCCTGAAAAGATGGATTGTCACTATCAGTTTTTTTCTTCTTTGTGACCTGTAACGCTATCACAGAGCAAGATTAAGTAAGTCTGGCATGATCTGCTCTTCAGAAAACCATGTTGGTGTTTCACAGAACCCATATTTATCCAGATGATGGGCATTTGATAAATTACTTCTGGTATCTTCCCAGAACCAAGTAACCAAATCAGATTCTTTTGTCTCCTTAAAGATAGGTAAATATTTTGCCTTTTCCAAATTGCATTTAGTTAAAATTTTAAATTGATTTTCCTACATATAGCTCTTGTGATCTTACATATAGGCAGCTCTTTTTCTTTTCTGTTAAATGTCTGCATGGCTCACTCATTCTCCTCATACTCCTGTGTCCTTCCACCATGGCTGTTTCACTCTGATCAACAGTTTGGTTACAATTACTTTCTCCTAAAAAGCAGTGGTGAAGAAGTCATTTAACTCCAGCCTATTTGCTACTCACTGTATAAACCTCTTCATTCAATAATTCACTATGATTAAACAAATATTGATGAAACAAATACTATTTTTCTTTCCCCATCTTTCAGTATAGCTGTTTATTTTCTAATCCTCTTCCTTAATTGATTTGAAGATTTATTCCTGTGTTTATGGATCTTATCAATAACGCCTATTCTAGCTTTATAATGTGTTTCTATGAATTTGTGCCATATTTTCTTTTACATTTGCCTTTATTAATCAGAATTAATTTAAATTTGAAACACCTTCCCTTTGTCTTTAACGCCACATAGGTTTCTGAGTTTAACCAGCTTTGTCTCTTACTGTTCTCATTACCCTTACAACACAGAGCCAGATTATATTTCTCGTGTGGTTTTCAGTTTATGCACATACGTGAAAACCTTTGTCTTGATCTTCATCTTTATCTTCAAATTTTAAACCTAACAGTTGGGGTCTGGCCTAGTTTAGTTGTAGTGAATTTATTTCTAGAGTTTAGTACTCCACAATCCCCTATTTATAAATTATAAAAATTGTACATAAATGGTACCCAGGATCTCTTTAGGCTATGGATACAAATTTTATATGGATCCTTTTCAATGAATGCTATACCAAATCTCTGGCTAATCGTCTATTTCCTTCATTAATACACATTCAAAATCTTAGTGCTTATAGTTTTTAATGTGCTCCTCTTCTTCCCATTTTCCCTTTTACTTCCTTTCCCTCCTCTTTATTTCCTTCTTTCCTATTTCCGCTCCCTTCCTCAATTCCTCCCTTTTTTTTTCATAATAGACATTTAATAGTATTTTCTATGCAATCCATACAATTATGGTAAAAAAGTAAACAAAAGCTTTTACATGTCATAAGATATTTTCTTTGCTTTCCGATAACTTTTTTATAAACCTGTAACAGATTTGGAAATTACCTACCTTCATTTAATGCTATTTAAAAAGTTAGGCAGATTGAAAAATATTAAGCAGCTACTATTCTAAAGCAAGAACAAAAGGAAAACCTAAATTATTAGGTGAGAGTCAAAAGTCTAGGATTTTGCCTAGGAAAAATGTAAAACAAAAAGATAGTAACCAAGAGAATAATCACATGGAGAAAAAGTCGCAAGGTAGTAATTGCTTACCTTTAAAAGCCTTTCCCTTTCAAAACAGTAATTAGAAAATTTCTTTATTTAGTATTTTAATACTTTTTTTCTAGTTTTATACATAAAACAGAAATTTATACTTATTTTTATTTGGGGTTGACAAAGCCTGTAACTAACAAGAGTTTCTGAAAAAACAATCCAAAACTTTCTCTTCTTCAAAATAACAAGATACATGAGATCCATGTACACATGTATACCTGACTGAAACTAAGCTTCATAAAATAATTTTATTGTTTTTAATAGTAGTTTTGTTGATATATAATTCATATGTAAAATTCACCCTTTAATTGTGTTAAGTGAAGTTTCATTTATTGATAGTATTGTATAACCATGACCAGAATCTAATTTTAGAACATTTTTATCACCCTCCCCCAAAAAATCTCTACTCTTTAGTAGGTATTACCCATCCCACTCAGCCCCAGTCCCTGGCAACTTTCCATCTATTGTCTCTATGAATTTGCCTAGACTAATTTAAACTCTGGATATTTCATTTAAATGAAATCACACAATATATAATGTTTTGCAATTAACTTCTTTGATTTGACATAAAGTTTTCAAAGTTTATCCATGTTATTTCATATTTTACAACATCATTGTTTTTTACTGCTGAAATATTTCATCGTATGGAAAGATCGCATTTCATTTACGCAGTTATCAATTGATGGACAATTGGGTTGTTTCTCCTTTGGGGCTTTTCTGATTCACTTTTTTGTATAACTGTGTTTTAATTTCTATGTAGTATATGACTAGGAGTAGGAATTGACAAAATAACTCTTAACAAAGATGTGAAAAACTCACAATTCTGAGATCTTTTTATACTCTCTTCTATTCTTTACAATTTGATTTTTTAAATGCTAGTTAGTTCCTTCTAAATTGATATCGTAACTCTAAAAGAGTTGTAGTCCAAAGTTTGAAAATCCTTGAGCAGGATGACTCATAAACTATTTCTCGATAAACTCTACAATGCTTTATATGGAATTTTTGTTCTAGGTGGTTCAAAAACTGTTCCATTTAGTATTGATAATAACCTTTAAAGCAGGTACAAATACCCCCTTCTATGTGTAAACTGATAATCAGAAAAATTAAAGAACTTTGCTGCTAAGGCTCATGATGCTATGTGCTTTCTTGAAAAAAAAAAATCTAGCTATATTTCATGATTTAAATCTTACTAAGTCTTCTCAGAGTTCCCCGAGATCAGTAACTGAATGTTCCTTATCTCCTGACTTATACTATATGACTGAATGAGATGTCTTCTAGCCTTCTTGTTTGTTTATTTAATGAATAATTCTAGCTATACAGTTAATATATGTCTATTACAGAATGTAGAAAATAGTGGAAGTAAAAAAAAAATCTAAATACCTGCAATACCAGTGAAAGATATTTAATTTTATAGTGTTTATACTTCGTCTCTCTTTAACAAAACTGGACTAATTCTGCACATCATATTTTACAAATTGAAAAGTTTTCAAGATGCAACATTAAGTACATTCATTTCTTTGTTCTGAGAATAATTTTCATCAGTGGTAGATCTCTTTTGACTACTGATTTCAGAGCCTCTTATGACTTTCTTGTTTCCTTCTCAAAATTAGGTTGAAATTAGTTTGTTTTGTAACCTCTACATATTGGAATTTTCTGGATTTATGCTAGTTTTCTCTTAGGGAAAAATTTTCAATATTCTTTAATCTCACTTTTAGCTAATTTAATACTTACCTTAAAATATTCTTATTTTCTCTCATTTTCCCCAACTTCCAGATTTCTTTTCTTTAAGAGAAGGACTGTAAAAATCATTTCTAACAAGAACAATTTTTCTCCTCTCCCACACTTAGCAATATTCTTTTTTCACCCAGGCTAGTTGGTGGCTAGATAACTTGCCAATCCTAATTCATAAGCTTGAAATCACGTTCAGTAACTACCTCTGAGACAAAATGATAAAAATGTTTCAATATTAGGGGCAGAAGTGGTCTAGTCAAAATATAACTTGTAGTAAAAAGTTAGAAAAGTCCTTGCATGCATTTTGAATTATAAAATACTGTAAACAGGACTTTTAACTCACTCACTTTCTGGGCACACAAGTTTTGTTCCACAGTTGGAATACCACTTGCTTGATGATTTTGAGTGAAATGACCCCCTTCGATTCCCTGTCTCTTCACTTAGATAAGGGCAGAAGCCAGACAACATTTCCATCACATGTTGTAAGTAACACAAGCACATAAGCCCAAGGAGGTGATTTCTTTTTTCCATTTATTTAACAAGCATTGTTGAGTTCTTGTGGTAAACTTATCTGTATTAGATCCACATAAATTGATGGTAGGAGGAATTCAAGATAATTAGATGTCTATGTCCTTCCCTCTTTGAACTTATAGCCTCATTGTGGAGGCAGAAGCTTCTCATGTTAAGCATTAGAGCACACTCACAAAGAATAGTAAGTAAAAGATCAGATCAGATTTTCTCTCATGAAAAAAAAGTCATTGATTCCACATTTGTCTGATCTGGGAACATAGGTCATGGGAATATTCAATGCAAAGTGAATTCAGTTCAAGATGATACATCTAAATGGGAAAGGCAGAGGTAGGTAATAATCATGGAGAGTTTCATGTGCACTGGGAATAGAGAATGTGAATGACTACACATAAAGGGTGAGGAAAAGAAGCAGGCAAATTGCTCTGAATGATCTCACTCGAAAGGAGATATTCTGGTACTATATTTTTACGTTTTAGAACATCGTAGCTATAAATTAGTGTTTTTAAATAATTATAAATTTTTACAAATGCATTTTAAAAGTTTTATATTCTTTTTATTTTTCATATAGGTGGTCAAATTATTTCTTCTAAAGAAAGAAAAAAACACTTTTAAAACAGAAGATTGTTAGACTATGTTATCAGATAAGTTAAACAGCTAAATAGCATCTAAAATATATCAACCAATGTACAAAAAATTTTGAAATATTAGACATTTTACTGTTTTTAACACTCTACATCAGTTTTTTCATAATTTCTTGTCTTTTTGCTCTGCAAAATCTGAAGTCAGAGACCTCTGTAACTTATTTTTTGTCTCTGCTAATATCTTACATACAGTTAGTAAATGTTGAAGGAATCGAAATCCACCTTTAATAGTTTGTTTTTTAAATACCTTAGAGCTCTCATTTTGTAGTTGTCATTCTTACAAGACATGTGACTTAGTTATTCTTAATTCATTTTTGTTTTCTCACAAAGAAAATGTGGTTTTAATCACGAAGTATTAGCTATCTTATTTTATTACTTCAGTCCTCCTTTCACTGAATATCAAACACAGTCACATAAATCACTGTAATAAGTATGTCCCACAAGCAAGTTTTTCTATACTATTGTCTTGATGACATTGGACCTTTCCACAGATTATAAGGACTGATTTGGGATAATGGAAGAAATCCACATCTCAGTTTGTGGACTATGTGAATGGATTATCTTATGGATCGAAGCCTGTGATTTTCAGGCTGATGTCCAGACACCAGATGGCTTTAAAATCCTTTCATCCAGAACACTAGCAGCTTGCTTTAGTCACATCACTCCTGCTAATATTTGTAGAGCATCTATGTTGTTCCCAGTGCATGCACTTATTATTCTATTAGATAGACATTATTCTTTTTGAAGCTAGATCACATGGCTCCTGGCTTATGTTGCAATCATTGACATTAACCACTATTTATACAACATTAGGCTATAAAATTTCTATATATGTGCATATATCTGAGCATATATGTCTATGTGTATATGTGTATATATATACACACATATATGAATCTTTTTAGGGAAGGACTTTTAAACAGACTGTTCACGAAGAAGAAGAAATGTCTTAACACTATCAGGAATTTCAGTATTAAACAGTCCCTCATCTTTCCCAAATACATGTTAATAATAAGCAGTTCTAGTTAAGAAGTCAAAAGACTTCCTAAAGATTGATGAAACAACTATTTTATGAGAGCTAGCCAGAAAACTTCCTTGACATTTTCAAAATCACTCAGGCTAACATTAAATACTAAGAATTGATTTTATAGGAGCAATTCATTTCAAGAAATCCAAGAGGGCTTAAACACTACCTATGTGTTTTTATCCCTCCCTTGGCTTTTGTTTTTCCTTGATCAAGATGAACAAAATTTTCCCATCTGTATAGTGCTACAGTAGGCTGTGAATGCTTCTCTTTTGAATATCAAGCTAAATAAAATATACAGATAATAAAAATAGTCTCTCTTTAATCTTTAATCAGATTATATTCCAAACTTTCTGTAGTAAGAATCATTATCATATAACTTAAAATTAAATTTGTAATCTTGTTACCCTGGTATGTACTAGAGTTCTGAATTTACCCAAGTTGACAAAGAAATGAAATTTTGTAGCTTTTGTATGACATGCATGCTGTTTATGATTTGGGGGATTATATTCATTTTTGGCATTAAATTCATAGAATAAGCAAAAAATGTCAAACTTTGTTTACTAATTTTATACTTATCTGTTCTTTTAATATCCTGTCTTGGTTCTCTAGTTATAACATAGATGAACCTAAAGTTTGCTAGAAACATTTGCCATTAGCTTCTTCTAAAAAAAATTAAATTTGAGGATAATCCTACCTCCAGAGCTTATTCTGTTCCTGGCCATTGACTGTGACAGTGGAAGGCTCATCTGAAAGCACCGGAGCATCCCATCTAAAAGCATAAAACATATTACATTTCATGAAAAAGCTAATTCAGATTGTTTAATTCTGGTAATATTGCCTCTGTCACCTTCAAAATCAAAATGTTCTTTCCTGTTATTATAAGGAAAACAACCAAATTGCTAAAAAACCCATTTGAATACACAGCTGCCTTATGTTGCATACTAATTTGATTAAAAATGCTCGTGCCTCACCAGCATTTTTACATAAAGCACATTGGTAAATTTAACAAAGACTATTTTAAATATATATCTGAGGTGGTGTTGATGGCCAGAGTCTGCAGCAGTGACCACTGTCCCCCCATGGACTGAGCAAAAATCTTCCTGGCTGTCTTGGAAGGCATGAAACAATTGTCGAGCTATATTTGTTTGCTCACTGCTTTGGGCACTGAGCCAACCTCATTGCAAATAACTGCATTAGTCAAGTGTATCCAAATTATTACAACACAGCGTCCATCCTGGTTATTGCTGTTAAAGCATTTTCTGAATCTTCATGTCACTAGAAAACATTTATTTGAAGGGTGAGTGTCACATAAATTCAAGTCCACTTGGATTTATAGAAAAGTGGCAAGACTACTTTGATGAGTGGCTTTATTTTTCCTCTCTACAAACAGGAGTCTTTCAAGGGCTTAGTGTTAGAATCTTATTCATTTAGAAATATTTCTAAAACTGATCAGGATATTTTCTATCCTGTATTTTTCCTTTCACTTCTTCATTTCTTTACTGAGATGACTTGTGTCCAATGTTGTTATTTACAAATATTTGAATTGACTTTAACTTTGTTTCTAATCATGAATATGAGTAAAAGCATTGTTCATCAGTAAGTCCAACTACTGAGATAGACTGAGATTTTAGAGATCTTATTTCATATCTTACAGGTGAACCACAGGCTAGGTCTGTACACAGAAAAAGAAATTTTGGGTCTTTTTTGATGATCATTCTGGTGAATTCATACATCAATGGATATATTTCCAAATGTCTCATTGCTCTCTAACAATAAGATATTTTATTTTAGAAGACACATTATCTCTTTAGTCCAGAATGTTGAAAAGTAGAGATAAAAATTTATCCAATATAAACCATGTTAACTAGTTAGGTTTCCAAGTAAACTACGCATTGCATGTTTGGGTTGTTTTGCTTGAGTTGCCTGTTATATTTTTGTATTCATTCCCTTTTCTTGTCTAGAGAGCTGTTTTACTCTTCCCTGTAGTCCAGGCTACAGTTCACTTTTAGAATTTCAGATTAATAATTTTATTATCTGCAATATAAAATTAGCACCTGTCATTCATCTTTCAAGGTCATTCAGAAGAATAATGAAAAAGTGTTTGTAAATGCAAGAAAATTTCTATCATTTTAATGTTCAACATGATCTTGCCATTTGCCCTTCAAAATTAAGCACACATTGGAAAATATAGCAAATTGACAGGAAATAAGCCTAACTATATTTTTATGAAAGATTGTAATGAATGTAATAGTTATGCTTCCATCCAAGTTTTATTTCATTAGAAGTAATTTCATATAAAGTATGAATTAAAAAAATACAAATATAGTCTTGTTAACATATTTTTTTAAATAATCCAGGAAAAAATTATCCTCTAAGTGAACAGTATTGTAAGTTTCTATGATTATTCTCTTATGCATCTTTAGTAAAGCATATGATGCACTTATATTTAACTTAAAAATAATAAACAAGTCTTTGGATAGTTTTTGCCAAGCACTCACCCTGTTATTTGCTCTGAGACTTTCAAAGTCCTTAAGAGTAAGTGCTCAAGCAACTGGGAGATTTTTAAGTAAAATATAATGCAACTAATATAAAAAGAACTGATTTAAACTATAAGTTCTAAGTTTTAAAATGTCATGAGGCACAGCCAGGTGATCTGGCAAGTAAGGCTGTTGGATGCAGTCCACATACATTCTAAGGATCCAGATTTGAGAACCGGGGCTAAAGGAAATAACCAAGATGAACAACTAAGTAATATAAATAGATGTTTCTTCCTCCTTTCTCTTCTTGCCCCCGTACCTACTCAACTTCATTCCTGCCTGCACCTTTCCTTTAAAAAGATTCCATAGCTATCATTTTCATATAACATGAAGTGATCATAGTTTATATATAACATAAAAAGTGTGACAGTAGTTGGATTAAATTATGTGGGTATATCATTATATATTAGTTTAATTTACACTGAATATATATAATATGTCTGTATTTGATAGGAAATGATGAATATTATCATTTATAATATTATTGAATTGTGGAATATTACTGATGATCTTACTTATATCTTTATGATTTCCCCAATTCTCTAAATATTGTTCCATAACTTTGTATGATTGTAAGTAAAAACACAATAAATGTTAATTTAAAAAAATCTTATTAGGTTATAAAGTAAGTTAATACACTACCTTTGAAGCAGGTGATTTATACTATGATATATCTTGTATTTAATTAGTTTTCCACTTTTTGGTATTTTTAAAGTAAATTGCTATTAAGTTTGTGGTAATATATACTTAACTCAAATAATAATTTTCTTGCCAGCTAATTAGAACTCAAGGTCATTAAAATTTTAAATTTAATCTCTGAATGTAACGTAAGAGTGAATTAATTTATCGAGATGTTATTCTGGTTGTGTAGTACATATATGGAGACAAGTCATTTTCTAAGTGAGATTGTGAATTCTTAAAATATTTTAGAAAAATGTCTCTAGTATTGGAGAGAGTTTTACTAGATACCATACAAGAAAGGGAAGAACATCTCTGAAATCAAAATATATTGTTTTAGGTTTCCTTATTTTTTCAATACTTATATTTCTTCTCTTTCCCCTTGACAAAAAATAAATTTATCCTTAAATATCTATTTGATAAGTTTCCCCTAAGATATAAATAGGCAAAAGTAAAAATTCACAGTCATATATATAGAACAAACATTTTGAGAGATTTGTTACACAATGATTTGCTTCTAAGCTTCCAGAAATTTTTTATGTCTAAAATCACCTGTAAATAAAAACACAGTTATGAAACAAATAAGCTGGAAAATTGCTATTTGCATTATAAATATTTTATATCATGGTTCATTTCATAATTATGTAAAAAAAATTCAAGAATGGCCCTATTTCATAATGCAAAGATATTATTCTAATGCCAGAGATTGTTTCTAGAAGCTTCTAGAATATTTTATCATCATACAAGGTAATTACCATGTTATTACTAGAAAACTGAGAATGAATGTTTGAAACATAATATTTGCTTTCCTAGGATTGCTGCAACAAAGTACCATAAATTGGGTGACTTAGAAAAACAGAAATTGATTGTCTTACAGTTCTGGGAGTGTAGAAATCCAAAATTATGGTGTCAGCAGAGTCATGCTTTATCTGAAGTCTCTAGAAAAATTGTCTCAGGACTCTCTCCAAATTTCTGGAAGGTATTTCTTGACTTGTGGATGGTCATCTTCCCATCTTCCCTCTGTATATATGTTTATCTGTACGTCGCAAGTTTTTCTTCTAAAAAGGGCACCAATTACACTGCATTATGGTCCACACCAAAGACCTGACTGACTTGATTGCCTCTACAAAGGCCCTATTTCCCAGGAACATTTTGAGGTACTGGGGGCAGAAATTCAGCATATTTTTTTAGGGGGACAAAATTCAACTGTCAATACATGTGATCTGCTATTCTTACAAACTTTAACTTTCAATGCTTATATTTTATGTTTAGATGGATTAGTTACTTTTCAATAAAAAGCAAATTGATAGCTAGTATTTAAGCAAGTGCTTTTCTTGAGGACAAATCCCTTGATGGAGAGTACCCTGGAAGAAATTATAAATGCTGAAAACCAGGATAAATCAAGCTCATCATCAGGTTTTCACTATAGAGTCTTAAAAAGAGCTAAGAGTGCATCCACAGAGCTGTGTTCTTTGCTACTTAGTCTATACATCTATAGAAAGATTTTTTGAACTTACTAGGGGACATGAAGATCAAGGCATTAGGTTGGAAGTACCTCTTTTCATTTCACAGATGAAGAAACACTTGAAGGCCCTGAGCAATATTTGGCCAGAAAAAAAGAACTTGCTGGCAGATGGATTAAGCAGACAAAGTTTCATCCATAAAGAATATTTTATGCCTTAAAATATACAAAGTTAGTGGCATAAATTGGGAAGCTAATAGTTTCATACTCAACAAACAAAGCTGATAAAATGCACTCAAATCAAAGGAAAAATCCTCCCAAAATGTAGCCTACTAGTTTGTAACATGTTAGTTAAAACTATGAGACACAGAGGCTATGGAAAGAAAAGAATAAACTTAGAGAAAGTGGAACCATTAATATCTGCCCTGGGACATCATAAGCCTGAGGTTTTGAATTCACTTTTTTCTTTATTGTGCTGTTTGTATTTTTTTCTCCTAATTCTGCTCTGATTATTTAGCTGACTATAGCAACAAAAGTAGGATAAGTGTGACATCTTTGCTTTTCAGTTGATTTTTTTAAAGCAACACAGAAACAGAAGATACTTGCATGTGCCATTATACAATGCTTACCAAATAATTCTATGTATTCATTGAAAATTGCCAAAAGTATCTACATACAAAAGATAGCATAATTCCATTTCTAATACAATGCTTCTACCATACACCATAAATGTCAGAGCTGAATTAAAGTGAGGAATCATTTCCTTTGTGAGAGTGAGTCAAATATTAGCTGTATAAGGCTTTCCTGTATTTCTATTCTTATCTTATCTTTAGTAATAAAAGTTTAAATTATCTTTGAATGAATATATGAAATAGCTACTTAGTAGCAAACATAGATTGTTTCATTTCTCATTGAATTATGAACTGTAGCATTACATAAAACCGATACTTGTTCATTTTTCTTCTAAAATATTTTAAATGTTAAGCAATATCATTTAGGTTTTGAAATTACTGTGTTTTTTTATGTATAGCTAGATTTATCTGGTAGAGGTTTCTATTTATAACAAGTGCATGATATACATATTTTATATTATAACATATGTGAAAAGTTGTATTTCACTGGCTATCAAAAATAAATCAAGCTACACAGGCACGCAGAAGTATAAATGGTATTGAAAGGGAGTGGGCAATGGAATTTATGTTTAAATCATGCTATGCCAAATAGTAGTTGTGTGACTCTGACCCAAGATTTCTACATGTAGGGAGAAAATAAAACTTAAAAACCTAAGATGCTTAGACTTAGATGTAAGTATAAGATATTAAAATATTAAAAGCCAATCTTTCCTTTGAGAATCAGCAAGGAATCAAGCTTAATGCCTTTTGACTCTATGTCCTTATTTAATTTTTAATTTATGTTTCTAACCTAACATCATCTGCCATCTGACTACACATTGAAAAACTTTTATCTGGAAATCTAGTGACTCCTACGCTGCATCTGTGGTGCTTCTCCTCTATCAGTTAGTCATGAGTACATTTTTTGTTAGAGGATTTGTGAGACTATACTGTCTTGACTACATATAAATATGATAGGTATTTTATTGATATACCTCAGAATTCTTAAAAATGGATGTTAAAGCAGTTAGTATAAAAATTAACAGAGTTTCATGTATCAGACTCTGAATTTCTTCTGGTATCAGACAAGAGTAAATGTATTTTCTCATAAGTACTCAGCACATGATCTTGCAAATAGATATTCAATAACTCCAAAGTTTTAGAAAATATTTCCTGAATTACAATATGCTGAGAATTATGCTCAATACTAGAGAATTAGTGTGGCTACTCAGAACAAAATGTAGTCATAGGGCATAAATTACCATTTATTGATCATTTAAAGTGACATTAAAGTAGTAGATATTTTGTTAAGCTCTGTAGGCATTAGACACTGCAGATTATTAAAATATATGATTTAATCCTCATAGTGACTTTACGTAAAGCACTAGCATTGCCATTTTACAGATGAGAAAATTTAATCTTAAAGATGTTAAGTAATTTATTTTCCTGAATAATATACATAATGTGTGGATGTTTGTATGTGTGTGTGTGTATTTAAAAGCAGATCAACATGTAAAATTCTGTGTCCAAATGTCAAATGCTTAACATATTATCCTAAACATCTTAAAATATAATTTTGTTTTGCCTTCTCCTGGTATACTTATAATACTTTATGATTTTGATAGTTACAGTTTTAATTAAACTGAAATAACATAATGGTGAGAAATTGAGGGAAAGGACAAAATGTTCTGGATGTAACCAAAGTATTTCATTTGCTTTTAGAAAATCACAGTACATAATTGCTGCAAAATCTGACCACTGGTGTTTTACTATAATTTCTTTTTTAATCTGATGCTATTGGGTATTGTTACTACTTGGAAATCTTTTCTGAGTATTAGATAATAAAATATACTGGAGAATATTATGACTTTTGACTTATACCCTGACTACTTCACTTGCGTGAAATCATTTGGGACCTTAAGATATAACATTTGGAGTAGCAGGCAAACCTGGGAACTTAATTTTGTTATTTTATTTTACAAATGTTAAAACTGAACTTGAAACATGGCAGTCACTGTTCTAACTACTTCACAAAGGTTGATTCATTTAATCTTTGCAACACTGTCATGATATAGATGAGATTTACGAAGCTAAGGAATAATAAAGCAACTGCCCAGCCTTCAGAGAGTAAAGTCAAATCCTAATTTAAATTGACTGGCTCTAGACTCCATGCCTTAGACCATTATCCATGGCTGCTACTTGTTTGCCAAGCTAAATATGTTGTTATAGTCATTCTTGGTAGAATTTTAATCTCTGTGTAATGTTAATATGAGAAAATTTACTTAAATACTTGTAGTTTTTTTGGAGACTAGTTTGTATTTATTACTTGATCTCCTTTTTTAAATAATCTTTTGTGCTATTTATAATTGTCAACATTCCATGTTTTAAAACAAGATTAATATCTGCACATGAATACTTACAATTTGATTGTAGTATTTTGCTTTTAACATTGAAATATTCATGAAGTATTTTTTTTCCAAATGAAATTTTATGGATACTAAGTGCTAGTGCTTTAAATACTTTTTGTCTTTTTTATTCATTTTTATACCACTTTTTAAAACATACCTGTTCTTTTGCAATGAAATCCGATTTTGTATAGTCTGGAGAAGCTGCTCATTTTCTGATCATGATTGCTCACTCTTGAATCTGTGAATCACACTATTCTCTATGAAAAATTCTCTGCCATTTTTTCTTTTTTTTTCTCTTTTCAAGTGTCTAAAAAATACAGTAAGCATGCACCCTCCGTCTTGATTCGAAACTAAAATAATTCTTAGGCCAGATTTTACTGAGATACTTGAAAGTAAATTATGGATATCATGAGTTTTCAGACTATATCTCTTAAAAATAATGACATTCACCTAAGCAACAGCAAGATCATTACCACATCAATTAAAATTAAAACCAATTTCTGGCTTAAAAGATGCATATATTATATTTTTGTCTCTTAAATCTCAGTGTTCTCTCTCTCTCTCTCTCTCTCTCTCTCTCTCTCTCTCTCTCTCTCATCTCTGTCTCTCTCACCATTGTGCACTTGTGACTTGTGGGTTTCATAGAACCATCAACATGTTCATGTTTTTGTTCTTTTAAAATGTTCCAAATCTACCCATGAAGTCAACTCTTTCAGCCTTCTACTATGGCCCTTTGTATCCATTGGCACACCGTTAATGACATTAACAGAATGTCCTAACCTGATGGTATACATTCCATTCTTAAACCTTCCACCATGCATTTCTCCAAAATACCCTAGACTTTTGTATTCAAAATGGTATTCAGACATTAAAAACCGGCTGGCAGTTGTAGCAGGCCATAGGGATTTGAAGAAATGGGTGAAGGTGTTCAAATTAAAAAAAATAATAACCACTATCATTTATTGAATACTTACTCTATCCCATAGTGCTTAATGGTAAGCACTTCATTAATACTGGTATTTAGAGATAATGTGATTTTACTAATATTAAGAATTACTCATTTGCTTTATTCTGCAATATTCATAAAATTGTGAAAACTAATATTACTGCTGAAAATAAAATTGTTGGCCTTTTAGGATTAAGTTTCAGTTTTCAAATATATCTTTGAGTAATTCTCACTAAACATAGATATACAATCAAATGTACATAAAGACTGTACAATATAGTTTCAGTTAATTCCTTTCTCTTCATGGTTTATGCTGTCAATTTGATATGCACTTAGAGTCATATGTTTCTGTTTTTCAATTTTGTGTTTGTTTCTGATCTATTTTGTTCTTTGAGTTAATTTTTAATATGTAAGATAATTATCTGAATCTAAAAAGTCAATGAAAGGTTTTCTCAGGAAAAGTTCATTTATTTCTCTATCATATGCCCCATCCCAACTAGTAATCATTTTCACTCGTTTCTCATTTATTCTCCTAGCATTTTTTTACTTTGTCAAATAAATTCTTATCTTCACTCTTAGTAAGAGATAGTATGCCAAAAGTTTTGAATTA
Source organism: Solenodon paradoxus (assembly GCA_004363575.1). Lineage (NCBI taxonomy): Eukaryota > Metazoa > Chordata > Mammalia > Eulipotyphla > Solenodontidae > Solenodon > Solenodon paradoxus. Next base: position 302,751 of record RJWH01000917.1, read on the forward strand.
CACCCTCTTTGCTTCAGTTATCAATGTCCTATCAACACTTCATGTAACATATATGGCAACCATTTTAATTCTTTGTTTTATATTTTCTTCCACTAATCCTAATTGATGTACATTTATGTTGTATCCAGTCTTTTGCTGTTATTAATAATACCACAGTCAACAACTTTTGTTTTGTACTTGCTGCTCATTATCTTCAACATAGAATTCTAAAATTGGAAATGAAGTATACACCGGCAAATGCGTGTGGAACACTGTCTTACGTGGCCAAATTTCCCACCGTAGGGGTAAACCGATTAGTACATAATCTGTCAATTATTAGAACATTTCTTTATTGTAGTCTTGTAAACAAAGTATATCATAAATATTTTGGCATTTTGACAACATAAGAAACTGAGAAATATTATTTCAGGTCAGCTTTATTTTGTGTGTTTGAGAAGTATTTTCCTAAATTGACAGAATACGTTATTTAATTTTTAAAAAACACTTTCAAAGGTTATTTACATATTAAAATGATTGGGCATTTATTTTTTCAATAGTATTTGTTGCAAGTATTTTCTCTCATATCATGTTTAGCTTTTTAATTTTACTTATGCGAATTTTACTGTGAAAAAAGCACTATTTTGCTATTGTATAATCAAATACATCAGTCTTTTCTTTTTATTGCCCTGTTAGAAATATTTTCCTCACTCCTAGATTATAAATGAATTTGCTCATGTTTTCTTTTAATATTTGTTTTCTTTATTCATGTTTAATTGATATGATCCTTTGATAGAGCATATCATAATGTAATATGCAAATTCCATGTAAAATTATTCATTTTGATGACTATTTTCAACAACATTTATTTGTCTCTTTTTTTTGCTCTTTGAAATGTCACCTTTTCACAGGCTGCATTTCTATGTGTCTGTGATCTAGACTTTCTAATTTATTCCATAATTTTTTTTAAGGTACCAGTAACAGATACTTTTAGTGATTCAAGCTATATGATTTTTAAAGCTGTAGTTCTTCTCTTTATTCTTTTACTTTTAAGTGTTAGGAAAATTCTGGTTGTTCTTGCTTGCTATATTTTCCATGAAAACTATAGAACCTACTTATGAACTATCAGAAATATACTTATTGATGTTTTCATTTGCTCTTTCTTGAGCTTCAGACTCATATATGGCTGATCGCTCAAACTGAAAACTCCATAGACACCTGAAACACATGTCCAATGGCGAATTTTCTGCTTAATTTATATTGATTCTGTGGTTTATTTTTTTTCTCTTATTTGATTGCACCATCAACGACCTAGTTACAAAATTAGTTGTTTATCATTATTAACTTTTTACTCTCCCTTTATCCTATAAACAATTTCAAATTCTTATAATGTAAATGTTGACAATCTGTTATCTGTCTTCACTATCACTGTTATCATGTTCTAGTTTATGCATTCATAATTTTTATCTAGATTATACCAAGAACTTCCTATTTTTATCTCCCCATATTTAGACTTATCTTTATAAAATCTTTCTCCTTATAGCTGTTTAAAGCCCTTTTCTACTTTCCAAAATACATACTCTCAATAATCTGACCCCTGCCAGACTCCCATACTTACTTTGAGACATTATCATCTGTTTTTATACTTTGTTCCAGTGCTACTGTACTTTACATAGTTCTCATTGTATACCATGCTGTTTCTTACTCTGGATATTTGCTTAATGCCATGCCTTTTCTAAAATAACTTTCTCCAATCAGATTTCTATAGTCTTAATCATTCTTCGTGTCTCAGTGCAAATATTCTCTCCTCCAAATATTCTCTCCTCTCTGACACATACACATATTTTATCTTTGCTATTACCGCCATGTAGTATATGCTTATTTGTTTACTTGATAATAATATATTTTTAGTCATTTTTATACTCTGTAGCTAACACAAAGTCTGTTTATGATGACATATAATAAATAACTAGGTATAGTAGTTAAATAAAAGATGAATACAATTTTAAAAATAAGACATGAGGGAGAATTTCAAAATTATTTTATAAAACATTTTCTTTATATATGACATATTGGACATTATTATATTCATTAATACCAGATATATAGGAATAATGAGAAATATAACAAATACCATATATGGATGTCCTTTTTTAAGCTTCAAGATAGCTTAGAATTATTTCTACTACATTTCACATTCTTGCTCCTCTTTCAAATTGGAGTGGCATTCAGTTGTTTGGAAAATATATACAAAACGTAGCTATTTATTCAATAAATAGAACTATAGGGCATATCAAGTTTCTTAAAATTCCTACTGTACCTTGAATGCCACTCATAAACAAAATGATCTTCATTGAATCTGATATTTTTTATTTTCAGTCAACATAAAAAATATAAGAATATAAACTTCTGCTATTTTTAGAATTCTTGCTTTGTTTTTCTCCCAGATTGCAATCCAACCTAAATCTTGAGTTCCATCACTGATTGTTTCTCCTTATTCTCCCTTCTCTTTGTCTCAGTCATTCCTTTTGCTGTACTCTGGGCTATGTTTGCCTACACTCATTCTGTTTATACTGATCAGGTGATGCTTCCATCCACCTCCAAACATCCAAACCTTACCTCATCATCAAGCCATAGGTCAAAAGGTACTTCCTCTCCATTACAAACATTATTCCGTGTACTTGGGAAAAGTGATCTCTCCTCTCCAGAAAACAAAGAAATTTGACTTGTACCTCTGTTAAGACTTCTGCCTCATTTTCACTGCGCATACACAAATATTTGACCTTAAATAAACACATACTATGTTCCAAGTTAACTTTAAAGTAACTTACCTATTATTTGAGAATAATATATTCTTCATCTTTATATTCTTGTGCACACAGACAAAAACATTTTATATAAGTATTGTTCAAATGATTTATTTTAATGAGTAATTGTATAATATATAGAGTTAAATAATAACTATGACAAATAACTTAGACAAAATGAACCACAGTTCAACTTACATATATTGAGCAAATACTATATGGCATTCACCCTGCTTTGCAAAAACACTATAAATATCCTCAAGATTTCAGACTAATAGAAGATCCAGGCATATATTACAACAATCAAATTACTGTACAATAATTTTATACACAGTGAAGATAATATGAAATCAGTTATACAAGAATTTAAAGACTAGTCAGGGCTTACATGAATAACGTTGGAATAGTGCTTATAGAAAGTAAATAGAAAGCAAATATTAAAGATCAAATATAAAAACTATCATGACACTTTTCAAGAATTTACCAATATCAGAAACTCTGTTGTGAAAGATTTTGTGTACTGATCTGAGGAGTATAACTATTGGAAATTTCTGGTTTTTTGTCAAAAAAGATTTTTAGTGAAGAAGTGACAGGATAAAATTTTCATTTTAGGTAGAGTCCTCTGAAGTGGTTTTGTAGGCTTGTGCTAGAAGGGATCATATAGGGGAAAAAATGTTTGCAAAGTTTTCCAGGCTAAAAGTGATGAAAAGATAATCTAAAAAAGTGTTGGTAAAGTTGACATGGACAGGAAGGACTTGAGATATATTCAGAGATAAAATCCACAAGAAAGGGCTGAAATGACAAGAAAGAAAGGAAGTGTCTAGAATATAATCAGATTTCCTGCTGGGAAACAGGGTATGTTCACAATGACAGGTTTATTAAGAAGGAAATAGGTTTACAAGAAAAGCTGATAGTTTATTTTGTTGAGTTTTAAGTATACGTTGATATCGACAAACTGATTTCTATACCTAATTTTCTTAGCTTGATTCGCTATAACTAAATACCATAATGTAGGTGGCTTATCATCTAGCGAAATTTATTTCTTGAAGTTCTGGAGGGTCAAAATCTGAGATCAGGATTTCATTTTGTTAAAATTCTGGCGAGTCCATCTTCCCTACTGAAGACAGCTGACTTCTGTATCCACATAGCGGAAAGACAGCTAGCTAGTTCTGTTTTCTCTTCTTATAGGGAACTATTTTTTTTCATGAGGGCTCCACCCTAATGACCTAATTATCTCCAAAGGCTCTACCTTCCAATATTACTACTGGGATTTGGGTTTCAAAATATGGGTGGTTGGGGACGGAGATGACTCATAAACATTCAATGCCATTTTCATTGTAAATAAACTAAAGGAAAAGTATATGAGATGTTGACAACATTGTATTTCATGTTAAAAGTGTTAACAAAGTTGTTATTTAAAAGTTCTCATCACAAGAAAGAGAACTTAGTAACTTATCAAAATAATTTTGTTATACACCTTATACTAATACAAAGTGACATATAACTATACTCAAACTATGTTTTAAAAAATATCAGCTAAAAGTATAAAAAATAAACATTATAGAACAAATAAAAAACAAAAGCATAAAAGTTCATTTGTGAATTTTATTCTACTAATATGTATTTAATTCACTTGTGTTTATCAATTATGCTTGAACTGATCATGATAATTTTGTTTGCTAAAGAAATTCACCCATCAAAAAATTACCTAAGAACTTATAAATTTTAATATAGATGTGTTCTTCATAACAACCTATACAGTAGCACTTCATACTGACATTTTAAAATAGACATGCATACAAGAAAGTACACAAATAATTGTACAGTTACATGGTATACATATTGCAAAATGACATCTGAAGTCCCCATTTTGATTCTCTCATACACACTCTATGTAATCAACTCATCTTGAAAGTGAGCAGGACATCTGATTATGACAGGATTCTTTCCCTTGATTAAATTATACAACGAAAAACATTTTCATGATAAGAAGCTCCTGTTGGTTTTGAAATGGATGGTATTTGGTTGTGATTTTGTGGTTAACAAGTTTTGAGACATATGAGTGCTTGCCAGGTGTTAAGTGACTATGTTCTCCATTTCTATAATTTTGTCCTCTTTAAAATTGACTTTAAAAATACAGATGGAATCATAGTTTGTAACTTTTGGTGACTGAATTTTTTGTCCAAGTTGATGCATGCATGTATCAATATTTGATCTCTTTTTTTGTAAGTTGTGTTCTGGAATGGATATACCATAATTTATCCATTCACCTATTGGAGGACATCTGAGTTATTTCTGTCTTGGCTGTTATGAATAAAGCTCATGTAAACATCCATGTATGTGTTTTGTCTGAACATTTCTTCATTGCTCTGAGATAAATGCACAGTTGTTGAATCATAAAAGTCAGTACTTGTTTCCAGAACAAACTATATCATTTTAAATTACTGCTAGCAATGTATGTCATTTCCTCACCTTCCCATCAGCATTTGATATTCTCAGTTTTTCTATTTTAGTTATTCTGATAGGCTTATAGTGCTATCTCTTGTAGTTTTAGTTTCATTTCTAGCAGTGTTGAACATCTTTTCTTATTTGTATTTGTCATATATCTTTGTTAAAATACCTCTTCATGCCTTTTGCCCATTTTCTAGAAAATTTTTTTTAACTGTTCATTATTCAAAAGAAAAGGTATGTTCTGCTATTAGAGAGGAGCATTCTATAAATGTCAACTAAATCCTGTTGATTGATGATGGTGTTGACTTTGTCTCTGTCTTTACTGATTTTTTTTTAGTTATTTTATCAAATATTGAGCAAAAAGGCTAGTAAAATCTCCAAAAATGATTATAGATTTGTGTATTCCTTTTTATTTGCTTTGTCTTCACATATGTCACAGCTCTCTATTTTAGTACCATGCATATTTAGGTGTATTATATCTTTTATCATTATATAACATCCCTCTATGTCTTTCATTATTTTCTTTGTCATAAAGTCTACATTATCTATTGTTCATATAGCCATTCCCATTTTCCCTTCACATTTTCTTTTTGTGTCATCTTCCATCCTGTACTTTCACCCTGCCTATATTGTTATATTTGAAATGAATTACTTATTAATGTCATATATTTGAATTTTTTTAACTTCATTCTTCTAGTCCCTGTATGTTAAATGATATATTTAGACTGTATTAACATAATTATTAATAAGTTAGGAATTAATTCAACTGTGCTATTTTTTTTTTTGTTTTCTGATCTCTCCATTTTGTATTTTTCTGTTTTCTTCTTCCATTCTCATGGATTACTCAAATATATTTTTATTCCATTTTGATTTATATATTTTTGTTTAGTGAATCTGTGTACCTTTTGTAGATACTGCACCAGTTATGACACTAAATAGACATAATTTATTACAGTCTACTGGTATCAGCATCAGTTTACTTATTCAAGTGAAATGTAGAAACATTGACTCCATTATCTTCCTTTACACTCTCCATGTATAATATGAATTTAAAATTTTCATGTAAAAACAATTTAATCAGACACCATTATTATTTTTGCTTAAGCCATTAAATATAATTTAGAAAACTCAAGAGAATAAAAATTTCTGTCTCCTTCCTGATGCTTCAAGTTCTCCTCTTTATCATATCATTTTTGTGGGGGAAGACCTGAGTAATACAGTTCTTAGGAGTTGGCCCTCCACAATACAAACCAAAGCACAGAATAGTGGAAAATATCTGAAATCAAAGGACAAATGACCAACACAATATACCCATATCTCCATCTCTGAGAATACTGGAAGAACATATCAAAGAGTCTTTATGCAGTATTATGGTATAATTAATTTTTTATGTTTCCTGAGTAAGCCATATTTTAACTTTAAAAATTATAGTAAAACTATTGTCCTATTGATTTTAACACATTTTGGGTGACCGATGACTAAGTTTAGACAGATAGAGGATAGACAGTTAGGTAGGTAGGTAGATGGACAGATGGATATTAGATAGATCGACAGACAGACATAGGGACAGACACAGAATAAAACAAAGGGGCAAGAGACACAAAGGGAGAGGGAAGAAAAGTTCTAGTTGAGGAATCTAAGAAAAAGCCATTACAAGGCAAAAAATACATGATGATATTTATTACTGTTAAAGTGGTAAAGTAACAATAATAGAAGAAAAATTCAATAGCAGTAGTTATTTGAGATCTTCAAATGCTGAGATTGTCAAGGTCATTGGAGGACTTTTTTGAGAACAATTGTGGTAGTTAAGGAATAAACATGAGGTGAGGTAATGAGGAAGGTTAAGTCAAAACTGAGGTATATTTTCAAGACTGAACTTTAAAAAAGGAATGAAAGCAGGAGTGAGATACTTTAGTCATAGACCATTGGTTAGTGAAGGCATTTTTGTTTATTATTTTTTTAACATTGATGAAGTCTTAAATAGGGAGCCAAAAGAGCTAGGACAGTGAGAATGAAAATATATGAGAAAAAAGAATAGGATGAGTTTAAGGTGACAGAAACAAATCTTACTTTTTAAAGAACATTCAGTGTACAGAAAATCTGTCTGCAAGAAGTTCTAACAGATCAAAATGTTTTTGAGTTGGATTCTACTAAAAGTGATAAAAAATTCACTGTATTTTAGTTATGTCTGAATCAGAGTTGTATTTCTGATTATGATGTATTTCAGTAAGTGAACCTATAATCGAACACAGAAATAGTTGATATTTTTGAGTCTCAAAAACTTTTTGTGAGGCTAGCTGTCTTGCAGTCCTGTATGAAAAATCATAAAATCATTCCTGCACCACATGCTTTGCAGCAGAACTTTACAAAAGTGTATGTTCAACTCTCATTTCATGATGTGGGCAATATTCTAACACTAAGACACACACACTAAGATTTCATAAATATAGTCAGTTAACACAACCTAAACATGTAAGGAAAATGAATTAACTTAGAGTTACTTTAATTAGGAAGTAAGAAAAGCAGTTGTTTATTGTAGGTTATTCTGTAGTTAGGAATGTGTACGATTATATTTTTGCCACTTCATTACAAACATGCTCTAACAGTGAAAAATTTTAGTCTGGGATTTCAATATTAAACATTCTCTGGTTTAAAAAATTCAAAACCCTCTCAACAGTTCTGACTAGCAACTGCTTAAAAGAAAATATAGACATACCTAATACATTCATAGTGTTTTAAACTTTAAAAACAAATAAAAATTGGAGTATGGGCATTACAAATACAAACCCAGATATATTTAAAGGGAATTATCAATCTTGGTAGACACAAGTAGGGTTACCTAGTGGACTAAAAAAGTGATTTGTGACACTAATTTTGCATTAGTTTCTTGAATTGCTTTATCATCTAAAGGAAAAAGTAAGCAATATTTTTGTTTTCTTTGTATCGCTATGATTTTTTAATGTAAAGTAGTTTATGGAAAAGCCTCAATATTAAGAGCATAATCTCTCAATTAAGGAAATTCTGAAATGCATAAACATGAGATATTCAGGTGCCTGGATAGTGGTTCATGGTATTTAGACTTATATTGAACTAATGTTGACACCCAAATTACAAAGATTCTCCATGAGCTTTGATGTTACACAGAAGAGTTTAAACTGTGTTTCTTAATTTATATGTTTGATGATGATGGGAAACTTAAATAAACCATGGGAGGAAGTACTACTTATTCCATCAAGTTGTTGAGATAATTAAATTTAATAATATAATGCATAGTGACTGTTTTCATAGTTCATGACACAGTGTCACTGCTCAATTATTTTTTCTTTTGCTTGTTAATCATTAGTGAAAAATAGTGTATGTAGGAGTCGAGAAATAATACATCACCTATGCATCTTTTGTACAAATTTGTTGTTCACCAGTGGTAGGGTCATCTGGAAACTAAATTAGCACATGTTTCCAATTGCCAAATAACAGAAAAAAGAAATTTGTTCTTTTAAGTTTTCTCTATGGCAGGCTGACATTATGTCCTTTATATTAAGAATATTTATATAAAAGTGCTAGGAATGGTTCTTTTAATGGATTACCATACCGCTTGGACTATTTAGAGAGTTCATAAATGCAGTATTTCCCTCCATCTCTCTCTCAATTTTATGTGTACATCAACATTTTGATGGCATTTGCCTTTCAGCTTTCATTCACAGATGATCTCAAAATGTACTTTCTAAACACCTTTTTTCTGTCCTCAACACACTCAAAGATGAGTAGGAGAAAGAAGAAAAGTAAATAGTAATATAGGCTTGAAAATCTCTATCATAAATATCATAAGATATTTAATTGACATAAATGTAACAAACTCAGAAATTTGGAATTACAGTAGCTCTGGTTATTTGTATTGCAAACATGGACTTTTATGACTGCTTTATTGAGATATAATTCACATATATACCTCATCCTTTTAAAGTGTTCCACTCATTGGTTTTTCATACAATCAGAATTGTCCAACCATCACCACTACCTAATTTTGAACATTTTAACAATCTAGAAAGAAGCCCATATCCATTAGCAGTCACACTAGATAGTCTTCCTAGACCCATGTCTACAACTAATATTCTGTTTTTGTATCTAGGAATTTGATTATTCTGCACATTTTATATAAATGAAATCATAAAGCATTTTGTCTTTAGTGAGTGGCTGATTTTACTGAGTATAATCTTTTTAAGGTTCATTGATTTTTTTTCTCTGTCAGTTCTTTATCCTTTTGATTACAGAATAATATTCCATTGCATGGCTGTGCTACATTTGTTTATCCGTTCATCACTGCATTGTCATTTGGGCTGTATCTACTTTGAGATGTTATGAGTATTCTTTTTTGAACATCCATGTATAAGTTTATGTGTGAACTTGTATTTACTTTTCTCTTGAATATAGGAGTAAAATCATAGGTCATATGTTTAGTATTTTGAGGCACTGCCAGGATGTTTGCCTAAGTGACTACATCATTTTACAATACCACCAACAAATTGTGAGGGTTCCAATTTCTCCATAAACTCACCAAAACTGTATTTCTGGCTGTTCTTGGTTAGGGGTTGTTTTTAACTATTTCAGTGAGTGTGAAAATATTATTCCACATTGGTTTTTGAGTTCCCAAATTATTAATCTTCAGCAGTGCTTTTTGTCATTTATGTGACTTTCTTGGAAAAAAGAGCTACTCAAATCCTTTGCTCATTTTTAAATCGGGTTATTTGTTTTTCTGTTGACTTGCATGAGTTCCTTGTGCATTCTAGATAATTTTAGTGTCATATAAAAACAACTTGACCAATCCAAAATCTTAAAGGAGTTTTATTCTTACATTTACATTTGTAAGCAATTTTATGCATTTAATTTTCTTTGTATGATTCAAGATTGGATGTCAACTTCATTCTTTTGCATGTAGATACCAAGTTATCCTAATATCATTTGTTGAGAAAGGTATTTTCAACCATTAAATTGTTTTGACAATTTTCTCAAAAGTTAACTGGCAACAAATATAAGACTTTATTTCTGGATTCTTAATTATATCTCACTTGTTTATATATCTAGCCTTTAAACAGTACCATGCTGCTTGTAGTAAGTTTTGATTCCTTCAGAGTGTTCATTTAAAAAATTGTTTTGGTTCTTTTGTATTCTTGTCATTAATACATGAATTTTAGTAAATGCTTATCAATTTCTGTCAAAAAATAAGCTTGACATTTGTAAGCATTATGTTGAATCTGTAGATCATTTTGGGGAGTACTATATTAACGTTATAAAGTCTTCTGATCCATGAACATGGGATGTCTTTCCATTTATTATGAGTTCTTTAATTCCAACAATATTCATAATTTTCAGAATATAAGTTTTTCACTTATTCAAATTTATTTCAAATTATTTGTTTTCATTTTAATATTGTATTAATGTAATTTTTTTCTTAATTGTATATTTGACTTGTTCATTGATAGTAACGTTAATTGATTGGTTCTACCAATTTTTCTTTAAGATTCTTTAGAATTTTCTTTACCTAAGAGCACGCCATATGTCATCTCTAAATAGAGATAGTTTAACTTCTCTAAATTATATACCTTTATTTTCTGACCTAATTTTCCCATATAAAACTGCCAGTGCAATATTCAATATTCAATAAAATTGCAAAGGGGTAGTCTTACCATTTTCCTCAGCATAGGAAAAAATACTTGAGTTTTTCAGTATTAATTAAAATGTTAACTCTGGAGGGTTTTATGAAAAATACTAAACGGAGGAAGTTCCTTTCTATCCATTTTTTGATGTGTTTTTTGATTAGGTATGCTTTGTTCTTTTTTCTCAGGTGCTTTTCCTGTATCTGTCATTTTGCTATCAATTTTTTAAATGATTTATCTTTTCTGTCCATCTATTACTCCTTTACTGCCTCTTCTTTGTTAAATAGATATTATCTATTGTACAATTTTAATTGCCATGTTATTTATTCTGTATGTTTTTGTAATTTCGTTGGTAGCTATGTTGGGGATTACAGATAAAATTTATCCACTCTAATTTAAATTAATACTAAGTTTATTTAAATATCATATCAAACTTTTTTTCAGTGAAGCTTTATTCCTCCTTCCTCCATTGTGCTGTTATTGTCATACAAATGATATTTATCTACATTATAAACCCATCAACCCAATTTAATTCTTAAGCACTTTTTTAATCTATGAAAAGAAGAAAGTGTTACAAACAAAAATGTATTTTATGACGCTGTATATTTATCTGCATATCTAAATTCAGTGATGATTTTACTTACTTGGATTTGAGGTACTATCAATGTTCTTTTATTTCATTCTGAAAGACACACTTCAGAACAGCTTTGTTAGGAAAAATAATTGTCTCAGTTTTGAATAATCTGGGAATATCATAATTTATTTACTTTTGAAATAATTACAGGATACAGAAATGTTGATTGACAGTCTTTGTTCATAATTTTGAACATGCCGACCTTCTGGTTTCCATTGCTTCCAATAAATCAGCTCTTAATGTTTTTTGAGGATCCCTTGTATGTGATATCATTTTTCTCACTTTTCAGATTTCAATGTTTGATAATGATGGGTCTTGATTTGAATTGCGGTTCCTGCTTGATATTTGTCTCACTTCTTTATGTAAATAGATTGTTTTCCCACAAAGTTTGGAATTATTTTTTCAAAGCTTGGGATTTTTGTCCATTATTTATTCAAATATACTTTTTGTCAATTTTTGGCTTTTCTCTTGTTATGAACTCTTATTATGTATATATTGGTACACTGGTAGTTTCCCATAGGACTCTAAGATTGTGTTCATTTTTCTTCATTCTTTTCCTTCCTGTTATTCATGCTGAATAATCAAAATTGAAATTTCTTTTCATTTATTTGGTTCTTCCTTCCGTCACGTCATATCTGTTGTTAAGCCTCTCTAGTGAATTTTCCACTTCAGTTATTGTACTTTAAAATTTAAAAATATTTATTTGGTTCTTTTTGCATAATTTCTGTTTTCATACGAATAGTCTCTATTTGGTCTAATATAATCAATTCACATACTTTGGTCTCATATAATTCTTTTGGTATGATTTCCTTTAATTCTTTGAACATACTTCTAACAGGTGATTTAAAATCTTTACTTAGGAAATGCAAGAGTTGGGCTTTAACATTTTTTATATCAATTGTTGATTATTGCTATGATCTAAATTTTACTGATTCTGTATTCTATAATTTGTGTTGAAGATGGACATTTTAAGTAATATAATATGGCAATTCTGGAAATCATGTAATTGCTGTTGTTGATATTGCTTCTGCTGCTGCTGTTTGTTCTGTGATTTTCCTAGACTAACTGCAAGGTCTGTATTTTTCGTCATGTGCAGGCACTGAAGCTTTGGCGCAGTTAGTGGTCCTCTAATGATTTGACAGAGATTTCTCTGAATGCCTTGAGCCAATGAACCAGTAATTGTCAAGGGACTCCATGTGTGTTGAGCATGCATTCAACAATCTGGCAGTTTGCAACTTTCTTACCTTCACTCCCTGCTTTTCTGGAGCCTAGATAAGACACTAGGGCCCATCATGACTCTCTTGGTTGTGTGTAGTGCTCCACTCATAAATGTGGTCTTTTAGATTCCTAGAACTGTATCAGAAAATTTCAGAGACCCACTAAAGATATCTCATTTCTCACTCTTTCTCTGTAAGTTTTTTGGTCAGCGTCATGCTAGTGAGCCCGCTAAAAGACATCATCACCTTAGGCAACTCTGATGTTAAGCAATTGCCATAGATTGTTTTAGACAAATGCCCTGAGCATAAGCTTTCTCACACTGATTAAACTATGAGTCATGTCAAATGAAGGCAAATGTGGAATATGGGACTTTCCCAAAGAGGTACAAGACAAGTGAAATACTGAAAATTCTATGGGGATGGAGCTTCTTGAGAAGTTCCAAATCCATTCTTTATCTTTAGTAGCTGATAGCTGGCTCTCAAAGTTACTGTGGCTTCAAAGATACTGACTAGGTTTATAAGGAGCTTCAAATAAGAAAATGAGATAGGGCAAGTTGAAATACCCTTTTTCTTATAGCTATTTAACCATTTCCTTGAAAGATCATACCTCAGAGTGTTGCAAGATCTCACTTATTTTCAGTTACATAAAGTTGATTTTTTTACTAATTTGATTTTCACAGAGGTATATCTTTTCAGAGTTCCATAATGCACCATGCCTGAAATACTTTTTTTACAAGCACAAATTTTTTAAATTATTTATACTTATTTTGTTTAGACTGTTTTGTTTTTTAGGATATTGGATTTGTACTTCAATCTGTGTGCACATCACACCACACCTGCCACTTGAGTTCCAATGCCCATCACCTCCACCGTATAAACTCCTTCATTCCCCAGTTCCTTCCTCCTCTCACCCCTCTGGAAGCCAGTCTTTCATCCTATGAATTTTATTGTGTTTTGTCGGTTTGTTTTGTTTCTTTATATCCCATATATGAGTGAAATAATCCTGTACGTCTCTTTTTCTTTTTTGCTCATTTTGTTTAGCATAATCACCTTCAGTTCCATCCAGGTTATTGCAAAAGGCACAATTTCATCTTTAATAATAGCCACATAAAATTCTACTGAGTATATATATCAAAATTTCTTTATCCAGTCATCTTTTCACAGGTATTTAGGTTGTTTCCATGTCTTGACTGTTTTCGATTGTGCTCTTATGAACATGGCTGTGCCGAAATTTTTTCTGATTAGAGTTTTTGTATTCTCTAGGTATATGCTTAGAAGTGGAATGACTGTATAAAATGGTAGTTCCATCTTTATTTTTTTGAAGCAAACAACATTAGTTTTTATTAAATATTCGTTCTTTAATATAGAACATTCTCACATGTGTGAGGTTATTTTAATTATTTTTATTTGCATTTATCTTGTCCTGTGTGACATAGAGCATTTGCAAAATTTGTCTATAGGCCATCTATGTGTTTTCTCTAGAGAGATGTCTTTTCAGCACTTCTGGCCATGTTTTGAGTGAGTTGTTTGCTTTCATGTTGTCCAGGTGTATGAGCTGTTTAGATATCTTGCCTGATATACGTTGTGAAAATATGTTCTCCATTCAATGGGATTCCTTTTGGTTTTACTGATGATTTATTTTGCTGTATAGAAGCTTTTAAGATTGATGTGGCCCTTGTTGTTTGGTTTTACTTTAGTTTTTTCCTTTGGCATGGGTGACAATTCCCCAAAGACATCTCTGAGGTTGATGTCCTACAGCATTTTTCCTTTTGTCTCTATATATTGTGTGGTTTTGTGTACTTTAGTTTACCTTTAAATAACAATTTTATGATTTCTTTGTTTTTACGATGCTGTATTCATTTTAGGATATTGAAATTGCATTTCAGTCTATGAGTATTTCGCACCTCACAAGAATTCTAATTGTTGTTATTATTCTCTTTCTCTTCTTAACGTGTTGGATGAAATTATGTTTTGATTGGTTTTTCTTTTTGTTTTCTTCTTTACTTTTTCCCTGGAGATATATTTTGAGGTTACTCTAAAGTTATCATTAAGAATTCTATGTTTATATCCTGTTTTTATTTGAAAATAGACTAGTTTACACTTATTCTAACCATCCACACTTTTATTCTCCTCTCCTTCCCCTCACTTTTTATATTTGGTAACTTACTGTTTTTACGTGGAATTTCTTTACATTTTATAGAGCATCCTTTTGTATTTATTGCAGAGTTGGTTTTGTGGTGATAAATTTCTTAACTTTTGCTTATCTGAAAAAATTTTTTATCATTCTTTCAGTTCTGAATGATAATCTCACAGGGTATAGTTTCCTAGAATGAATATCCTTTTCTTTCAGCACTTTGAATATATCATATCATTCCCTTGTGGTCATGAATGCTTACTTCATTTCTTTTCATTATTTTCTCTCTTTACTATTCTTCCTGTGTACATTCCCCTGCCTTATCTTCTACTTTACTGATTCAGTTGGAGACTTCATCTGTCATACTTTTGAGTCCCTCTATTGAGTTCTTTAATTCAGCTATCATGTTCCTCATTTCTTTGATATCTTGTTTCACTTCTCTTTTCTCTTTTTTGGTGTCCTGTTTCTTTCTCTGTTGTTTTCTTGATTTCAGTGATTATATTTATTACAGTTGCCCTAAATTCATTCTCGGTAGTTTGCATACATCTGTTGTACTCAGATTTTCCCCTGAGTTTTTTTATTGGATCCATCATTTTTTGTCTATTTCTCTGTCTTTGTTCTGTTTGACATTCAGTTTATGTTTCTATCTATTATGTTTCTCTGCAGTGATGGCCTTGTGTAGGGTATCAGCTTGCACCAAGTAAGCCTGGATTTAGTTCGAACACTGGGATTTCTTGAGTTTCGTGGCCTCACCACTGATTGGATTTGTTAAAGTTCTTATGTGGATCCTCTTACTGCCCAAGAGTTTGGCCTATGGGGTTGGAGTTTGGGTGGGAGATGCAGAACCTTCCCTCAACATCCCATCTCTGAGCCATTATGACCACCTTACTATTGGACCACAATTAAGCAATCAGACTGCAGTTCCACCTCAACCCATAGGGTGGTGCTAGTGGGTATTGTTCATTTTTCTCCTTCAGGAAATCTCTCTTCTTCCTTTAAGCCTAAGGATGGAATTTCTGTGGGGTGGGTCCTAAGACTCTGAGTCAATATGTTGTAAGGAGGTGGAGTCAGGGATTCTCCTCTCTGCCTTCCAGTTATGGCAGCACCCTGTGTAATTTTCCTTTGGAGGACTCCTGCTCGGACTACCACTCTCCACAATATGTCCTGTCCTGCTGGTTGTGCTCCCTACTGCCCATACAGCAACTCCTGGGAGGGTTAGTTCTTTCTAGGGTTATACCTCCTCTGCCGCTTTACCCCCCTGACGCTGGGAGTCCCAGATCCATGACATAGCTCTGAACTCAGGTGCCTTCACCTACTCTT
Source organism: Solenodon paradoxus (assembly GCA_004363575.1). Taxonomy (NCBI): domain Eukaryota; kingdom Metazoa; phylum Chordata; class Mammalia; order Eulipotyphla; family Solenodontidae; genus Solenodon; species Solenodon paradoxus. The sequence continues at coordinate 318,941 of RJWH01000917.1, forward strand.
ATGGTGGTGATTGCTGCTACTGTGTCTGCAGCCCCCAGACCAGTGTTCCATGCCTTGTATGTCTGAAGAATAGGTGATTTCTAGTTGTTCTGTGGAGAGGGGATTCCACATGTTCTACTATGTCACCACCTTGACTGCCTTCCTGTGGTTTTGATTCTTACGTCCAAGTCTTTGATCCATTTTGAGTTAATTTTTGTACATAGCACTAATGAATGACTAATTTCAAGGATCTTTGCATATAACTGTCCAATTTCCTTGGTAACATTTGTCAAATAGACTTTTCTTCCTCCATTGTACATTCTTGGCTCCTTTGTCATAGATTGCCTGTCCATTTAACTGTGGTTTTATTTCTGGACTCAACTTATTCCACTTTTTCTGTGTGTCTGTTTTCCAATACCACACAGTTTTGATGACAATCAATCAGTAGTATAGTCTGAAGTCGGGAATTGTGCTTCCAACCTTTTTCTTCATTTTTTCTTAGGATTTCACTGGCTATTTGAGGTCTTTTGTGGTTCCATGCAAATTTCAGAATTGTTTGATTAGTTATCCTGAAAAAATGTCCCTGGATTTTTTATATGAATTTTGTTGAGTTTATATATTGCTTTAGGTAAGACTGACATTAAGTAGGATAACTCCTTTGATCCATGAGCAAGGCTGTCTTTCAATCTCTTTATAACTTCTATTTCTTTTGTTAATATCTTACACTTTTTAATCTATAGGTCCTTCAACATTTTGTTAAGTTTACTACCAGGGATTTGGGTTTTATCATTTTTAGTTATATTGTGAAAAGACTTTGTTGATTTTTTCTTTAGTTCATTTTTTGCATATAGAAATGCCACTGAATTTTGTGTATTGATTTTGTATCCACCACTTAGTTGTATTTATTTATTGTTTCTAACAGTTTTTATGTTTTTAGGATTTGCTGTATATAATATGTCATCTGCAAATAATGATAGTTTTATTAGTTTATAATTTGGATCACTTTAATATCTTTTTCTTAACTAATTGCTCTACCAAGGACTTCCATAACTATGTAAATAATAAGAGTGAGAGTGGACATCTTAATTTTGTTCCAGATCTTAAAGGAAAAGTTTGTAAGTTTTCAACATTGAGTATTATATTAGCTGTGGGTTTGTCATATATGTCTTTTATTATGTTGAGGTATATGCTTTCTATTCCCATATTAGCAACATTTAAAAAATTTTAAATGGATGTTAAATCTTGTCAAATGCTTTTCTGCATCTATTGATATGATCACATGATTTTTAAATTTTTTCTTTGTTGATGATTGTATTACATTGACTGACTTGCATATGTTGAACCACTCTTGCATTCCTAGGATAAATTCCACTTGGTCATAATGTAGAATTTTTTTATTTCAATTTGTCAATTTTGTTGAGGATTTTTACCTACATTTATCAGTAGCATTGATGTACAATTTTTTGGTAATATCCTAGTCTGATTTTTGGCATCAGAGTTGTGTTAGCTTCATAAACTTTACTTGGTGTAATTCCTCCTTTTCAATTTTGTGGTGGAACTTAAGAGGATGGGTTATTATTTCTTTGAATATTTGCTGAAATTTTCTAGTGAAACCATTGTCTTGGAGTATTATTTTCTAGGAAACTTTTATTACTGTTTCAATTTCTGTCCTGTAATTAGTCTGCTCAGTTATCTGTATCTTCCTGGCTCAGTTTTAGAAGGAGGCAAGCCTACAAAAATTTGTTCATTTCTTCAAGATTGACAAATTTTTTGGCACATCAGTATTCATAATTTATGTGGTGTCTGCTGTAATGTTGCATTTTTATTTCTTATTTTTTATTAAGATTTTATCTTTTTTTATCTTTATAAGTCTAGCTAAAAGTCTGTCAATTTTGTTTATTTCTCCAAAGTACTAATTTTTAGTTTTGTTGATTTTTAGTGGTGTTTTTAATTTTCAGTTTCATTTTTTTCTGCTCTAATTTTCTATTTTTTTCCCTTCTACAATCTTTTCCTTTACAATTTTTCTTTTCTAGTTCTTTCCAATGTACGGTTATATATTTAATTTGAAATGTCTCTTGATTTTTGATGTATGTTTACGTTGACAAAAACTGTTCTCTTAACATTTTTTGCTGTATACCATAATGTTCTGGTAGCTGTCTCTTCATTTTTGTTTAGCTTCCAGATGATTTTTAATTTTGCCTTTAATATCCTCATTGATCCAAGAGTCATTTAAAACCATGTTCTTTAATCTCGATATCTTCATGGTTCTTCCAGATGTATTTTCTGGTTTATTCTAATTTCACATCCTTGTAATCAGAAAAGGACTTTCTATAATTTATTTTTTCATTTGCTGAGACGTGTTTTGTGTCTCAAGATATTTTCTCTCTTTAAGAATGTCCCATGGGTACTTGAGAATATAAAATCTTATTAGGATAAAAAGCTTAATATATTTATATTGGGTTCCTATGACCTACTACTTCATTTGAGGCTTTTTTTATTCATTTTCTGTCTGAATGATCTATATATTCATGTAAGTAGATTATTGAAGTCCTGTACTTATATTTTTGCCTTATATATTTAGGTGGCCAGCATATGTATATGTGTATGTGTTTGTGTGTGACAGTTATCCCTTCTTGACAGATTAACATTTTGATTCTAATGTAGTTTTACCTTTGCTTTGTATTACCCTTTTTAGATAAAAGTCTATTTTATCTGATATTAATATGGCAGTTCGTGATTTCTTTTCAGGCCTACTTCTTTGGCACAGTTCTCCTAATGGGACCTCTTTTATGTTATTGTTGGTCCTCTTAATTTTATCCTGTAAATCTTCTATGCTGTCTTTATTTTCTTTTGCCTCCTTGCTGGTTTGCTTGGGTGCGTTCCATTCTCCTATCTTCCAGCTCACTAATTCAGTTAGAGGCTTCTTCTAGTTTACTGTGAAGCCTCACTATTGTGCCTCTAGCTCAACTGTTTCGTTCCTTAGTTCTATGAAATCTGTTTGGAGTGGCCTCATGTTTTCTCTATTGTTGTTTATATTTTTACCTCCAATTGTTTTCCAGACTTCAGTGTGCATCATTAAAATCATCCCCAAGAGTTTTCTTAATTCTGTTTCTTCCAGTTTTCTCCCTATGGTTTTACTTTCGTCCATTATTTAGTATATTGAAGCTCGAGACTTGAGAATGGTATAAGGAATGCAGATGTTCCCCTCAGAGTCATAGGCATGAATAGTGAAGTACAAAGGGAGAGAACCAGGAGATGCAGGCCCAGTCCACAAGCAAGCTTCAGTTTCATCAGAGGCTAATAGTAATAGGGAACTGATGTCTCCCTAGTGCCTTAGGAGCCAGTCTCTGCAAAGCACACTCTCCTGAAAAACTCTCTGTTCTCTAACTGGGCAGCAGCCCCAGCAGGGGGCAACCTACAACTAGCCCTGAGACCTGGGGAAGGGAGCTCTAGCAAGCAGCAGGCAGCTATATAAAGCTATCTATCTGTAATCCAGGTGGTTGCAAAACTGCTGTTTTCCTAGAGCCTCTTTAATAATCCTGCCTGAGAGAGGTGGAAAACCCTCTTTGTGGGAAACCAGTGTACCAGGGTTGCAGGTCTGGCAATCTTATCTCCACCTCAGGAGAACCAAAGATCTGTATCTGTGAGCACAGTCTGTTACTACAAGTCCACTGATATAAAGGGAGTGGGGTATTTCACCCTCGACTTCTTGCTGCAATATTGCACCCTTCATTACCAAACAAGCAAAAGAATGAGCACTCGGAGAAGATACCCAACAGTGTCCTGATTCACAAGGAAACTGTCTCTCTTTCTTACTTCCCACAGTTATTAGTTAACAAATAAATGTCCTGCAATCAGTTCTCAGCACTCTTAAATTATGACCCCTGTGCTGTCTGTTCTACATTCTTTACTACCCTCTGAATCCTCTTGTTCTAAAAAAAAAAAAAAAAGTTCTATATCCCATACCAGGTTGTATGGTTGTATGCAGTTGTAAGTAGTTTCCTTTTCCTTGTGGAGTCACCCACTGAGGGATCAAGCACTTCAACTTCCCCAAGAAGAGGGTCCGTATCACTGGTCTTTCTTGATTAATTCCAGGGTCTTGGTAATGAGTGGTATTCATGCTGAGAATGAGCAGCTTCTCTTGCCATTTGCAAAGACATTTTTCCTTTATCTTTGTGTAGATGCTGGTCCTTGTTCTTTTTTCAAAGGCCATAGTTTCTAAATGTGTGATTTTGTTGTGTCTGTGGGAAGAAGGTGAACTCCATGTCTTAAACAGTCCACCATCTTGGGATCATCTTCCTCTATATATTTTTTTTTTTTCTTTTCACTTCCGACAGCAGTATCCAGTGGCAGACCCAAGATCCATTGGTAAACTAAAGTATTCAGAGAAGTCATAAAGCAACAAGATGTTAGTTTCAGAATCAACAACCTCCTTTCACTTCTTTTGATATGTCATAACTAACAACAGGGAAAGTTTGTGAAAGTATTTAAATTTGAAATGGAAGCTTAAGACTTCTCACTTCTGAATTTTTGTCTCAATTTATGAGATTCACTCCCATGTAGTTTTGAGTCTATTTATGAAGCTTTCCATATTTGTCTTAATTGATTGACTATTTTCACATCTACCAATTATGTTTGGTCTTTCTTTACAGCCTCAATCTCTGTCGTGAAGTAGTTCTTATAATCTATCACTTCTTTGCTGAAGTCTTGGACATGCCTTTGGGTAGTTAATTTTGTATCTTGTAGGTCATTCAGTTTTTTTCATTATTTTCACTCTGAAATCTTCATCTTTTTAGTTGTCCCATTCAGTATCTTTAGATGTGTTTTCTGGAGAAATCCTGGTTTCTTTCTCTCTGTGAGTCATATGTGTTTTGGTTTTTGGTATGGCTCCCTTCTCTATTCTGTATTTGGTGTTGTAGATTTAATTTTGTCTTTCTCTTTTATTTTCTAAGTCTCAGAGAGGAAGGAAAGGAAATATCTAAATGGCAGGCTCCCTGCTTGTAGTGTTAATGGGGAAAAATTTTTTCTTAGTCACCAGGGCCCCCTACTGCCTCCTTACCCTTTGTTTCTATCGGTTGATTTGACTCTCTTTTTATATCCTGAGGCAAGTCTCTGCCCACAGGTCTAAGCTGTGGGTGGCCTACTTTCAGTTCACTGGTAGGAGTGCATGGTTTTAGTACTACTACTCTTTGTAATTATTTTTTGTCAGTTCCTGTGATTATGGAACTGTCTCCAAGTCCACTTCCTGTGTAGTATACTTTACTCCTTCTTAAGGCACTTTTTAGTGCCCTCTGAATCCAGGTGAGACTCCCTTCAGTACTCTTACTCAACTCATTTCCTATAGCTATACTGCATCTCCTGCCTGTTTTGTAGACCTAGCCCTCTATCTCCATAGTTATTTCCTTGGAGGTGCAGAGAATATAAATGGTTCAGCAGCAATTCAGGAGTGTTACTGAAACCCTTGGGGGTGGTGTGGCCTGTGATCAGTGCATGTGGTATTCATCAAGAGTTGTGGGATGGAGGCTGCTGGAAGTGGGGATGGGCTTAGAGCTGATACACAGCAAGTCACCACTCCGTGCACTTTTTCCCACACCCTTGCCCCATAGTCTGCTATTCAACTCTCTACTGGTGCATTTGTACCTCTTCCTATTGTAACCTCACTGGTTATGTGGATAATTACAGCTCTGCTAGCCCACCCACAAATCCCAACTCCACCCCACTTCTCTCTTCAGCACTGGCCTCCACTTTCATCCACCTTCAGGATAGGTGGCTTGACCAACTCTGTGTCCTTTGAAGAAAAGCCACTGTGAACTGTCAGTCAATAGAGTTGATTTCTGAATGTTCTTATGGGATGAAGTTCAGAGAAGATTTTAGTCATGTTGTGATCTCACTCTCCAAACATGATTTTTTAAAATAAATTGTACTGTTTTATACAATGTTACCTTGGTGTAAATAAGCATATATAAATAAGAGTGTTTCTATTATTGGTTGGATCATTAAAAGTCTTCTCTGGATTTTTTTAGAAAAGTACAATATTCACACTTAAGAGAAAGCTTTTTTTTGGTCTGTTTCTACACTCCTAGAATGTGATTGTCTTACTGAAAGCTCATTCTTTCCACACTGATGAAGTATCAAATTATATCAGCTTTTTCAGTCAGAATAAGCAGATTCATCTTGTAACCTAAATATAATTTAGAATGTAGTATAAAATTAGCCATGTCCTTTTATTATAAGATTGTGTCAACATAGATATTTATTATAAAAAGGATACACTGAAATGTTAAATAATCATGATCCAAGCATTTTGAGAGAATCAAACCAAAGATAAATAGAAGTAAAAACAATCAACTTTTTACTTCCATCTTCTTCCTCAAAGAGATCAATCATAAACTTGGAATGAGTAAAATAAATACTAAGAAGAGTGTTCAGATTTTATAAAAGGACTAATAGTATCCTGACCCATTCCTGAGTTCTCAAAAAAATGTGCCTGTATAATAAGGGACTAATGTCTTATTACTGAGGGGCTGAGGGGTATCTGGAATAGGAGTGAGAAATGTTGGAAAATTGAAGTTTTAAAATTAGTCTCAGTGTTCAAAAGAAGGAACAAAAGCTTAGTAAGCATGAAACTAAATCTCACAAAAGTATCCAATATTGGATTACTAGGAGATTACTAGGGAAGTTTATCATTTGGAGAATATGTTAATTTTTGAAAAATATAAAATATCAAAGTATGTTGTGGCCAATCTGATTGCATAACCAAAACCAAAGAATTGATGAATGATTTAATATTGCATCAACTTGTTGCTGCACTGTCAATTTTGTTTTCCATTTGCTAAAAAATAATTATACAATGCATAGTTTGCAATAGTACAGGGAAAATAATTCTATAGCAAATGATAGGAAGAGGAGAGAAGATTAACTTGATCATACAAAAAGACCAAGATGAAATTTAAAAGAGGACAATATATACCCTTATATTTAGGAATCAGGGTGTAAAATCATAATTGACCTATAAAATCACTTTGGAGAAGCTTCATGTAATGGAATGGAGTAGCAGATTTTATAACTTCTGAGTTCTTTTCCACTGCTAAGATTTCAGAAAATGAACTGTATATGTATATGTGTGTGTATATATGCATATATGTAGATATGTATGTGTATATATGTTATAAAAAACCTTACTTCAAATAAAATTCATATATATGAAATTCTTATTTTGAAGAAAAATTAGAAATTTTTCATAACTGACTGGAATTATATAAGTATAAAATATACTGAGTCCTAATATACCAAGGTGAAGCATTTGTTTTCACCTGTTCATTCTCTGCAATAAATCTTCCTTTACCCTGCCAACTGATATTAATACCTGATTAGATGGAGTATCACTCTTGAAGCAATTAGTATGCATGTATATAGGTAGATTTCAGATTACTTCAATGATGACATGCAAAAATCTATGATAAAAAGAAAAGAAAAATAATTTAATGATGTTTTGTTGACATAATTTTAAACATTCAAATTAAACCCTCACTATCTTAAACTGTAACTCTGTGATTTCACCTAATGAAAGAAAATAAATGAATCCATGCTAACGTATTATTGTTGGTATGTGCATAACAAGAAGAACAAATCACACAAATTTTCCCACTTAATTATTGTGCTGGAAATTCATTGTCATATTATTGACCTATTTGGTCATGCCCAAGTTAATCATGTCTGAACCTTTCCCAGTGGGAAATAAGCTTGTTCACTTCCTGTCTTGCAAGAATATCAACTAAAACTCAGTCATATATGCCTGTAACCCTAGCACTGCAGCCCACTGTAGCCATCATCTCCAACAGCGAGACTGCAGTCTGCAGTAAGCCCAGGAGACTTAGTGTCAGAAACTCATCACTTCCTGTGTCCTTTATTTTGTTTTCTATTCTGTTCAATCATTTGCCACATTAAATTAAACCTAACTCTGTTTGCCAAAGCCCTCCCTACTTTCTCTTTGCAAGGAGCTGCTCTGAAATACTGAAACAGAGTTTACATGCAGTAATAGACTAGTAAGCCAGCAACTTTAGTCGCTTATTAAAGTCAAGCATGTGTCTTTGTTTCATGTTGCTAATGATGTGGAACCATAGAAGCCCGAGTATATTTCGCCTGGACGGTGTAGGAGCAAATGCTGAGAGCTCATTACTCGGCTCCCCATTGGAATCCTGCAGGCTTCCGCTCATTGAGGAGACTGTGGGGGCTTTGACAGAATTATTATACTGAATATTTTTAGACTCATTAACTATATCACCAAAGCAAAACATCTCTTCCTTAGATGCAAATGACTGTAGCTACTGTGGCTTTGCTTTAGTTATTGCAGAAAAAGGATGAAGCTTGAAAACAACTTAAGAAAAAGACTTTTCATGCCTGAATGTTTGATTTTGCAACTTATATTGGAACTGTCTGTGACTGCTTTACCACATTTGAGCCACTTCTATAGAAGTGCTATTTGCAAAGATAAACACATTCATATACCCATATTAAGCAATAATCAAAATCTTTTTTTAATTTTCTGTGTGTCCTATAATGCATTTCTGGATGTGAAGCTTTAATGATTATACTCTGAGCTGAGGGTTATGATATTCATTCCCAACATTATAGAGTAACTTTTGGTGCCTGACCTAAATCTAAACTGAGAATGACTATGTAGTTAAAATAATAATTTGGGGGAACAGCTATTCTCTAATTCGGGAATTGTAACATATGCTGCTTGGCATGAAAGATGACACACTGTCTTAGATCATTACAATACCTTAACACAGCAGTCTGATTTAAGGTTGAAGAGTAAGAAAGGAATTTTAACTTACTTCCAAATTGTCTTGCTCTCATGGATTTTAGTTCAATTTTAATATTACTTTATCGAGGCTTTTGGTGATTTAATTTAGGTTTAAGAAGCCCTTAAATAAAAAAAAAAAATCATACCTTAGAATTAATTCTTTAAAGCGAAGGACAGAGAATTGCATTTATGGGGCCATTTGCTATGGAAGTTATGTTAGATCTAGACAAAATTTCTTATTTTCAAAAATAAATTTTTTTTTGCTTTGGTGATGAATCTCTAATTTCTCATATATTGTTTTTAAGTGTGCCAAAAATTTGTCACCCCCATCTTAGGCTGAGATATATTGCCTGGACATTTAGACATTAAGATTTGTTCTGAAATATTTTATACTTTAATGAAAAAATTGTTGTTTGTGCACTAATATTCAGTGCTTTGGAAGAAATACTCTTTGATTTTATTTGCGGTTCATTTCCCACACTACAGTGCTTTGACAATAGTGACAGTGACTTCATACATCAAGAATTTCTCCTGCTTTCCATGACCGCCAGGGAATCTGAGGGGAATACTTTACATCTGAAACATGTTGTCCTTTGGGATTCTACCATTAGAATAACAGTTCTGATCTGCAGCCCGTTATGAAATGGAACTTCTATAATGAAAGAGAGAAAGAATAAGGGGAAAAATTCCTTAAAAAAAAAAAAATGTAGTAATAAAACTACAAAACTGTGAATTTGCATACATATTAAATTTAAACTATATCTTTTAGAATTCCATTAGCCTTTCATAAGAAATTTCACCTCCCCCTGCTTTCTTCTAATATCAAGGACATATAAATCTTTGCATAGTGTAAGTTATAAAATGTTTAACTTGAATAAAATGAAGACAGTGATTATGTGGTCAAAGATATGGAATAGTTTTGTGAGAAAATTGCTTGGAATTCCAGGGAAAGGACTCAAAATTCCTGTCAGTGGTTCTAAACGGGTTTAGTAATCAGGTTATGCATCAATTCCCCAGGTTTTTGCACTCCTTGAAAGTAAGAATTTAAAAAAATGTAAATATTACTACTAATGAATCCAAAGCACGATTTATTCAAAAATGTCTTATGAATTCACTGAATATTATACATATATATTTCTGTCCTATTGAGGAAGGCAGATAATAAACAGGATAAAGTAAAAATATAATGTATTAAGAAATAAGCCCAAAATGTGGATAGGAAATGTTGTATAGCAATCGGAGAAGGATTAGCTGAGATAGTTTGAGTAAAGATATGAAGGAATGGAGATAACTAACCATGTGAATATTTGGGAGAAGAGTATTGCAATAATACACTATGCACAAAGTTATGAAGACAAAAGCATATCTGGAAGAAGTAAAGAAGCAAAGGATTATTGTGAAGGAAGGAAAAAGGAAAAGGAGGACAGAGAGGTACTAAAGGGCCATATTGTTTATAACGTCTTAAGCCATTAGTTTTTACTCAGAGTAAAATGGAAAATTATTGACAGTATTGAACAGAATATGGCAAAATCTAAATTACAGCTCTACTGTGCCATGTCTGCTGATATCTGAATAGAATGAAAATTGTTGAAGATAGAAGCAGTAAGGCTATTTAGTAATACAGATAAGAGATTGTGGTGGCTTGAATCAAGATGGTGCCATTGGCATACTAAGAAGTGGTCAAGTTTTGTATATATTTTGAAGACAGGACTGATAGCAGTTTTTTGATAATTAGATGAAGGGAACAAGAAAAATACAAGGATATTGAATGACTATATCTAAGCAACTGTAATAATAGCCTTGCCTTTAATTTACGAAGGAAGACTGCAGAGGACACTAGTTTAGGAGAAAATATCAGGAGTTCAGTTTTGAGCATGTTATATTTGAGATGCATTTGAGACAGCCAAGTGGAGATATGCAATAGGTGCTGATATACAAGTCTGGAGTTCAAAGATAATGTCTTTGTGGATATATTAATTTGCAAGTCTTACCCTTATAGATGATGTTTATAATCGTTAGACTAAATTAATTAATTTCAAGATAAAGAAGTCATCAATGGCTTCAATAAGAGTTTCAGCAGAATAATAAGAGAGAAAATCTGCAAGAGTTTCACGAGAAAATGAAGGGATAAACTTTGGAAACATGAATAAATACTTTAAAGGTTTTCTATAAATTTAAGGCAGATGTTATGTGTGTATACCTCTTTCTCTTTCTCTCTCTCTCTCTCTATATATAAATATATGTGTCCACACACACACATACACACACACACACACACACACACACACATATATGACAGTTAAATGTGATCAAGAAAGAGGTTTTTTGTTTCAAAATGTACAATAATACAAATGATCCAGTAGAGGGGAGGATCTGATATGGCAAGAGAGGTAGGGAATACCTGAAGAATTGCTGAGACACTGCCTTTGAGTAGGTCAGAAAGGATAAGATCAGTTGCATAAGAAGAGGAACTGACGTTTGCTAAAGAGAATTCACAGTAACAGGAGAGAGAATAGAATATACTGACACAAAGGTACGTAGAAGGTAGATGTTGGAAATGTGTAAAAGATGTGTTTTTTTTTATTACCTCAGTATTTTTTTCGTGAGTTGGAAAGCAAGTTCATTTGGAAATGAGTATAGAGGAAGGAGTTACTAGAGATTTAAGGAAAGCGGATATAGTACTTATCTAAGAGAGCAGAGGACCTAACTAAGGAAATGATAGTCGAATTCCTTTTATCATAAAGAGTTAGTGACCATAATTAAAATAAGATTGATTATCATAATTGTGTGTTTTTTCTCCAGTCATGATTAGTGAAAAAGTACAGCCTCAGAATGAGTAGAAGGTTGTGCCAAAGGAAGAGGCCACCACTCAAGTGTATCAGTAACGAAGGTCATTGTCATTGTGTGACAAGTAAAAGAACATTGTCAAACAAAACAACAAAGCTCAGAGTAGAAGCAGAGGTGTTTTTTGTTTTGTGGGAAGTGTTATATTTAGGGATCAACCAACTAGGATAAAGTTTAAGGAGTCGCTGGAGACTAGGAACTTTTTTTTCAGTCAGAAATACTAAGGTTGGGATAAGGAATCAAGTGTGTGAAGTCTACAAAGCATGATGTATGGGGAGTGTATCAATGAGATCTATATCTATAATGATAGAACTAAATAATTGAATACAGCTTTGGGTTTGAAGGACATTTTTTAGTTTGGATACCTGGAAGAATAAATTGGCAAGACTAACGGGTGAAGCTAAGGAGCTGGCAAATTTCAGATTTTGATCATGGATATTATAATTAGAAATTATAAGATTATCAATACGACATGGAAAAGAAGGCTGAGTAAATTAAAAAGAAGCATACTGGATCAAGAAACCAAGAATCCAGGAAATTAGAGAAATTGTCTACATAGATTTTGAAATATACCAGAAATTATAATGGATGAGTCAAAAGCTAAAACTTCAAAAGATAAGCATTCGTGTCTTGGGGAGCACACGATGAATAAACAGGGTGGATAGTGAGTGGATTATTATGATGAAATGATTTTCAAAGTTATGTAGTTTTATGAAGGATGGAGGGTTAATAAAATGGTAGGAACATATATGACCAAATAGGACATTTATACCATGCAAAATCCAGTGGTGCGTTGTGAGAGATATGAAAACTTAAAGCAAACAATTGGTACTTGTGAGAGATGCAGAGAAAGCTGTATTAAGAGAGAGAGCCAGGTAACCAGATGTAAGAGAGCCAGATGTAACCAAAGGTTAAAGAGATATTCACAGAAGTTTGATAAAAGGCATGGTGATCTATGGGTAATATATTATTATAGCAAATATTGTTATAAAATCTATTCATAAATTTTAATAAGAAGTGCTTATTATTTATGAAACATCTATAATTTTACTATATGTAACTCTCTTTCCAGGAGTTAACTTTTATCCCCCAATAATCTCCCTCAGCAAACACAACCAGATTAACATGTAGCATAAATAAAAATTGTCAACTGATGATGAAAAATAAAATCAAGTCCTCTGCTCACAAACACCCAAATAGATTGCCATAATTAAGTCTTGAATTTTAGGGATGGCCACTGAATCCCTCTATCTTTCATATACCCATCCTCTGCCTATTCAATGTTTGAAGTTTACCCCTCACTATCCTTCAAACCTGAACTATGGCCCCAGGAGTAGTACAGTTCCTTTGCTGGATTTCTTGTACTCTCTCCAGCATTATAGGCAATTTGTTATGTATTTGCTCATTTTAAAGGATGTGTTAAGGCATGACCAGGGAAGGGAGGTGAATGGGTTGTAAGGTAGGTTGAATTAGTTGCTTCTCTCAACACATTTGGTTCCTCCCAAACTTCCCCAAATTAATATGTCATCTAAGGTTTTGCAATATACTTGTGAAAATGTAGCATTTTGAAAAATTTCCTATATCCCTTCCTTCTTCTAAATGACTTATGACCTCCAAAACTTTCCTTTATGGAAATTCTGGAGTGACCTATAAACTTTAGATGTGCCAACATTGATTGTAATGAAAGGAATACTGGCCTGGGAATAAGAAAACTTGAACTCTGTTACTAATTGGTTTGTCCACTTTTGTGTCACTGATGTTCAAGTTTTAACAACGGTAATAGCATTCATGCCAAGTAACAATAAATTGTATTCTTGCCCATTGATTCATTTCTAATCAACACATCCGAATATTTAAGAAACAAGTTCACAATCAAAATTGAGGTCATAATTATAAGAACTAAAAAACCAGCACATCACTACTCAGAAGATCAGTAAGACATGAATCACAATCCATTTGTCAGCATGTAAGTAGATTATCGACATTTAGATATTTACCATTATAGACTCGAATGCACAATGATCAAATCTCATTTTCCATTTGCATATGTGTCAGTAGGAGGTGAAATTTTGAAAGACATTTACTGATGGAAAAAATTAGCCCCTGATAAAGCTGAATTATTCCATGGCCAATAAATCAACGTGAGTTATGTCATATCAATCAATTGAGCTAAACAGAAAGAGTATAAATGTATTATTCACCAATGCCCTACCAATTACTATTTTTCACCAGTATGAGGAACAATACAGAGGACCTGGATGAGGATGACAGGGCTCTATTTCCTTACTCTTGAGTTACAGTTATTCATAGAGTTTTTTGTAATGACAGTGAGTCTAGCCACAGAACTCATGAATGAATTCATGAACCTTTGCTTGAAATCTACATGTACCTGTTGAAAACAAATCTTGAACCAGTTTTTAAATAACACAAGTAATTTTAATTCATTTAATAAGTAAGAAATTAAGTTTTATTTATGTATTATTCATTATCTATGTTGTAAAATCAGGACCATTAGAACCCCAAGAACAACTATTCCTATAACTGTAATTAATTTTTTCTCAGATAGAACATCACAGGCCTTGATACTGGGTAGAAAAAGACAAGAATACTTTGATGTTCTGTGAACGTGGAGTAGTTACATGACTACTATGTATGACTTGCTTCTAGACAGAAATAATTTGCAATATTTTTATTAGTGTTTACATTAATTTTCTATAGCTGAAAAAATTATGCAGATTCAAAACTTAACTTTTATTATCACAATTTCTATGGATCAGAAAAGCAGGAAGAGTTTAAGGAGTCCTGTGCTCAGCATCTCATAAAACTGTGATCTTCATGTTAACCAAACTGTATCCCTTTCAGTTCAGAGTCCTCTTCTAAGGTCACATTCCTTAGGCCCCCACAGATCCTAGCTCTCTCACCAGTCTTCTCACAGCATTATACTTACATTTTCTGAATCTTTAGATTCTTCTAAGGCAGAGTCTTAAATAACTATATAATATAACATAATCTGAGGAGTAGCACTCCATCACCTTTGACATATTTTACTGGGTAGAAGCAAGGCAAAATTCCTTCCGGTATTCAAAGAAGGACATTCTCTAAGGGTAAGACTGATTGGGAATCATCATGGAATTCTGCTTATCACAGTAGTATAGGAAATGTTTTTTTAGATAATGCATCTATATTTAAAATATATGATAAATGTAAGCTGTTTTGATTGCTCTTAAATAAGTGTAGCTTTCAGATTAAATTTAGAAATCATTCATCAAATTGGAAATTAAAAATAGTCATCATTTCTCTCAAAGAGCATTTATTAGACATTTATTTGTATAGTCCTTTCCAGTGGTATGTGACCTTGTACATAAATTAGTTCACATGATGCACAAGCATTAGGAATTTTCCCTTCTTAAAATACCTCTTAACAAACATTCAGCGATAAGATATAAAAGCAATTCAGTTATAAATAAGTTATCTTAACCTATTATAATGACTGAGTAGTAATCAGTAGTTTTATCCTATAGGTGATTTGCTCCAAAAAGAAGTCAATGTAGTCAATTTAAACTCACTGATGCTTATATATAAATAGTAATTAGATTGTAAATTAATCTCATATTGAAAGAGGATTATGTTTATTTAGCCCTCCTTTTAAATATAACCTACTAAAGAAAATATATAATTCTACCTAACCTTATATGAAAGGCAGCAAAATCAATTAGAAACATAGCATGTTTATATTCATACTATACTTCAGTTCTAGGTTAATTACTCCAAATATTCACTACTGTCAGGAATTGTATAGTAAAATATCATTACTTTCTATTTGCGATACAAAAGTAGAACTGTAAAAAAAAGTAGCAGCATTGGTTATGGATGGTAGAAGAATGATTGAAATGACTGATTAATTTCCCAGCAGGTTCACATACCAAATTGCTACTATTTAAATCTACTATTGACATCTTCTATACCTATAGATACTTTAGTATTTGGGTGCTTTGGATAAATAAAAAAATTGTGTGTGTGTGTGTGTGTGTGTGTGTGTGTGTGTGTGTGTGTGTGTAGAAAGAGATTTATGGGGACTGGCAAATGCAAAATCTCAAGGTAGGCCAGTAGGCTGGCCAGGGAGGGGTTGCATCTCTAATCTGAAGGCAGTCTGCTGATGGGATTCTTTCTTGGGAAACCTCAGTCTCTCTTTAGGTTTTCACGTGATTAGATCGCACTCATCCATATTACGGAGAGCTAGCCACTTTATACAAAATATGATTTTTTGTTAATGTTAATCTCACCTAAAAATATTTTCACAAAAACATGTAGAATGTTAACCAAATATCTGGGCTTTATGGCCCAGCTAATTTGATGCATAACCATCACACTTGCCTTCCCTATTTTACCCCACTCCGCATACCTGAGAGTACCTTCCATTAAAGAAATGCTATATGAATTCTCAGTGCTGAGAATGTATAATCAAAATGGAAGAGTTTTGAAATATTGAAACTTTGTAAATTAGAATAGAGGATGATCTGCCATTTTAATTTGATAATTCTTTGAAATACATAGCATTATTTGTTATACAAATTTAGCATTTGTATTTGTTCATTTCTAATGTTCCTGTTCTATACTCCTTTATTTCAGTTTAAGTATTCTTTTCTAATTTGTTTCTATGATCTCTTTATAACACCTCCACTTTTTGCTTCAGATTTTTTTCCAGATTCAAATTTTGGTTTTTTATCTGGCATTTAAAGAATTTTTGCAGCCAAATGCATCTAGATTTCTATCTTTTATTACACTGTTTATACATAAAATTATTTGTCCATCCCATAATCAATTAAAAGTCCATCTGTATTTTCTTTTGATTCTTATGGTTTAATTGTTTTTAGCTATTTCTTAATTTACCAACTTGAGTTCCTATTAAAGCTGTATTTTTAGATCCTACTTTTTTCATAAACTATATACTGAGAAATTTCCATAAAATAAAATATCATTTGGTGTATGATATGAACTGAGGCATGATTTATAGTTTTCCAAATTGCCTGTGTCCTCAACATTGTTGATACATTCTGCTTAAGTTAAAACTCTTGCACACTATTCTTAATTCAGTGGCTTTGAATTAAGATCACTTAAGATTACTTAATGTTTCTGTGCTTGACTTCCTCTCTATATAGTATAGGAATATTAATAGTAATTAAATCAGGTTTGTTGAGATGATTAAAAAGTCTAATACATATAAAGTATTTAGATCCTGGCAATATAAATAGCTCAGTAAAGTTAAATACTAGCATTATTATATTTATTTCACAATTTCAGTTCAGATTTATTTTCTACCTTTTAATCCTCTCATAAATTCCAGACTTTGATTATTTTTCTTTAGTACATTTTGTAATATATGACAGACACTTTGCTTCTTTTGTCAAAAAACAGCAAAAATTTGCATTCTTTGTTCTTTTGCATCTTTAGTATGCCAGATAAATTTTAAATCCACCACTAAATAATTCCCCCTAAAAAAAATTCTACTGATATTTTGTTTTAGATTGAAGTAAAACTTATTTCATAGAAGGAAAACAGAGGGGAAACCATACAGTTAAGTAATTTGTCCAATATCACAATAACATTGAGCTGGTGCCATGTTTTAAACAAAGGCAATCTTTAATTAATATAGAACCATATTTTAAAATCACTCTTTGAGGAGCAAATACTCTTAAAGTACTGAACATAAATAACAATGGCATTTTTGGGATAATGGCGAAACCCATAAAAAGACACTTCTACTGCACAGTTAAATCCTTATTCTTACTTAGAGTTTTTTGAATTATGTGCCTTGTCTCCTTCCATTAACAAGCAATTTTATTTTTTTGAAATATAGTACCAGGAACTGTGCCCATATAATTCCCTTTACCCAGTGGTTAGTCCAGCGTAGTACCTATTAGAAAGGGACTAGAGAATCATTGTCAACTGCTATCTCAAATTGTTAGCATAACTTTGTTTCTGTCCTAAAAATAACAAGGTATGTCCCGGTGAAGAAGAGGTTAGGTAAGCCCCCTCCAGAGGAGCGTAGTTCACATATATTCCAAGGACATAGCTTGTGTTGCAGGTCTGGGGGCAGCAAACAATGTGAACAACTAAATAGAAAAAATAAATGCTTCTTCCTCCTCTCTCTTTCTGCCTGCCTACTCACCTTTGCTTCTGCCTGTACCTTTCCTTTAAAAAAATTAATACTTGCAGTTCTAATACATACCTGTACTTAGCCAGCTTTTCCTTATCATCCCCTGAACTTTTCCCCCATTTTCTTCTGTGTTTTACTCTCATCAGGATATTTTACTCACCAAAGTCCAAGAAGAGGTACCAGTTCCCCAAACCAGCCTCTTTTCTCTTTTCTCATGTTTCTCCTTCTTACTAGAATAACTGTTCCCAACATAGAACATTTTTCCTTTTACAGAGATCACGTTGAGGACCTTCCTTCCTCAAGAAACTGTATACTACGCCATATTGACTAGAATAATTTTAATCCATTTCGAATAATTTTAATCCTTGCTTTACAGCTATTTAACAAATAGCACTTTATATTGTGGTCATATTTTTATGTGTAATTTGCTTGGTCTTTTATATTTTATTCTGAAATACAAAAGAATCATATCTCATATATCCCAAACCTTTTAATATAGTTTTATGCAAGTGATATTTTGTCAATGAATATTTAAGGGTAAAAGCTGTGCCTCCTTGAAATTAGATGGGAAATTCTGTTGATTATTTACTCCATACATTTTCAAGGTGCTTAAGTAGAACTATGCATGCTTCTTCACACTAGAAATAATGGAGGCATAGTAACTTCTAACAACACATAAATATTATATGGTTTTGGAGGTCAGGAGTTTAAGATCAGTCTCACTGAACTGATGTGTCTGTATAATGTTGCCTTGATATTTGTTAGCTCATGGCTCCTTCCTCACAGTAAGGTCAGCATCAAGGCAGTACATTTTCACTGTTTCTGTTGTATAAAACCTCCTCTCCTTTGTGATATCTTGTCTCCCTCATATTTGGGCTCACATGGAAAATCCAGAATTATCTTCCTATCCCAGTCCTTAACTTTGAAGGTTCTCTTGTCAGATAAAGAAATGTAGTCACAGAGTGCAAGGATCAGAAAGTGAATATTTTGGGAAGGGAAGGACTAATTTATCCTACCATCATATGCTTTCTCTTACTCTCAAACAACAAATATTGACCCCTCCTGTGGTGCTAAGCAATAAGGTTATAACTGAGAACAAAGCAAACATACCTTGAGCTCAGTATGCTCCAAATCTGCAAACAAAATTTGCCTGTTAAAAAAAAAAAAAAGATTGTAATTTGATGTGACACATGCTTTATTAGTGATAATGTTAGGCCTCTCTGGGAGCATGGCAGAGGAAACATCTTCTTCCTGCCTGGCACTAGGAGATGCCTCAGGAAAGACTTTTCCATAGTGTAGTAATCGCTGTTGTAATACAGGACTATATTGTACAGAGTTAACCTGTGGCATTGGTTCAACAGGCATAATAGCTAATGAAATTTTACAATGTACAATTTGTTGTAATTGAAGTGAAAAGAACCCAGCTTTCCCTATGCTCATTAGAGGACTTATATTTATTAAGTCATTCAAATAATATTTGTTGAGAACTTTTCATGCACCTGGCCCCAAATAAGAAGGAAGAAATATACAAAAATGAATATAGCATGCACTCTCTTCTCAAGGGCTTAATGGCCTAGCAGAGAGCATGGACATATAGCTACTGCAGGTCATTGCAAGTCTGTTTTTAAATAATTCCTCTTCTCCCACTCCTCAGAAGTCTCCTTACTTTTTTTTTTTTTTTCACAATGTCCATGTACCATTTTTTCTAAGTTACTTGAATATTTCAAAAGTTAACCAGCTATTATTTTTTTACTTTTTTTTTTGCCTACTTCCAAAGTAACTTCTGAATATCCAGGAGCCATGGTTTTGAAATGCTAAAACTGGATTTGTGTGTCAGCTTCTGTGCTTTAAACTTAACCTGATTTTAAGTTTGACTTGAAGCTTGTATTTAGAATATTCAGTTTATCCCATTTTATAATGCATTTCAGAAACAGCAAATGTTATTGATTTGATAATCCCACATATCATATAATGAGCAGGACAAGCTGTCAAAAGAACAGAGGACTGACTAGAACTCCACAAAGCTCATTTACTCAAGTGAAAAACAAATAAAAAACTCTGATTTGACAGTATATATGCTAACATGACAAAAAATACAGTAAAACTGGTTCAACTATTATACTTTCACTATTCTAAAAACTCTGATTTGTTGCTTACCTGTAGAATATGCAGCATTTGTAGCCACGTTTGAGGTATGATTTGAAAAGACCTGTAAATTCCATTATTTCTGTGCTTTTCACCGCAAACACAGTATCTAAAATTCTTCTGATTCTATTTGCCTCCTTGCATAAAACCCAAGGGTAAAGCCTTGTGTAAATGCACAGATTCCCTTTTAAAATGCATGACAGCTCAGTGCATGACTAGAGTTTCAATATACAGAGCAGAAATACATTGATTGGGCAGATTAATTGACCTATCTAGTTCATGTCAGTATGCATAGCAAGACGGACATTTAGGGGAGAGAAGGTCAAAAATGGAAAAAAGTTTCATGGGGAAACTTTTTTTTGTTGAGATTTCTCAACAGACTTCTCTACATAGGCTTTGAAGAACCAAATTAGAAAGCAGGTAGGGAGCAGCTTGAAGACAAAGAGGTCTGGTGCATGTGTAGTGGGAGACTTGGAAAAGAAAAGAGAACATTTAACTAAGAAAAGAAAGTTAAATGTTGCTTCTTAAAAGCTTTGAAAAAATTCTGTCTTGACACTATCACCATTTTCTCAGTTAGTCTTTGGCACTGATTTTTGTCTTTCATAATGCAACTATTATAATTATCTACATATTTTTACTTACTCGTGAGGTCGTTTCCCCTATAGGTTAGAAATTCCATCAAGCCTGGTTGTCCTGGATTTTTGTTCATAACTGTGTATCTGATGCACTTAAAATTTATAGGTACACAATAGGTTCCTAAATTAAGTATTTAATTTATACAGCAAATATTTATCCAGTTAACAGTATGAGAGACACATCAGAGACATGTATTTATATCCAAACTTTGTCATTACAAAATGTTATTTAATTTTACTATAAATTCTTTCTCTAGGTTACAGTATGAGATTAATAGTACTCCTTTAAGAATATCTGAGGTTGTATTTTGCACGGTGCCTGACACAAAACAAATGCTTACTACTAATAATAGTTGTTATTTAAAGCAGATAATTACCCATAATCTAGTGAGTATAAAAATTCATCTTAATGTGTGATAACTCAGTTTTCGTAATTACTCATAAGACATTTGTGCTTTCTCTTATGAAGAAATATCTTTTGCCCATTGTATAACTGATTTTGTGATTTATTTTCTTTTTCATATTGGTGGTGTTTCTATTATAGGATATATAAATATTTCCTAGAGACTAATGTTTTATTGATTATATATGTGCCAAATTCTTCTCCCAATTGTGGTTTATCTTCTTTACTTTTATGGGGGTGTCTGATGAAAAAAAGTCCTGAGAAATAGAATTAAAAAACCATTGCCTACTTATACATTAATGATAAATATTTTTTATAATTTCTTCTATTTTTTTAAGTTTGTCTTCCACATGTAAGTTTAATACATACGGAGTTTATTTTTACACAGTGTGAAAATTAGGTCAGTTTTTCACATTCAGTATCAAATGTCAAAATCGTTCTTCACTGATATGCAGGTTCGATATATGTGTAAATTTCTCTCTCTATTGTGTTCTATTTATTAATGTATTCTGATAGAAAGTCATACCTATTTTATAACTATCCCTGTGGCAAACATATATTGCAGGGCAAATATTTCTAATTTGATGCTTCCTAGAGTATCTTGACTATTTTTTCTGTTTACTCTTCAAAATTAATTTTATAATTTGCTCCTTTTCTTTATAAGTTCCTCCAAAGTGCCCTTTTGATAATAATAATTTCCTTATTACTACCAAATAATATATCAAGAATTAACACTATTACGACATTGAGTCCTCTTGCATGTTTCTTACTTTTATTTAATTCTTTAGTCACTTCAAAGAAGTTTTATAATTTTCTCTGTATAAATACTACTCAACTTATTAAAATAGTTGTTTCAAATGACTTTATAACTGAGTGATTTTGTAAAATAAAATTTGTAGTTTCTAATGGTTTAGATCCAATAACTAAAACTGTCATTGATTCCTAAATATTGATCTTGGATACAGTCCCTGGCAAAAGCTTCTTCTTATGATAGAACAGTAAATTCTCTTACATTATCTGCATAGGTAATCAATGTCAGTTTCTTTCCTTTGATATGCATTTATTTTTCCTACATATGTATTATTTTCCTTGTCTCTCTACATTGTTTATTATTCTAATATAATATTGAATAACAGGATTGACAACTACAACTTATTGGCAAAATGTAGACTTGCCATCAACTCTAGTGCTGACTACAAGCTGATAATACTTCTTGTATTTTTAAATAGTCAGAAAAATCAAAGGAAGAACAATATTGATACATGAAATTTATATGACATTCAAGTTACATAAATAAAAGTTTTATTGTAATACAGCCACACTTATTTGAGAAATACTATCACTACTTCCACACTAAATTGATAGCGTTCACATAGTTGCAATGACATTTGGCCCACAAAGGTGAAATATTTATTTATTATGTAATTTTTTATAGAACTTTACCAATTCTTCTATATAAAAACAAGGCCATTGTTATTTTTTCAAAGTCTTGATTTTTTTAAAAACATTTTTCTATCCAATGTGATAATAATTCAATTTTTCTTTTTTATAAATTAATGTAGTGAATAAAATGAATTTTTAGATTTCCAAGTATATTTTTCATTCCTGAGATAAATTCATCCAGGTTGTGATGATGGCTTTATACATTGCCATACTCATTTGTAAAAACTAAAAATTTTACATGTTTATAATTTGAGTGAATTCTGCTTTTCTATCTTTTAATTTTCACTTATCTGATACTAGTTTCCATGTCATGCCAGTTCTATAGAACAATTTGGAAAATATTCCAGTTTTCTATTACCTAAAATTTTGAATAAGATAGGAATAAACTGCATCTTTAAAACTTGGAAAAACTTGCCTATAAAAATTTTCAGAGTTGTCTGTTTTCTTATGAGAGAAATTTTTAACTATGGGTATGATCTTTGATAATTAAAGACTACAGAGAATTCTATTTTATCTTGAGTCTGTTTTATTAAATTCTATTAAAACTTTGTCCATTTAATTTTAAATATATTACATAAGATTATGCATAATATAATCTCATTGTTTTTCATCTATGTGTCCATAATTTTGTTTACTTCTTAATTCAAAATTATTAATTTAAATATGTTTCTCTGTGTTGATCCTAATGAATTTTGTATATTTTACTGGCTTTTCCTAGAAATCAGCTCTGTTTTTGTGTCTTCTCTCTTTTTACATATTTGGTTTCCATTAAATTAAATCCTTTAGCTACATTTTTGTAGTGGTTCATTCTGTTCCTATTCTAGCCTTTTCATTTGTATTATAAGATCATTAATTTCTGCCTTTCCCTTTTTAATTTACTTTGCAACTTTACTGAAGAATAATTGACAAATATAGCATGTGCTTAAAGTGTGCTATGTAATAATTCTAATATAAGTATTGAAGGCTATAAATGTCTCTTTTGGTTATATTCAACACATTTGAAATTTATCTTTCAGTACAAAGTATGTAAAATATGATTTATTTTGAATTATGTGATATTTAGTACTGTATTATTTTTAATTGCTGTGTATTTTTCAAGTTAGAATTATGATATTCAGCAATGATTTACAACAGATCATTACCCCAAGTGGCAATTAATTTTACTTTTTTCATTTCATATGCACTTAAGGAGGACTTAAGACCACATTGGCTATGTTTATAGTTCACCTTTTATTTATATCTGTGAACCTGTGATATGCTTAATACATTTCTGTGCATGGCTGCAAATAAAACCTGTTGTCAGAGGGCTCAAGAATTCAATAACAATTGTTTGTCATACTCAGAAAGAACTTAAATAACCAAAAGATATCATCAAATACAGATATAGTATTAATGACACCAGATAACTTTTTGCCTTTATCCACTCAAGGAGATGCAAGCTATAGAATCTGCAAACTTTGAAAGTTGATGCTGATGTTTATCTTAATTACTAGTGATGCAAGTCCTACGACTCACATGTCTAGACATTCTTCCTTGGCAGGGAGAGGTCAGAAAGTACTAGGAAATGAGACTTCCTTTTCAATAAATATGTAAAAACGAAACTGATTCCACTTTCTTTGAAGCACATATGTAAATTTTATTCTCAAGAAGTTTTATATTATAAATGTTATTTTCATAAACATGTACATTGAATCAAATCCTAGATTCCCATTAAAGATCCTGGTCAAGATTTTGGAGATTATATATTTGGAGCCAGAACTGGTACACATGTCAAAGTGACTCAAAACCCATTCTTTCAAGTGTTTTATAATGCTACACTTACTGAAAGTCAACTCTGCGCTATTTGGTGATAGGGAAATAAAAATTAATAAGACTTTATTTACTTGATGAGACCACACTCGAGAAACATGGAAGCCATATATAATACTGTAATATGTTAAACATGATGATGGATTTGTGAACTTCATACTGTATGAGAAAACACTGCATTTGGGCAATGACTTCAAGGATCTGTAAGCATTTGCTAGAGAGAGAGAGGGCCCATGAGGAAGTTTTTTAAAATCTTAATATGACCCCCAAGTGAGTCTGGCCAGCTTGTGGCAATTAATAGTGATTCTATATATTAGCTGCAATGAAAGTGTAGAAAAAAAGAAATGCGATAAGGCATTTGAAGTGTATGTTCTGCTAAAATAAACATTCTTAGGGCACAGAAATAAATGACTTAAGGGTAAGCAATTCTTGGAAATGCTGTCATTTTGGTTTTAAGATAAAACACAAATTTGGGCTCAAGGTGGTGATACTTTGACATGCAACACTTACAGAAAGCAATCCCCAAATCATTCAGTTTTGCAAAAATTAAAATCTTTTCCATTACTTCGTTTTCATCAAAAAGAAAGCCTTTTTCTTCTTGTGCTGTTCAGAATCCTTGTCAAATCATGGTGTCTGTAGTCTCTATCTGGGTTACAAAGTGTTCTTTAGATACCTTAAGTTACATAATTTTTTTACTAAATTGTCTGTTGACAGAACAGATAAATAACAGCAAGGGAAAGGCCCACCAGAGATATATTGGGTCAAAATGCATAAGCATGGCTGGTTCTCAGAGCATCATAATTTTCAAACTTCAGTGTTCCTGATGTTTCTAAATTTATATAGACATTTCTTGTTGTTTTTTCTACTTCTAATTTAATTGCTTTGTTCTTGAGAGAACAAGTCTTTACACCATCTAAGTTATTTGAGATGTAAGATTTACTTTTTGATTTTATAAAATGTTATGCATTTTATGTTTTAATTTATATATGTTTCAAATTTTAGTGTTTTATGTATGCATATGAAGATTACAATTCAAAATTTGGAGCCTGTATATATACATATATTTTAATTCATGCATATTATTCAATATATACATATATGTGTTTGTATATATAAATATATATGAATCCTATTTGCATTAGTGTCTCTTTTGTCTATGAGAACTTAGATTTCATTGGATTATAATTTTCTTAACATATTATTTTTCATTCTTTAATGTCAGTCTTTCATATCTTTAGATTTTAATGTGTTTTTTATAAATTATATTTAGTAAGATTTTATCTAATCTGGATTAAGTAATGAGTGCAATCCACTTGTGTACAATCAGCTATTTATTTGTGTCTATTTTCTGTTTGTTTTGTTTTCTAATAGTCTTGCTTTTTATATTCCTCCCCTTTCCTTCCTACTTGCTTTTTTATTTGCTCAAGGATTCTTATACTTTTTCTATCCCATTTCTCTTTCAGTTTGGAGGTCAAGAACTTTTTCTAACATTTTGTTTAAATTTTAATTTTCATTATTATCTTTTTAAATTGTAACATGCATTTTAACTTAAAATATGCTGATATTTAATGCAATGTACAGTGTATATATATTTTAAGTATATAATGCAATGAGGCAGAGCAACTTAGTTCAGATTGCTGATTCCCAGATGTGCATACTTTTGTTATCAAGCATTTTAGGTTGTTTTATTTTTTGAGGTCCTCAAATTGGATGTTGTATTTTTATTAACATTCCTTTTATTACTGCTATTTTGTAGTGACACTGTTTGTTTGACTTTACCTACATGTTTTCCGTTTTTGTTCCTGTTCACCATTCCTTCTTGCAGTTTGATCTTTTCTCAGGTATGTTTTTTTTCTCCCTGAATTACATCCTTTCTAGTAGGAACATAGGGCATAAACCTGGTTTTAGTATATCTAAATGTCTCAGACTTACAGCTCTGAAAAACTGGTTTACCTGAATATATACATTCTTTTGCTATCTATTTCCATCCAGAAGTTTGGAGATGTCATGCCACTTTTATACAGTATATAGCTATTAAAAAAAAGTCCTTAAACATTTGTACCATCCTTAAAGGTTATACATAGAAGTTTTTGTTTGCTCCCGGAATCTAAATTTGTTCACCAAACTTATTTAGTGATCTTTGATTAGCACCTCATATATCTTCATTTTTTTCATAACCAGTGTTCTCACTTAAATAATACTCTGCTCCAGTGAGACTTGGCACTAGTTTTTCCTGAGATGCAAGAAGGAAACAAAAACACTTGAGTCTTGAGCTCCACTCTAGGCTCCATACGAGGGCCTAAGTCAGATGATCTATCCAATTCCAGCATGGGTGACTCCTTGGTGCTCAGGGTTCACTCAGATGCTTCCCTCTCATGGGGATTTATTTTATGTATTTTAAACCCATCAATACAATATAAATATTTGCATGAAGAATTTAGCTGTTTGAAATGTAAAGTGAACTCTTATTGTTATTATATATTTTGCCTATTCTCAAAGTAATGGAATAAATTAATTTAGCAAAAAAAGTGCCATAACAAGACTCTGTTTAAAATATTTTGTCTATCACTATTGTCAAAGACATGGTAACTCCTAATCATTAAGAATAGGTAACTTATATGGAATTTTAAATTCATGGGACACAATATCCCAGATTCAATTGTACCAGTGGTTACAAGTCTCCAAAGGAATTCACAACAGTGAATGACTGTTAGGAGTAAATTTTCAGTGTTAGGTCTGGGAATTCATATAAAAAGCAATAAATTATATTTTAACCAGTATATTTTATGCCCCCTAAATCTTCACTTAATGAACTTAAATAATTATCCACCCATTAAATTGTGCTCAGAGAAAAAGTAAAACATGGATTTTTGTTGTGCATTTTTAAAGAATCATCAGCTCAAATTTATATATGATTTGTTGCTTAAGAGTACTGAACCCATATGGATTGTCTTAGTAAGAGACAGATAAAATCTTATTAAAATAGTATGTCTATAATGACAATGACTCTTTTGAGCATGCAATTTGTAAAAAGTTTATTTCTATAGTAGAAGAACCAATATTCCCAAATAAAGGAAAATTAATTATGGGCTTAATTTTAAGTTTCTTTCCTAGAAAGAAAACAAGTTTGCACAGCCACATGCCATAACCTTTAATTCTGTGGGCCACAAAATGAGAAAATATTTAGTTAGGTTAAAAGATAGAGCTTATATTTTATATTTTCCTTAACTATAAACTGGTATTTTATAGACACAGTGACAAGCCTGAATTGAGAAAGGGACAGATCTGCCAGAATATTCTGTTATATCTTAAAGTTCAGGGAGTTTTGCATTATGCAGTTATGCCCACCTTCCATCTGTTTTACAGAGTTCACTCTTACTCTTCTTGTTTTGAGTTATTCTCCCTCAATCTTTACAAAACTGAATTTTGCTATCAAAACTTTTCCTTTGGAGAGGCCATTTCTAAAATACATACCATGTGAATTCAGCTTAGCTTACTCATATTACTCAGCTTACTGATATTAATGTTTGCTTTCTGTCTCATCCGCTACCTTCTAGTTGATAACATGTTACAAAAAATATTAACAGTAAAATTTTGGACAGGATAAACATTAGAATAACTCCATTTGGGCAAATTAATTGATTAATTAATGAATAAAATAAGTAAATAAAATTGCTGCCCATTGAAAAACTCAATCAACTAATTTTCAAACTCACCAGAGTAAATTTTTTCCTAAATCTTTTCTCTCAAGTGTATAAATCTGTGCTTTGTCCCATGTGTGAGAATAACAGAAATCTATGCTGATAACAATCCTCAAATTTTCTCACAAATTACTTTTGAAAGGCCCTTAGTTCTACTATAAAATAATGAATTCTGTATAAATTGATATTTTCCGTGATAAGCATAAAATTCCTTTATTGGGAGAAAACAAGAAAGGGCTCTCAGATCAAATGTTATCTTTCTCATGCTGGTTGAGTGTCCTTTGAAGAGCTGTCCTGCCTGACACTTGCTTCTAATGAACTTAACTTCTGTAACATTTCCATCAGGAATGTTCCCACCTTGTGCAGAAGTCATTAACTACTTCTCTGGACCCTGTAGACTACTACTTCCCATTCTTTTCCTACCTTTGTAATGTATATATAAATATATAAATAAATGTATATATATATATCTTCTGTGTTCCTTTGAACCCCATTAAAGATAGAGATCAGTTGGCCTACTTGATCTTTGATACACTAGATCCAGAGCATAGACACTGACACAAAGTATTTTTTCAATAGAAGTGAATGAATAGTAAGTAGTAGCTTAAAATCTGCACAAATTATGACAATGTTGAAATAAATGAATAAACTTGATAGTAATTTGCTTAAACTACACGGGAAACAAACTATACTTTAGACTATAAGCTCTTCAGTTGTTTATGTTTATGCCTCATTACTATTAATAAATGTTATTACCTCTTTATTGTTATATATTTGTTAGAACCATTTAAAAGCAATGTTCACAGCCTCTTGAAATTTAGAAGACTTTTTCATCCTTTCAAAAACTTGTATAATCTTAATCTTCATTAATGAGTCTTCTCTCTCCTTTCTGGTATCAGCTGGTGTATCATAGGGTCTCAAGACAATTGATTCTTACCAGTATTAAAAAATATAGCATTTTGGCCTTCAATACTCATTAATTTTATCATCTAAAGCCAAAAGGATAACTTTTATAACAGTGGTAGGAATCAACAATAAGGAGTCAGCTCAAGGTACCCAATTGAAATTTATTCTTAAAAACTAAATTTAATGGAACCTAGTAAGTGGATGATGAGAGATGTAGGTAAGGAAAGTGAGCCTGGCTCCACAGTTTGGGAATTGGGTGACATAGTAGATAGTGACATCTTATTCTAAATCACAGGCCTATAGAAAGGAAAAGCAGGTAGGAGGAAAAGTTTCCTTGATCCAATGGATTCGTTTTTGGGCATTGGTCACGAGGTCCCATTAGGTTAATAGGGAAGTGTATACAGTAGTTGATAATAAATATTAGTCAGTCTTAGAGATATATGCTTTACAGACAAAATTTGAAAGACATCATTGTTCTGGTAATAGTTTAAATTATGGTAGTGCATGAGATCACTCATGGAGAGTATACCAAAGAAGATAATTAAGGAAAGAAACTTAGGAATGACTGACGTAGCAAAGGGAGAATAACCAATAAGTGATACTGAAAAGGAAGTGCAGAATAATAGAGAGAAAACAAGAATAAAATCCAAGAAAGGAAGACTTTCAGGAAGTAATTATGAGTTAGCTGTATCAGATGCTGTGGATAAACTTTGCTAGAGTCATTTCAGTGGAGTGGTGGAAGGAATCTGAATAATGAAAAGAATTGAAGAACTGAAGAAACAAGAGAAGACAAGAGGTATAAAATTCTGTGGAGAACTATGTGTACCAAATAGGCACATATCATTCTAGTAATCCACTTCAGTATTTTAATGCTTCTCCCTTAGTTGAGTCATTAGGGTTCAAATAACACTGTTATGAAATGTCACAAGGTACCCGAAGTCACATACAATACCACAGTAGTACCTGTATCTGCTTGAATTTTTAAATATTTAATTGTCCTTTCACTGCCACCACCAGAAACTTCCAGAATATGACAGAGTATCTGTAGTTTCCTTACTATGAGTTACTGCTATCTCTTTATATTAATCATTGCCACCGCTGTTCTTTTTAGATTCTTTGAGTGTCCTGGAAATTCATTCATATTTGCTGAAAGAATGGCAATAACGACTGACACTTAAAATACATAGTTTTGTTAGTATATGTTTTGATATACTTATTGCAAATGGATCAATTACATAGTCTTGTTGAAGCCAAAAAAAATGAGTTAATACATTTTTAGCGTCCATGACAATATTTACAGTTTTGAAAATTTTCTTCTGATGTTGAAATGCTTCTAGACCCAAAACATTCTAGATCAGTAATGAGAAGCTTAGACAAAAATAAGATTATAAGGTGCTTGAATCTAGATGTAGTACATAAAGAAGATATATTTCTCTGACTCCTGCTTTCTTATAACTCATAGACTAGTTTTGTTCTGTCCCAGGCTCTGTCCCATGGCATGATTGCTGGAAACTTTCTTTACACTAGCAATTAAATTTTTACAATTAGTTTAAGACAAATAGTTTCAGAAATATTTATATTTGTTATGTGTAAAATAAACTTTGTGGAGATATTTATAATGAAACTTGACGTATTCAAAGTAGAAATGGATTTCTTTTTGTGACTTAGAAATAAATCATTGAGCTCTATAATTAATCATTTGATAATTTTTTTTGTAAATTAATTTTAGGTAAACATGATTTTTAAAATATCCCCTTGATTCATTTGCATTGAAACAAATGACTCTCACAAGGCTGTTAAGAATACATTGTGGGTAATCATCAAATAAAATTGTTCAGCCAACAACTCATAAATGAGCACCAAAAGTGCAATCATAGAGTATTCATTTGACCACATTTTAAAATCAAGGGGTTTAATTACTCTTGGGCAAATGTCTGGTAGACAAATAAACCTTAAGACTATGTTCATCTCTAAAACACAGTAACAGAATAATTTCTGTTTTTAGACTTCATATATATAATTCCATTTTCAACTTTTGAAAACTTACTTTTCATTTGAACAATGTCACATTCTTTTCATGTGAAGAAAATTTGTGTTACAAAAGTTTTTGTTCTTACTTTTTAATCATAGAGAACACTAACTTTAGAATAAAAAGTATACTTTTCATATTTATTTTTTGAACTGTTAATTGTATTTGTGTGCAAAATTTAGTAGCCAATAAAATGTCTAAGCAATTATATTTTTATAATTTTCAATCAAATTCCCAGTAGAATTCAGTAATTTTAATTCAAAATCACATGTCTATAAAACTAAGAATATATGAATGGTGCAGATTATTACTACTGACAAATAACAAAATGTTTGATTAGATATTATCTGTGGTATGTTACAGTGTGTAGTATATTATGAAATATACAAAATGAATATTGTATGTTGATATAAAGGGATAGATGTGATCTTTTACTACTCATTGCAAGAAACATGTCTGTAATAGACCAACTTTCTTTCAGGCTGTTTGAGATTTTATATATTGGTAGAGGTTCAAATACGCAATTTTGAAGTATATTATTCTTCATATGGTTAAAATAATGCAGTAATTGCTTAGCAATAATTTATTTAAAGGCCAACTCCACATCTGGAAATGAATGCAAGTCATTTTCCTCTGTTTTTGTTTTTTGCTTTTAAGTATACCTAAGCAGTTGACAAAGGATGTTTCCAGAAATGAGCTATGTGATCTTTAACACCAGACTGTGGAACAGATTTGATAATAAAGAAATATCTCATTACTTTTGAAATTTGTATATTGTACATGTGTAGCTTGGTAACTGAGTACTATAAAAAGATCAGTATTAACTGGATTTTATATATCTGTCATTCCCGCCGTGCCAAAAACCTGTGGAGTAGTTTGTAATTGCCATTGTTTGAGTTATTACAATAAACAAAACTGATAAGGCTTATGCTTTTTGCCTTGTGAGATGCACTTCATATCACTGTTGAATTAAAATTGCATTCACTGTCTTTGCTTATCAGTTTTATTTATCTGTCAGAAATTGAGAAATGCAGTATGCTTTCAGTATGTGAAACCTTATAACAAGCAGGTCAGAAATTATAATCATTATTTTAATATCCTAGTGCAAACGAATGGTTAATGTGTGTTTCTGTTATCTATCATCTAAAATAGATTTCTTGTAGAAATATACTGGTATTCTTTCTAAGTGATCTTTAATATATTTTGTCAAAGCTTTAAATATAATTTTAATTGGATCACCTACAGGACAAATGCAAATCTGCAAAATACATCATTTTTTTCTCTCCTTTGTCAAATAGGCATAATTTTTCCTAGCACTGCTTCTACAATTGGACTATTTGTCTATGTTTAGAGATAGGCAATATAAGGAGATTGTCAGAAATGCTTTCATTTTCTCCCAAAGTAAATATTTCTCATAATATTTCTACTCTTGGCTACAGACTTCTCACCTATGAAATTCCCAAGCGCACTAATGGTCACATCAGATGAACTTTCAAATTTTGAGATACCTGTGATGGGTTAATCCATGCATACACAGGTACTTCCTTCAGAAATCCTGTAACCTCTAACACTTTTCACACATCATCACCACCACATACCCATTCCCAGTTCCCACCCCTGTGTACTGGAAAGTGATTTTTACTTAGAGAATTTGGAATGTTCCACACCTGTTATACTTGTACTACATGTTGTATTGATGAGGATTGTTTATTGCAGTGATTTTATTAATTTGCTGTTTGAATGTTTCATCTAATGAATTTTTCATGTTGTGTGCAGAAAACTTCTATGTTCTTTTAAACTGCTATCTATTTTTCATAATTTCCTGCAAAAATATAGAGTATTGTTTTAAAAATTGTCTCATATAGTCAAATCTTCAGCAGTTGTATGTTTTCATTAGTCCAGTGATGGACAAGCCACTGTTCACAAAGAACTTAAGTGATGTTCATTTATGTCAGTTATGCCAGTTAGGATTACTTTTGTATTTTTAGGGACTTCTGTATTTTCAGTATTGACTGGTCTTTGTTTTCTGGCAAAATAATTTATAGTTCATTTTCAGATAACTATACATATGGTATTTGTATTTTAATTAAAAAGACTGTTGTTATGTCTGATTCTTATAAGCAGGAATTCATTATAAGGACACTTCTCATTTCCTTGAAATGTTCTCTTTCTTTTTTTCAAGGGTTCTTAAATTGCAAAAGCCAGTTAAATTATGTGCTTTGGGGAGTTAATTTTTGGTACCATATGTCTCTAAAAATGATTTCATTTTATCTAAAGTATGTTTGCAATGATATTTATGTTCTATAATGCACAAAGACAATTTAAGGAATCTTTAAAAGAAAAAACACTCTAATCTATTATTGCTACAATACAATAACATACAATGTATGTATACGCTTACACAAATTTCTATTTTGATTAATATTTTTAATATCTCAGCTCTGTTGTTGCCTCTTAAAACTTTGATGTAGGGTAGTGCTTTTACACTGTCAAAATGGAGTATTTGACTGTTTATTGATAGGAAATACAAGAAATTGTCTGAAATTTTTTAATTTTCTCCCAAAGCAAAAATTATTTTTAGTATTTCAGCTCTTAAACTGAAGGCTTCTCATCTATGAAACTCCCATATTCACTATCAAATATAATAACATTACTGTCATTTTTATTATTAGGATTTTATCGTATGATTTGATAATACTGGAAGATTTTGTTCATGAAAAAAGAACTAATTATAGTCTAAGCACTAATTTGAGAGATCATACACAACTTATCCAAAGTTCTATTAATCAATTAATGTATCTTTATGCTCTTTCACCTGAATGAACCACCAGTCCTTCCTTAATTCTAGAAAGTTGAAATTTTCATGAAAATATGTTTCACATGTCTATCGTCAATTTAATATGAAATGTAAACTTACAAATGCATTAATTATGTGAGAAGGATAGGAAAAAATACCATAAATGTAATTAATTCAGCTAGACCTGGAAATAGTAGTCCCTAATGTGCTAACACCTTTAATATTTTGGCACTCACACTAGCTTTTTATTATCTAAGATCACCCAATGTATACATAAAAAAATCCTACACAAAAAGGCCATTTATATTTTAGCAAACAGTCAAGTATAATAGCCTATTTTTAATAAGTAGCTTCTAATAAATCTCTAAAAGTAAACAATCCCAAACCACAAACTATGGATGATAACTTTCTTGTAGAAATTTCAGCTTAACCTAGGGCTGTTATTTTTCTTTTTTAATTGTGAGTTACAGTTATTTGTAAACTGGGGTTACCTTATGTTCTGTCTGATCTGAACTGTCCTGGTTTAGCAACACTTGTCCATGCCCCCATCCCACTGTCCAAGGAGAACCTGGACACCCCACCCCTCAACTCTCCTCCACCCCCCACCACACATACAACACCTGGTGGTACTCTAATTGGTCCCTAAACCCTACCAACTCTAAAAATGATGGTAAGTCTATGGAAGCTGTAAATAAGTCTTCAGACTCATTTCTGTGTATCTTTACCAACTTTGTAAATCTTGATATTTCCCATATTTGTTTTGAATATTTAAACAACTGCAGACATATTCAAACTCCTTTGTCTTCTTACTTCTAATATTATTTCCCTCTTCTTTCCTCAGACTTAACTACCAGCCTTCTTTTAGTGGTTTTATTGTATTCACGTTTTATCTAGTACATAACCTAAATATCAACTATTAGTTTTCTTTATATAAATTTATGCTCTATGTGTATATATACATATATCTGTATGTATGCATATATCATTTGTAATTCTATCAAATATATTTTAAATACTAGTGTTTATTAAAAGATATGAACATATCATGATATATTTTGTCATTACTCAAATGTCTACAACAAGTTTCCAAATTTTCACTATTATAAGTACTGCTGTAAACAAGCATTATGTTATGTTTCTTTGAGAACATATTATGATCATTATTTGAGAGCAGTATCTCATCCTTCAGAACGCCTTATTAGATCAATGAGAGATCTTATTAAAACACCAATTGCTGGGCCCCAGGATTTCTGATTCAATAAGCTGAATGACTGTTGTTTCTAACCAGTTCTGGGGTGATAGCCTGCTGATCCTGCTACGTTTTGAGAACTGCTGTTATAGGAAAAAGTACAAACAGGTCTAATTGTTAGATCAAAAGGAAACTGCATCTTCAACTCTAATATGAAATGGCAAATTTCTTTCCAAAGTTTTCATGTCAAATTACACACAAATTTGAACAATTTCTGGAAGTTCTGTTTTTCCACAACTTTCCCAAAATTAATATGGGTAATATTTTTAAATAAATGC
This sequence comes from Solenodon paradoxus, assembly GCA_004363575.1. Lineage (NCBI taxonomy): Eukaryota > Metazoa > Chordata > Mammalia > Eulipotyphla > Solenodontidae > Solenodon > Solenodon paradoxus. The sequence continues at coordinate 354,125 of RJWH01000917.1, forward strand.
CAATCTGATGAATGTGAGTATATTATCCATACTCTATTTTTGAGATTACAGATGGTTTCAATATTTATAAACCAAATAGTTTTCCTTCTCTATGAATTGCCTGCTTGTATCATTTGTTACATTTTTCCAGTATATTGCTTATATTTTTCCTTGTTGATTTATAGGACCTCTTTATTGTTAAAGAACTAAATCTTTCTAAACTGTGTCATTAATATCTTTTCTAAACATGTGACAAATTTTGTTTCTCAAAATTAAATTAAAATTTAAATTATACCTTAAATTTATAATTTTTAAAAAAATTGATATAATTTAATTCATAATTTATTTCCATTTGAATTTATGATTTTAATATTTTATTTTAAAATCCTTCTCCTTCTAAAAGTCATGAATTTATTCCATCACATTCTCTTTCAAAAATTTCAAAGTTTGGTTTTCCTCAGTTTAGTCTACCTTGCTTTTATTTTAGTATATATGTAAGTTGAGATTCTAAATTTTATTTTATTCTGCATAGGTATAACCACTGATTGGAATATTCTTTCTCTCTAATTTTAATCTCTCTGTCATAATAGAATTTCTATATTTTATATAAATGTGCCTGTTTTAGATTTATTTTCTGATAATATTGTTGTTTATATATGTCAATGCTGATATTAGTCTTTATTCCGATAGTTTTAAGATTTATAAATCATATATCAAATCTTTCAAGCTTGTTCTCCTGTTTCACAGTTATCTTAACTCTTCCCAGTTCTTTCTTCTTCCATGTATTTTCCATCTTAATTTTAGTTATGAAATCCTATGAGATTGTAGAGAATTTTGTGAAAAATTGGCATAGTTAACACTCATTTCCCACATATGGACACATTAAATCTTGTCATTTATAGAGTCCTTACTTTATTATTTTTTTTAAAATGTATTTAAAATTTTTATGCAAAATCTTTCATAATCTTTTGTAGATTTAAACTTAGGTACCACACATTTTACATTTTGTGTATAAAGTGGATTTTATTATAAAACCAAACAACTTGTTACTGATTTTTAAATGTCATCAATTTTCTTTATTGCTGATTTTATTGGTGAAAATGTTCCTAAATTCTAATTAACTGAAGAGTCCTTGAATTTTCTACATAGGCAGTCTTCCTTTCTTTATTCTCTTGTTTTCTTATCGCCTAAGACAGTATCTACAATAAAATTTTGAATAGAAGTATTTGCTGCCAATATCTTTTTTTTCCTGACATTCATGAAAATGTTTCCAAAGTATCTCAACTCGGCAAATATTATTTGTAATTTTTTGGCTTATACCCATTATCAGGCAAAAGAAAGGGAAGATTATGAAATAATTTGAGAATCTATCTGAGAAATCATTCTTATGAGCACTTTATTCTCTGACAGTAAATAACAAATATATTTTCAACTCTGTTTTTTCACTAAGCAACCCAATTGTCCCCTTTGGATTGTCAAAACAAAGCCTTACTTTTTTCTTATGTCCTTCATAATGTAAACTGGATAATTGTATGTTCCAACCAGGCCCTCAAAAAGACTTGAAATGTTGATAATTTGAAATTTCTAATATCAAAGCTGAGAAAATGGCAATGATGTAAGGCAATTTTGGGTGCTAATTTAGTATAAGTCCGCCTAATATTTCGAATCCGTAATTGGAATACCAAACAGTACTTTATTCTTTATATATAGTAATTTTTGCATGCAAAACATCAATACACTAATAAAAATCCAAATCCACCTAATTAGAGGTTTTACATGTTATAATATGTAAAGTAAAGCTTTTAGTATTAATGCCAGGTTTTATGATATAAAGGAGTTAACAAATGCCAGGAGTAACTCGGCTTTTAAAAAATTCGCATAATTTAGTGTATTAAAATAGGAGCACAGAGAATCATGCTTGGTAGTAACAACATTAATTTATTATTTTATTATTAAAGAGTGTCAAGCTTTCGTATGTTAACCAACATCATAAGAATGAATCAAATTGATCAGGTTTATTTTTAAATGCGCAGATACACATTTTATATACACTGCACATTGTACACAGTGCTCTCAGATGTCCAGTGTCTATAAAGTTCGCAAATGCACATTGTATGCAGTGCTCACACTGCTCACAATGACACAAATCACCCCCTCTATAGTTCAATACATGTCAATTGTTTTTTCTCTCTACGAATAGGTCCATAGTGTTCATTTTCTCAAAAGAAGTGTCAGTGAATTCTATTTTGGGGCTTCCTTGAGCAAAGAGCTCAAAAAGAAAGTACTTGCTTGAGTCTCACAGGTCTCCTACAAATTCAAACTGATCAGAAACTTGTTCAGAAAACTCTTGCATTCCTTTTTGCCATTTTAAAAGTACACACCAGCTTTTTCCTAATTCAGCTTTCCTGACAGCAACTTCCTTTCATACACAAAATTGAGGGCAATGGAGTTGAGGATCCTTTTCTAAATTTACTTTTCTCTCCTTCTAATATGTTCCTCATTTCTCTATGACAATATGTACATACTTTTCGAAATTATTGTAGCATTTGTGGAAACTAACAGCAACACAGTTCATCTATCGACTCTAATGCTCCATTTCATTCTAAATACGTGGCAAATATTTGGAGTGACTTTACTATCCCCTCTTTAACTGCGTTGATGACCCTCACTGTCTTTTTTTGCTTTTGTTTTGTATCAGTCCCCCTTATCCCACCTCACTTTTCCTAAAAGCTGATTGAGAGGGCAGGAACGTAATCATCTCAGGGTTAAATGATTGCATTTCAGGAATGTGATCATTGGAGTGTTTCATTCCAGAAACAGTAGGTTAATTGAAGTTGGAGAGATCAGAAAACATTCCAGTTCCTTTGGTGTTCCAACCTAAATTCTTCGTCTACCTGAAGTACTTTTCCACTCACAAATTAACTCTCTTTCTTTAATTTCACTTTATATGTTTTTGTTTCTTCCATTTACCTTTTTTATTTTTCCCCATTAAATTGTAAGTTCCTGAAAGTCTTATTCACTTCTTTATTGTGTGACTAAAATTACCAATTTACTTTCAGCTAATTTTAGTAAATATGTATTGAGTGATAATTGCTGATATTTTGACAATGGGGCTTTTTATCATAATTACTTTCCTAAAATATTTGTCATCATAGTCAACTCTGATTAAATTGATCATCTTTCTCAATGTCTTAAATATTTCCCCCATATATTCCCCCCATATATTATTGATCACCTTTTACTCTTCATATGTATGTATGAATAATTAACTTGTATTGATGTTGATTCTTCTCTATTTAAGAATTTTCACTATTTTTCCTTTCCTAATTTCCCCCACATAGGCCTATAAACTATATCTTTCCCCCAGAAAACTTCAGTTTTGAGATACTACTCTTTCTCAGTTGATATATGAGGAACTTCTCTACTTAAGTAGTTTCAGTTAATACTTCTACATAGACTGGTTTAAGGCCTAGTAGCTACCTCAAGCTAGAATGCAGAAAACAAATAGAAATAGATTTGTTATATATAGCTGTTTCTCTTTATTTAAGATGTAAAGGTAGAAAATATTGTTGTTCAGTTTGCTTTTGTGAATGAGCTCCCACCTGTAAAAAACAAAACAACTTCCACACATTGACAAGCTCCCACTTGTTTAAAAAAAATTAGATAATTCCTCTGAAATCCATCTTCCTTACATTTTCCTTTTGTCATATTTGTGGATAACATGGTAATAATTTAATATTTCCTTTAACAGACCAATCTGTTTTCATTGGGTAGTTCCCTGTGTCCTGTGATCTTGAGGGCAATCAAATATTCTGAGAACTAAGCTATTTCCACAAAATCATACTTTTGAAATTGGAAGAACACTGCAGAAAATTCAAGTAGCATCTTTGCCATACGTGACTTTTCACTGAAATATTTTATTTCACCCAGTGAAACTGAGTTCACCCATAGTCATTCTTTCAAAATAATATTACTGTGAACTTTTGATAGTCTATTATTCAGTTTCTGTAGAAGATAGGTTTCATTTGTTTTTGTCTTGAAAATTTCTAGCAAAGATCTGAAGCAATAATTTTGAAACATGATATATGGATGAGATATTGTATGTATTTCTTACTAAGATATACTAGGAGTAGATAGATATCTATTTTGCATTGCAAGCTATTTTCCAAGAAGATTGTTGACCAAGATCTATGGAGCCCTTGGGTATTTCTATGACATCTTTATGACTGCCTTTAATCCGGTAGTGACTATGAAAATATCAGAGGGAGAAAGAGAAAAGGCACTGGACTCTAAACAATATGGTATCATGCTTAAGAATATGAACTTTAAGTCAAACAAAACTGGGTAATACAAGGCAAGTTAATCCCTAAATTACTATTTCTCAGTTGTAAACTGGAGTTAAGATAAGAGAAGTTATCTCAACAAACCCATGGTGAATACAGTCAACCTATGAACTATGTTATTCAAATTTGTGGCACTGAAGAGAATTCAGAGTTGAAGATTTGTCATTGTGAAGAAAACAGAAAAAAATCTAATCTCTTCAGAGCCCCCACTCAAAAACAAGATTTATAAATAACATTCATTTAGCAAATTGCATTTATTTGCTTGAATATGTCCCCTTTATTCAAGATGTTTTTCTCATCCTACAATCTGCTGAGTCAGTCGGTATAAAGAATTATATGCAATATGTGTTTTAAAACATACAAGCATATTTTCAGGGATAAGATATCTCACAAGCAAAAATTATTTCCTGATAATTTAGGTTATCACCAATTAAAATTTCTCCCATTCCTAACTGTATTCATGCTTTTTGGAAAAAAAATCTTCAAGCTTCCAAATCACGTTTTAAATTAAGACCAATATAAAATTTTTAAAAATGTAAAACATATGTTACATAATATTTTTCTCAAGAACATTTATCCTTTTTTCTTCCTTTTTGATGTGGAGGCACCACTAAATGTCAGATTATTTAGCTTTTTTGAGAGCTTTCTGATAAAAAAGTATTTTCTAAATTAAATATAACTCAGCTATGAATCTGATGAGGCAAATTTAGTTAAGATTATTTAAATCATTGATGCATACGTCAAGTACTACAGAGCCAATGCTAGCTACTGTGGCTCATTCCCTAATCTCCAACCCCTAAACCCTTCCACTGTCTTCCATAGTAAGTATAATTTTAATATGATTCTTCATGTAGTTATAAACATACTTAATGAATGAAATTGTATTGATGTCTTAATGAGCATATCAAGATAAATCATAGCCTCCCACCATTCTGTCAGAATTGGCAGAAAAAAGTATGCAAACAGAAAAGCTCACGAATCAAACATGTACTATTCAAAGAAATTTTGCAAGGATCCCTACATGTAACCAGTATGCAGGTTAATAATAGAATATAAAATAGCTATATCGTATGACATTTTTAGTTTTCTATTAGAAAAAATATTTCAATGACAGACTGTATTATATATGTGTCTTTAATATTGGTTTTGCCATTAATTTTTGTAAACATCCTAATTGTAATCATTGTGTATGGTGTTGCCACGTTAACGGTTAAAGGACAAGTGTACATTGTCTTGGTAAAATTTCTGTGCCTTTTTGTGTGATTTTATATTAAACTTCCAAAAGGTATAAATGCCACATAGGAGTAGCCTTTTTCAGTGACAGTATTAAATGTGTCACTTCTACACATTGCATCCACTGTACTTTAGTGCAGTGAGATGTTTCCATGTCACATAGTCAGAGGGAGGTAGATTAATAGGGAATTCTAGCTGGAAATTTCTTTCCTGTTATTGTTCTCCCTCAGCAGTTGATGGCTAAGTTAATTCTCTTTAGTTTTGTCATGCTCTAAAGCACACATTGCCAAGCAATGGTAAGCTTTATGAGGAAAAATAGAAGCAATGGTGTCCATCAAAGTCTTAAAGTTGCATTTTTAAACTTTGGCTTGACCTGATGTGCCATTCAAAAAAGCTTCAAAAGATTATTTTTTTAAAGAAAGGTTCAATATGTCCTGAGGCTATCGGTTTTGAGTTAAACTGGGTGAAGTAGAAATATTTTACTCATCAGCTTTGCAGTCACAGAGTTTGCCTCAGCTAGAACAAAACTGCTGAGGCATTTAGAGAAAATTAACCCCCCATCTTGGCGGCCAGATGTGACTGGTTTCTGATGAATGCACATGAGTGGGCTGAAAAATCAAGAGACTGTGAAATTCCTGTCAGGTCCGTACAGTGCAGAATGGGCTATTGACTGCTTTCTATATTTCCCTCCATCATTCTTCTTGAACACTGCCATTAATTTCCTCTCCTACTCTGACTTGTGTTTTTCCCCCTCCCTCTTCCCTTTAGCTCTGTCAGCTACAAAAATGGATATACAAGGTGTGGCAAAAGCACTTCAGACTGGTGGTCTTCTACAGCCAGATGAGGCTGGCCAAGTTCCAGACAGACTCTCAAGAGAGTATTCAGAAAATATTAGCTGTGCAGGTAGGTGATTGCAGGGAAGTAGGAAAGATCATTCTGATCTAGATTGAAAAGCAAATGATGGGTGGTGTGATGAAGCATTAAAACCATATCCCATCACAGTTTTATAAATTTTTAACCTCTTTAATAAACTGGAATTGCATGAAGGATGAATTCAGTAAGTTAGCATATATACCATGCATACTTTGGGGGAAAAGGGAGATTGAACTTATTCCTCACAAACCTCAAAATGGATTTTTATAAATACATTTGGTATAAATATATACTTTCAAATCTTGCAGATGCCACTCAGCTATTTAAAAAGATATCGACAACAGTTGCCTTGTGTTGCTTTTGTGTGAAATCTACTTCAGTGAGAACACCACTCACATTTATATTAACCGTTTTATTTCCCCTTCCATTTTCCAAGCTACTCATTCACCTAAGCAGAAATGGAGATGACTTTATTTGAAAAATAAGCAACTTGGGCCTGGAATGCATATGAAATTTTACTATTTGTCTTTGTGAAAAAATTTCAGTGAATCAGTTGTCTTTCAGAGGCTGCTGTGTTTCAGAAATCCATATTAACTATATGAAGACTATTGTTTTGGAGGGATTTTTTGAAGTTGCATTTTTTTTCAAATTAGTATTTTACTGTATGAAATGTTACAATATGTAGAAAACTTGGCCTCCCTGATAAAATCAGACACCATCTTGCTCTTTAAAAAATAAAAGACACATATTCTTTAAAACCATAATGTTCTTTAGCTTGCAGCATGTAAATAAACAATGTATGCTGAAACCATACAAAACAAAATTTCTTCCAAATATTTTAACTATATGTGTACTCCCTGGTGTGTTTACTATAATTTAAAAAAAGATTTTGTAAAGAAATTCCAAAGTTATTTCAAATTTCATTTTTGCTGGTGTGTACTTTTGCTCTTTTCTTCTAAAGATAGATAGATGATAGATAAATAGATATAGGTATGTATTTATATACATCATGTGTTCATTTTACTGATAATAGAGCATAATTGAAAATTAAAATAATAGGTGAAATTTAAAATTTTGAAAAGATGGTGCTAAATGTGTATAAGTTCAATAGAAAATCTTATGCAAATTTCAAAATAAACTGCAATTACAGTATTTTAGATATCAAGAGGATGTTTATTTTTCCTTGGAAAGTCTTTTTGGATATAGTACATTAAAAATTATGGAATGGCTTTAACTTGTAATGGCCTTATAAATATTCAAGGAAAATCTACATGTTCTAATTATTATCTTAAAAATCCATATTTCTGTTCAGATGTAAACATTCTTAGAAATCTTACAAATAAATGTTCAATACTCATTGTCAATTATGATATGTTCTGAAAAACTGAAAGTATCAATAGAAACTATTTGAAAATCAATCAAATCAATTACACACCATAATCTTTAATGATGGCTATTCTAATATTTCATTAGAAATTTATTCTTTATCAAACTTAATTTTAAACTACTTCTTGTTATGGACATTACATAGAAGTGAAAATTAAGGGGTGGGATATTGTAGGTGAGGAAATTCAACTACTCAGCATCTGCAGACATAGTGGAAAGCTGGATTGCAGTTGGGAAATTGGACACAAATAATTTAGTGGATTCTTTTATCTGCTTCTTTCATGCTTCCAATTTAGAATATTTTAATTTTAGGTTTCAATAAATATGCAAAAGCATACTTGTCAATATTTTGCTATAAAACTACAGAAGCTTATGCAATCTTCTAAAAAATGAAAATCCAACTTGTTCAGCATATGGTACACAGTGACCTCCATGGAACCAACTACTGTTAATCTCAACTTCCTGTCTCTCCATATTCATCTCCTATACTAAGTAGTCATCCCTCTTTCTTGAGTACTCTTTCTTCTTTTAACTTTTAAAGTATTCTTGACTCTTTTCAGACACCACCTCCTCTATAAATCCTTCCTGAATGCTTTCCCCACCTTCGTCTACCAGATGAATTGACTTATGTCTTCCTTGACATTCTACTGTACCCTCTATATATACAACCACATGACATTTGTATTTTTAGGAGCTTACTCTTTCTACTTGTCACTATGTGCTCTCTCTCCTAGAAGATTCTAAATATTTTAGGGCTTTCTTTCTTTATTGGTAGAATCATTTCAACTGCTTTTCAGTTTTTTAGAGTATATGGTAGCAAGGTTACTAACAGCATCCAAGAATACTGCATACCTATCTTGTTTTCATTTCTTATGACCAATTTAAAAAACAAAACAAAACATGGTGTATGTATTTGATATGTTTGCAGAGTGAATATGTATGTAGATGTCAATTTCTACAATTTGACTCAACATGGCTAAAAATTTCTTGAGACCAGAAGTTATTGTTCTTTATTTTCATATGACTTAGCACCATATGAATGTTGAGAGTCTAATATTTTGTATTTTGAGCTGAATTTCAATTGTGTTAGATATAGTGAACTATAGATGAGAAAATGATGAAACTTTTGAAAAATTAATTGCATGTCACTGATATTGAGAAAAACAATTCAAAATAAATGGAGAACAGAAAAGAAAAACCTTGTTTTATCTTTGAACCTGAATCAAATCCTTGCAGGACCATATACAAAATAATAGTAATAATGATTGTATCAATAATAATGATAGGAAAATAATAAATAAAATACATAATTTGCAGTATACAGATGGCAGAAAACCAGGTGGGTCAGAAAAGATTTTGAATTACCTGATCAAAGCAGAAACCAATAAGGTGAACTACAAATTTAATAAAGAATTGGTATATTCTATATCTATGCCATGTGCATAAAGAATGTAAAGATTTTATTTGACCACAATTTTAATATGAGCCAAAGTGAGATACTCCAGACTAGAACCAGAGCCATACCCCTACTCCAGAAAGCACAGGAGACTTCTTGACTTGAACAGTGAATGTCATATTTTATGGTCCTAGCCTCATAGCTTAGCTAATTCAGTACTACTATTATTTGTTTTTCAAATTTTGGCATTTCTCTTTTTAATTTTTTTATGCTGTGATTTTTAATACCTAGTTGGCATCTTATTTGGGGAAAAAAGATTGGGTGTTAATCCATCATTTAAACGAGAGAATATGATGATATTACATTTTGTTACTCTTATCTGAGACTGTATAAACACAAGTATTTTGACTGGTTAGGGAGATGATAATCGTGTTGCACTTTTTCAAAAGGTAGTTACATTTGCAGTATTTTATGCAGGTTTGGAAAATGTAGATTAAGGCTTAAATTGACATACTAGAAAATACAAAAAGCCCAGAGAGAGAAAAATATATAAATTTAAGAATGTGGCGTACCCTGGTAGAGTCACCTCTGAAGGAGCATAGGCCACATAGCCCTGTGTTCAAGTCCCAGGTGAGGGGAGACAACCAATTTAAAAACTAAATAAAAATAAAATGCTGACTCCTCTCTTTTCCTGCCTGCCTGCCTACCTAGTCACCTTCATTCCTACCACCTTTCCTTAAAAAAAATATTTAAGAATGCTTAATTATGAAAGAAAAGACCTTGAAAGGACAGATACCTAAAGGCACAAATACATTTTGTTGAGCTAGAGGCAACATCTGGACCAATTATGAAAGATGTTGAAAGGTGGGATTGAGCTTATTAGGAGTACATTTTCTAAAAACATTTGTGGCTGGCCAAACATTCACTTCCGGTGCTCAGGCTGACGTTTCCGCTGTGGTCGGGGGAAAAGCAAATATTCTGAGTCAGCCCAGAAGCACCTTCTCGGGTGATGCTCTTCCTGGACTGTTCCCTGATCTCCTTCACAAACAGCAATACATGTGTCTGTATCTTCTCACCCCCTAGAAGGTGAGCCTTCTCTGTCAGAAAGCATATCTTATTCATATTTAGCTCCCTGGTGTCAGCTACAGTTCTCAAAACATTGTAAGAAATCAAATGTACTCGTTGAATGCTTTGATTATTAAGTAAATAGTGAATCGGCTTATTGAGATCGAATGGATAACTTGAAAGGGTATTTTTTTTCCCAGATCTAGGTATCTATAACTTTGTATATTAATAAAAACATAGGTACTCTACCAAGAATAGTGATGGCACAGATGCAAAATCACTTCACATACATGCACACGCAATTCATAAATACATATGGGCACAGTCCAATTTCCAACTTCTGGAAATGTGTAAATGAAAAATAGCCAGGAGAAAACACAAGATAAAAATCTAAAGTTTTTTAATGATATAATATAAAAGAAAATCTCTGAAGTGGTTTAAAAATCAAATAAATTTTAGAAATTCGAACATTTTATAAAAATAACAATGCTTTATAACATTTAAAAGTAAATAAGTAAAATGTAATGACATAAAAAATAAAGATACATTTTAAATAGGCACATCCTGGTAGACTAAAAGTGCATTAGCGCCTTTGGCCAGGGCAGTCCACAACCGTCCCTAGTCTCCAGGTTCAAATCCTGGGGTTGGGTACAACAACCAAGATAAATAACTAAATAAAAATAAATGAAAGTGAATCTTCCTCTATCTTCCTACCTGCCTGCCTCAGTTTGCCTTCATTCCTGCTTGCACTTTTCCTTTAAAAATGAAACTTACACTAAAATTTTTTAAGTATTAAAGAACATATAAACAAAAAGAAAAGCTAAACAAATGTCCCAATTTAAATGACTTATGTTTCAACCAGTATCTTCCTTTAAGTGTAAAATGAGCATTCCACCCTTATCCAAGTCTGATTATAAGTAATAATTGCCTATTGCCAAAAGTCATTTCAGAGTCACAAAATTGTGGGTGGAACAATTAAGTAAATTTCTTCTATACCCATACCTTTAGGACTGACGATTTCATTATCTTTTGTGAAAGTATGCCTTTATAATTCCATTTTGATTGATATAAGAGGAAATATAAATGCCTATAACATATTGCAACACTTGATTCACTCTATACTTATTGAATAACAGTATAATGCATATAAAATACATCCTAGTCTTTGACTTTAAGTAATTTAAGTTTAATTTTATAAATATCAATTAACTTCAAGACACAATTTAGTCCAGTGCCTTGCATGTGAAAGGCATTTTGTTAGCGTATCCAAAAGGTAGAAGATATAATGTTCTTCAAAGAACCAGCAATCTCAAAGAGACATACTATATTATGTAAATATAAAGGAGGGCAAGAAAAGGGGAACTTAACCTAAACTTCAAATGTGAGGTCAGTTCTCTAAACTAAACTTGAAAGATAAGGATGCATTAGCAAAAGGTGGGCTGGGCATTATAAAAAGAGGAAATAATTGGAATAAATATATGTAAGAATAAAACAGTATAGTACATAGTATACAGCGGCAGTGACAACTAATTTGGTATTATTAAAGCATAAAAATGTAAGACAGGGAGATGAAATAAAGAGGTAGGTGTACAAAACATTGAAAAATATGATGAAGTGTTACTAAGTATAGATAGTAAACTTTCTGTTTGACCTGGAAATCAAGAGAGCTACTTAGACCTAAATTAAGAGGGATACTCCTGTGAAAGAGAGGGACTTGAAACAAGCTTTCAGGAATGAGCAACTGAATATAAATAAAGAGGAACATTGGATGAAATGAAAGAGGAGAACACCTTAAAGTAGAGGAAGTACGAGGCACTTGGAAAATAAATTACAAGCTGTGGGATAGATATTTTTTAATGATTTTTTTTAATAAAGCATTTATCTAGTCCTTTGTATGTGTCCGGTATTGTCCTCTGTGCTTTATAAATGTTAATTCATTTATTTCTCAAAGAATGCTGGCAATTTCTATTATTTTATCCCTATTTTATGGCAGAGGAAACTGAAGCACAGAGAGTTTGCAAATTTTGCCTCAGGTCTTATAACTATTAGCAGAAATAGAATTTAAATTCAAGAAATTGACTTCAAGGCAACTGCTCTTAACTACTAAACTAAGGTAACTTTCTGTGTATTTGTTACTGAGATCAAATTGTCTTAGAGGAAGACAGAAGAAACAAGAGATACAAAAATAAGATCCTAAAGATGACCACAAATAACAGGCTGACTAATTTAGGTTTGAATTCCAGGAGTACAATGAACATTCAGTAAATAATTATTGTTATTAAACTAGGTGCTAAAATAGTAGCATATACTTCTTAGGTATTACTTCTCTTAGTATTAATGTGGAATAAATATATGTACCAGCTAATGGGGAGTGCATTGAAGCCACAAGTATAAAAATAATATGGTCATTTTGATGAAAAAATAATTATAGATCTAATAAATTCAAAGAACCCTCAAAAGATATATACATAATAATAATACCCAGACACATTGTAGTAAGCTCTTGAAAACTAAAGTAAAAAAAATTAAAGATTAAATCTAAAATCATCAAGACAAAAGGAGATATAAAATTACTTCTACTACCTCATCAGAAACTATAGAGACCAACAGATATAAAAGAATTATCTTTAAATGGCTAAAAGAAAAGAAATAGATCCAAAATGCTCTATCATGTAAAAAAATCTACAGACCAAAATGTTCTGTAGGTTAGTTATATCTATAGGCTCAAAAGTTACATTAAATATAAATGATCTAAAAGCCCCAAATGACAAACAAATATACTCACAATAGATAGCATACAAGATTTAAATTTTATTATCTTTAAATTATAAATTATATATGCTTTAAATCTGAAGGCACCCACTGATATGTTGAAAGTAAAAGGGTACAAAAAGACATGCCATGCACTACCAATGATAATACAGCTAAAGAGGTAATATTAATAGCAGACAAATTAAACTTCACAACTAGAAATGTTATCAGGGATCAAAAGGATCATTTCATTAAGAGAAAAAAATAAATTCATCAAAAATATTTAACAGTCCTAAATGTACTCATCTAATAAGAAAAATTCAAAACACATAAAGTAAATGTTGAGAAAACTTAAAGTAGAAATAAAAAGATGCATAAGTATAGTTTGAGATTTCATTACTCATCTCTGGGGAATTTATGGAACACGAAGACAGAACATCAATAAAAACATGGAAGAAAATCAGTAAGAACATGGAAGAATTGAACAACACTATACACCAACTTGACCTAATTGACATTTATAGAAAATTCCATACAACAATAGCTGAATATACATTATTTAAGGTCCATATGGAGCATGTCCAAATGTAAACCATATACCAGGTCAAAAAACAACTCTCAATGAATTTAAAATGGATTAAAACAGTGAAGAATATGTTTTCTGACCACAGTGAAATTATTAGAAATCAATAATGAAGAGATATTTGAAAAAATCCCCAAATATTTTAACTTGTCATGCATTTCTAATTATGTGGATAAGACAATGAATTACAAGAAGAAATTAGAGTATATTTTGAACAAAATTAACAAACATGCAAGATTAACCCCATGTGATATAATGAAGAACTAGAGCATGAAGCTGAATGGTTTCCTTCAGGTAGAATGAGGGAGCCTGTATATTCGGATTGAGGTAGAGTTGAAAATGAGGTCAGAGAATTGATCAGGGCCAGATCGCCAGTGGGCCAGCTATAGTTTAATAGTACCTAACTTAGCATTTAGCTTAAGAACCTAAGATAATACCTAGGAACAATGCAATAAAGATGTTGAATAAATTAAGTCTATCTTGTCTGTCAATGTAACCAAGTCAACTTTCTTCTTTTAATATATTGACCTAGCTGCCAAGTTATTGACGTTATTGACTTCAGTGTGTTTTAAGAGCGCCTTTCTTCCTCCCAAGACTCTACTCCTATTTCCCATTTTTCATTCTGTTCCTAACCCTTTCACTCTCTGTGTTTTTTATTCATCACATGAAGTGTTGGTCTTTGTACACTTTTGTCTCTCAAAATATCTGCAAGATTTTCTCTGACAGAATCATTAGTGCCTGCGGGTAACAATGGCATCAGTGTATGGCTTATCTATGTTCCATTTAAGATAAAGGAGAACCTCCTTTCAAATACTGATATCTAAGTTGCAGGCAGCACATTTTTCAAGTGGAGAAGCCATGTCAGTGGTGTGGGGGAGAGGAGTTTTTCAAAGACAGATCTTTAAGTTTGAAAATTAGTGACTAATGGAGCATATCCAGTAAGGTATTTTTCATACAACTTGGCATCATCATTACATAATGATGTTGCTTTGATGTGAGATTAATTCACACCTATTTTTTTCATCTGAAAGTATCACAAGTGCAGAATAATCAACAGTAAGTATAGTTATAACAAGGGGAAATACTGGGATAACATTTTTTCAAGAAAACTTTCAAAAAGTTAAAATTTGAATAGCTTTGTTATTCACAGATGATGCCACATCTTTTATAGACAGAGTGAAAATTTTGAAGATAAAGTAGTGACTCCGTGAACCTTGATGTGGAAATGGGATTTCACATAGTTAAACAACTTCCCATTTTTTTTAACTTCATATAAACTGTAGACCAAGTGAGAACAAAAGCACAATGCACATCTCCTACTTAAAAAAAAAAAAAAAAAAAAAGTACATCTCCTACTTAAATGCAACATTAGGAAAGAAGCTTTACCTTTGGATTTTCATTCTTATAAGGATCTGCATATATTATCTTAAGAAAAAGTAATCTAGATGCTGACCAAACCTTGGCTTTAAAACATCCTCTCATTCCTTTCTCCTGCATCACATCCCTTAGTTGATAAAGGAAATATTTTCCAAACTAATTCTGATGACCTTTCTAAAATGAACTAGAATCTAGACAAATATAAGAAGTAAACTACCTTCTATTTACTTAGCAGGTTTCAGTTTCATCCAGATCTGGTTTTCAGAATATAATGACCCTGTTTACTCCATTTAGGGGGCTTGACAACTGAGCTGTAAGAGATACTGAAAGACCTGTCCAAAAACGCATGACCAGCCAGTAGTGAGTCTTTAAACAATTTATCTACTATGATTTTTACCTTTAACCCATTATAACTAAATATCAGTAAAGATCTCTTAAGTCACCCCACTAGAAAGAAGGTCACAGACACATAAAATTCAAATGTCCATTTAGGATAGCTGTCATTAAGAAATATGAAAGGATATTGTTATTATATTATGAAGTGTATAGACCTCCGTATAGGTCTGAAGGTATAGACCTTAACTAAATGTGACCTGCTTCAGTTATTGCCATCAGGACTCAACTTTGTCAAATAGCTATCATTCTGTGGTACAACTTTATTCTCTATCACACAATCGAAGATAAACTTCTTTGAAGATAAGCTGGTTTTTGAAAATCCCTCAGTATTTACCATTACCTGAAATTATTGTGGCATTTCAATACAGCTCTAGCAAATGTGTTGACAGACATATCAGAGATTATAAACGCATCTATTGAAATGCTAACCATGGTTGCAAAACAGATTATCTTATTTAAAGACACTGGTTTTAAAATTTAGACATTTAATTTAATTATCTTTTCCCAGAAGTATATAAGGAAATCAGAAACCTAGTGTGAATAACATTATCTTTACAGATGAGACCTTGCAAGAGCATTTTTTGCCACAAACTCAATAATTTTAGTATAATCACTAACTATGTTTTTGTTTTATAGAACCAGTATGATTTGGAAAAAGAATAAAATTGCTTTTAAAGTACAAAAATAATTATGAACCACTTGAAACGTAATGTCTGTGTTTTATTTCTCATCAGAATTCATTAGTGTGTAACATCAATAATTTAGCCCATCATTTGCCAACACTGACTTGGCTCAGTAGTTCAATCATGTAACCCTGTAAACTCACTTTCCATTAAAATGAATGTTGCTGACAAAGGATAACTAAAGAGATACTTCATTTATTAACTAAAGAGGTACTTCATTTATCAACATTTTTAAATTAGGAGTTTGGGGCCACAGAAGCTTAGCTGGATGATTTATTTGAAGGATCTTTATATTAGACCTAAAGACTTGTTCAAATCATAGGATGTTACCCACAAAGATAATCGTATTTCATTTGTGTAACATGTGACTCAGAGCTCTCTCTTCAGAGGCAGACATAACCACCTGCAGAGAATCAAATGACCTACCAGAAAGAAAACTTGACTGCTTAGTATAAAGTTATAAAATATACAGCGTTCTCCTACATCTCAATGTACACCACTTGGTACATTTCTTACAAAAACCTAAAATAAGACATTCAGTATTCTAATATCCTGATTCTGTTAACATTGATTGGAGACTCTCTGATATCCTCAAATTCTTCTTCAGTACATTCAAATTTCTCATTACTTGCCCCTCACCTATACCTTTCCAGGTATAAATGCTTCTACATGTTGATGACACTGTTTTGAACGAGAGTTTCATTTTCTAGAGTTGATCCCACATTCTGCTGCAAAGTAGACACACTATTTTGGATGGAAAAATGAGACAGACAAAGACATCTAAAGTACATGAGCAAAGCACAGAATTCAGATTTCTCATATATATCAAAATGTTTATTTTATAGACCTTAACACATGCCATTTATAGCAAATATACAAGATTGCATCATCTGATCTGTCCTTGCTTTGTCTGTAATAAATGCATGCTTCTTATTAAAAACATTTTTTATAGAAGTAGGAAAATCTCTGTATTTAGTTTCTATAGAGTTTTCAGCTGGTAGCTTTTCCTTTTTGGATCAAAAAAGCTCTCAACTAGCTGATTCTTTCAAAAGTTAAAATCTAAGACTGATGTTGGATTATAAAAATTATCTTTACTGTATCAAATGGTTTCTTTTTCTTACCTCTTCACTCTCATTTTATCTTTCCTTCAAACTTTAGAAGTATTTACTCTGACAGAATCTAAATAACAATAGTCCTACAGACCATGTGAAATGGAGTCCAGAAGCAACTATAAAAAAATGCAGGTCCGTGATTATAATATCTTGTACCAGGATAGGAGCACAGCAATAGAGAAAAGGGGGCAAATAATGGCTTTCCAAAAACACATTGAACTGACTTATTAAAACAATGGACTCAGGTGAAATAGAGAACAACAAAATGATTCTATGTTTATAATAACTAAATAAGAAAAATAAAGGACCATTTAAGACCATACTTCAAATGAAGTGGAGATGTTATATAGGTTATATATAATTTAATAAGAAAGTTGAGCGTGTTCTGGTGGAGCAGTGGTTTGGTCAACTGCCTCTGAGCTAAGAGCACAGTCCACATACATCCCAAGGATCCCAGTTCAAGACACTGGGCCAGGGTGAAAAACCAAGATGAACAACTAAATAAAAATGAATTGCTTCTGCTCCTCTCTCTTCTTGTCTTCCTCTGCTCTCCTTCTTTCTTACCTGTACCTTTCCAAAAAGGGGAGGAGAGGGAGGCATTTGGAATTTTAACTTGGAATTCCAACTTACGAATTAAATTTGTAATGTTAGCATTTTACATTGTAATGTGTGTTGCTTAAAGACTTCCAAAACCTACTTCTTTAGAGCAGTATTTTAGTTGTGCTAGCATAAGGAGGGAGAAGAGGCAAAATGATTTTTCTTTCATAAACATGTGAATTTGATTTTTGTATTTATTGTTATATTGTAGAAAACATGCCACAATCGTAGCATCTTTTAAGCAATTGTTTAACTGTATCTCATATGACAAAATATTCAGACACTAGGACATAAACATCTTGATGCTATATTTCTGAGTTTTGCATAAAATTTGCAAAACTATATGCCAAAATTTATTTGAACTTACCACACACACGTAAAACTATCATACATGAAAAGAAGTATATGAATGGTCAGCATCCGAGCTTTTAAAGTCTTCTCTGGCTTTTTAAATAGAAGCATTCATGATTGTCCCTTGATCGTTTTTATTTTCTTATTTATTGATCTTTCCTCATTTAAAAATTAAAAAATTAGGAAACTACAAGGATATACCTATGTCACTTTTCAAACAAAGCAAAAGAGTAAAACTTGTAAATTAGTACTAGATGTAGGCACAGATATAAAAGATCTTTTAAATATTAATCAGGAAAGAGATTAGACCATCTAAAAATGAAAAAAAGAATAGGCTGCGATAGCCAGCAAATAGATAAAAAAAAATAAATTTTCAGTGATACGGCAATTTAAGCCTTTTTTTAGAAAAGAAAATACAGAAACTGCATTTATAGTTTAGCAGTGCCTATTACTGAGTACCTTGATGCAATGAAAGCATATACAAATTCTTGTTGATCAGTAGTCATTATGAAATACTAAGAAGTGAGAACAGAAACCAATCAACAAATTCAAATGACACAAATTATAAGAATTAGGGGAAATGGATGATAAATTTACCACATCTTAGACAAGCCAGTTTCTAAAAGTCCTGAAAATGCTGAGACATGGGGGAGATCTGGGAATATATATATGAAAATACAATTTTTTCATTAATTCAATAAATATGTCTCTAATATTTCTGTAGGCATTGTAAATGTAAGAGTGAAGCAGATTCAGTTCCAGCTCTGAGAAAGATCTAGACTGCGATAGAAAAGATAAATTAAGAGGCATTGTCAATATAAACTGATAAATGAAATAACAGGATCAAAGACAAGGGTGAGCACATTCTCAACAAAAGATGAAGAACCTTGTACATCACTAGAATTACAGTATTTCTATTTGATTCATGTAGAAGGCATTTGGATTGCAGAAGAGTGTGGAGAGTTTAGCAGGAGCCAAATATTGAAAATGGTTGTTTGTCATGAAAAGAAACTTGAACTTTAGCTTGTAGATATTGGGATAGAAGGAAGATAATGGAGATTAAAGAGTGTAATGAAAGAGAGGAAGATGATAACGTTTAATTTTTTCTAAAGACAAAAATTAGAGGGGAGTACTTCGTTTTATCTTTTTCTTTAAAAAATAATTTTATTGAAGGAACATTGCATCATGTTATATAGGTGTGTGTCATTGCATATCAGCATCTGTTTACCACCACCAGTTCATGTAATTGACCCCTTTTATCTAATTTGGCTGCTCCCCTACCCCTTCCCTTCTTGCAACCACTAATTTTACTTTATAGGCTAAAAATATTTTTGACTTGGTTTATTTATCGCCTTGGTTTCTGTATTACATATGAGTGAAATTATTACGTGTCTGTCTTTGGATTTTAGAATGATTTCTTAGGCTGATATGTGGAAAGTGAAAGATAGGTGGACAATGAAGGGGCAGTGGAGTAGAGGTTTCATTATTGAAGATGAGGAGATTAATTAGAGCACTCCTGGATTACTTCAGGTAGTGGCCAAAGGACTGTAATGTCATTGGAGAGAAAGAAAATGCATTTGAGAGGTAATAAAAGAGTTCAAATGACAAGACTTTTATTTAAATGGATGTGGCACTTAGTTTCTGTCTCTTTTACTTCTCCATGAATCTTAGTTGGGAATTCAACCTTGCAGCATCCTGTACCATTCCTTCTTTTCTTCTCTCCATTCTTTTTTGTTAAACAAATGTTCCTTGAACATACTTACTTGTATGAAAGAATAGAGTAAAAAACAAGAAAGATAGGGCTCCTCATGATCATCTGACACTGCTTCCTGTTTCTCTGAAGTCTTCACAGTCACTCCCTCCCAGTTCTCTCTGGTATCCTCAACTCTCCTATCTCATAAGAGTTTGAGAGCTTTTCTGCCTCTGTATGTACAGAGATTGCTTTTTCATACCTCTTTCATGTCAATTGTTTCTTTAAGACTTAACAGCTTTAATTTCTTTCACCAAAGAGTTTTGGACCCTAAAAATAATACCATATTCAGATTTATATTCTCAATAGTGCTAAAAACAATGTAGTGTATATGCTATTTGACATGCATGCTAAATAAATACATATGGAATTAATACGATGTATGTTTACACATGTATTATAATATACATAGCTTCTTCAGAAATCTCTAACTCCTTATGGACAGTGTCATGGTTTCTGCAGCATTACATCCTGCAAAGAACTTAGAGAATATACATTTTAATAAACTCTTTATATATATTTGATTGATAAAATAGATAATATTTTCTAAGAGTATCTGGGAAATAATGTAATTTGAATTAATAGGCAAATATATCAGGGCACTATTAAGAACAATATCAGACTGTCTGTCCTTGAAGAATATTTTTTTATAAGATATGGCCTGGAGGCAGTGGATTATTTAAGGCAGGTAGAGGACAACTTATTTTTTTAAATAATATTTAAGATATCTCTTGTGTATTAATTTTCTTGGGTCTAGTCTATCTTTGAGGCTAGAAAAATATCAAGAAACTGTGTATAAACAAAAATTCATGAGACATATGCAAAAGAAAGTTTATGAATTAACATTTGTGGAAATTTGTATGTAAAGAAAACATCATAGTACATTTATTTATGAGTTTATTTATACACAAATATACAAGAAAAAGTCAGAGAGTCAAAATAAGGAGCCCAGCGAAAATTAATTTCAATATTGCAGCAATTAGCAGTGAAAACTTTTATCACTATATTGTTCTACAAAAATAGAAGGAAAAACTATCAAGGTGTGGTTGAGCTAAAGAAAGGATTCCTTAATTTGTTAATAAATATAACATTTCTAGAAAGACACTGTTCGTTTTTTTTTCAGTTGGGTCAGGTTACCAATTATTTTTCTAAGTAAAAAAGATGAGTTCAGAAATGGGGCAAACATCTGTCTTATGTTGTTATTAAATAAGATAGGCTACAGTTCACTAATGTCAAGGCATGTACACACTGCATTGGCAAGACAAATGGCCCAAGATATTGACAGAATCCATAAGCATGAGATATGATTTACTTCCTAGACAGATCAAACCTGTAGTTTGGGACTAAATCCATTATCACTGTGATTTTACCAGTTAAGCTATTTTATAAGTGTAAAATCTATTGAATATAATCAGTTAAATTTATAACCAAAGGGTATGGTCCCATGATACTTCAGATTATCCTACAAGGCAGATTAATTTTATTAATTTTATATATCAGCAAATTGCCTTCCAGGCTAAACTGACATTTAGGTATAATCAAATTAAAAAAGAATAGTATTAGAATAATTGCTATTCACCGTATTAATAAACCTGGCTTCACAGATTATCTTTTTCTTTTGATAAAACAAATAAAGCTGTAGTACTTAGAAGCATAACTGTCTTAACATAGAAGCAACAAATTCTGTAAAAGTAATATGCTTGCTTTAAGAGGTGCAAAAAGCAAAAATAAGAATTGAAAACAACAAAGTATAGTAAATTGTTTTATTAAGAAATGTTTTTAGGTTCATTAAATGGACATCTTTCAGAACTGAGGACTATTATATTCGAGCAGCAACTCAGAAAATTATACTTGCTATACCACAGAGTATTTTTATTTCCATAATAGTAAATTCTAATATATTCAGCTAAATCTTATTTGTCCTAATGTCACTGTGCAAGCTTTGTTTTAAATCTAAATAGTTTAAATAATTTTTTAAAAACAAGTTTTATATATTTGTAAGTAAACTCTAATGTGTATACATTTAAACCAAGAAATGTAGTTACTAGTAGTTGCTAAAACATAAAAATTCAATTTTTATAAAACACCAATTATGAAACTTCATGTCTGTTTTCAAATTGCAGGATACTCTTTAGTTTTATTCAAATATTTCATAATATGAGTGCATTTCCTACATCTTTTACCAATGCAAAGCCTCAAGTATCACTAAATCCAAATTGTACAGACATAAGTGTTTAAAAATATTTAACTATTTTCTGCAGATTTTACAGTAGTTTTAAAAGTTCTGCTTATGCTATTAAATATATTTCATACTTGAAAAAAATCACTATGACTTGCTACAGATAAGTCTTGTGATCTTGTACAAAATGGTGCAATTTACATGACATGTATGGAACCTATGAAATATTCCTTAATTAAAAAGTCTGTCTTGTTTTCTTCTGAAATCTTACATTATTTAACAAGTATTTTCTGTTTTATTTTGATGTTACCTTCACATATTTTTTATTAAACTAATGAATACTGATCTCATCATTCATCTTGTTGCAGCCACATTTTAGTTGAATTTTTATTTAATTTTTAGCTATGAAAGAATCAGTCACGAAATCATTAATGAATTATATCTTAGTGTTTATCAATTGATTATTCATCAACTCTAACATTTTTAATTCATAGATAAAAATAGATTTATCTTTCTCCTTCAAATAAACATAGTTTTCTAAGACAAAAGTTTTAAATAAATTATTTTGGGCTGTGAATTTTAATTACATTCACATAAACTAGATTCCAAACTCTTCTGATAATAAATAATTCTTGACATATATTTTCAACCAAAATATCTATAATAATTAAAAAATTACGATGTCAAACATATTTCTTTCTTCCCATTTTCTGAATTTAAGAAAACAAAGAAATTAACATAAGTGATTGTACCCAATTTCTCTATGAAGAAAACTTTTTATTAGAAAAACATTTGACAGACAACTTGGACAGGGTATGCATAAGAAAGAATACACAAAACTCCCATATTCACTGAATTGCTGGAGGTGAGGAGGGACTAGTAGAGGATTACTCAAAGACGGAATGAGACTGTGTACAATATGGTGGTGGGAAACTGGAACCCAATGTGGCAAAAATAGCTAAACGATAGTTTGAGAACAAAAATGTCAAATGAAAACTCTGTGCTGTAATGATGTAATCTGTCATCACTTACCATTTCTAAAGCTTTAGAAATTTCTGTGCTCATGGATCAAACCCTCAGTATTTTCTTTTGTGGAAAATAAGGAAAGGAAATAAATTCCATGGCCTAATTTGCATGGCAGAAGAAGGGATTGTCAGTCTGGTGAAATGATCTATAAATAGAACCAATTTGTTACATATTTTCTAGAGGGATGTAAGGACATAAGCACATCAGGAATTCATAGAAATTAGAGGAAAGACATAATAACATGGTTCACAGGTAAATTAAACTAACGTAGGCAACAAAATTTCTATGAGTTCTTGCAAACAATGAAACGTTTTGTAGGCACTAAGTGTTGGAAAATTATCCCGGTTGAATATAAAATCATGTATAAATTCATAACATTATGAAAATATTCAGATAGTAACCATAGTTTTGAGTTTGAAATTGAAGGAAATTGAGACTCTTTTACAGAGATTCTAGAGAATAGATACTAGATAATGAGTCTTGAGCACAGGGGAAACCCCTGTGTTAGACTATTTAAAGTTATTCAAACATACCATAGGAAAATGTGTGGAAATCTAAAACTCTGTGTTGACCACAATTGTGCCCAAGTAGTAAAGATTAATTTTTATTCTGTAATTTTCCTCCTTTGAAGCATTATGTCTCCAAAATTTTCATAGAATTATTATAGGGAATTGTTTAATGTTTAACCTTACATGTTAAATTACTCCCATTTCTAAAATCTACCAGCAAAGAGGAATGCAAAATGGGGTCAGACATTCACAACACTCAGTTTCTTGGGGATAAATGTAACTGTTGGAAACCAAAAGAAATTATAAAAAATACATGAAGTCAAATAATACTTTTACTTCCAGCCAAGAAAAAGTAACAGGGGTCATATATGTCCTCTTGCTTGAAATATATGGAACAGTGGTTTCAAAGCCTTTCCCATCAAACAATAATGGACACTGATACAAGAAAGACATGAAATAAAATTGGTGACAATTGTCCCAATTTACTGCAGTAGGAGAGTTTATAGATGGTGATTGTGGGGAGAGGGGAAAGTGAACATAGGAAGAGCTCTGCAGACTCTATGAGGCAAGTGGACATAGCTGAGAGTTGAAAATAGCTAGTGTCACAGAACAGAGTATCTGAAAGACTTTCAGAAAACTCAAAATAGTATCTGGTCGTTATATATGACATGTTCCTATCAGAAAGAATTAAAACTTCATAATTTGTGGAGAGTTACGTAGAGTACTAAGAAAAGTACTCAAAAATACCCCAGGCCAAACACAACTGTGGCCCCATCGAACAAATCTTAAAAAAAGCAAGATTCAAGAAGATCAAAGTCACCATTTAACTTAACCATATACCAAAAATTATTATAGGAGTATGAAAACATCCAGGAACAAAGGAACAAAGAAAATAAAATTCATAGCATATGACATTCACTTGTAAAAAGGCATGCAAAAAAAAAAACAGAAAAATACAGTGAATAAATTGAAAAATCAATCAGTTGAAACTGACAGAGAAGTTAGAATTAGCACACAAGTATAATAAACAGTTGTTAGAATGACTTTTTGTATGCTAGTAAATTATACAGAGTCATCCAAGATATAAATATTTTTCTAAAATTTAATCATACTTGTTAAATTGGTCCTGTTTCTAAACTAAGGTAAGGTTGTAAAGGACCCCACAATGAAGTCAACTGAACATCTAGAGATTTAAAGCTACAATGTTTAAGATAAAAAATACATCAGATGGAATAAATGGCAGATTTGAATTGCACATAAAAGACTGTTGTATTTGAAGACATCAGAAGAGAAATTATCCAAAATGAAAGACAAAAAAATTTTTAATTGAAAAAAGCATTAGTAACTTGTGGGCTATCTTCAAGCAACCTAAGTTGTCATATTCGATTCCCTTAAGGATACATGAAACAGGAGAGAAAGGGGAAGAAGTTTGAGGAAATTATGGCAGAACCTGTTTACAAATTTAATGCAAACTAAAAGGAAAAAAATTACAAGAATTTTAACAAATCCCAAGCTCAAAAAATAAAAGAAACTACCCCAAGGAATATCATTATCAAATTGTATGAATTAGACATAAAAATGAAAAGACATACTTTAGGCCATATATAAAAATGAACTCAAATGAATAATAAACCTAAGCATAGAACCTAAAACTTTGAAACTTCTAGAAAAATACCGAGGAAAAAAATCTTTTTTAACTAGAAATAGGCAAATATTTCTTAGGCACAGCACCAAAAGCATAAGGGGGAAAAAAGATAAATTGGATTTCATTCAACTCTTCTAAATATACTGTTTAAAAAATCAAAATACAGGTCACATACAGGGAAAACGTGTTTGTAAATGATATTGCAAATAAAGAAATTATAAATAAAATATTTATGCAAAAATAAACTCAAAATTCATGATAGGGTAAATAAATACTCAAATAAAAAATGGGCAAAATATTTGAATGGGCAGTACATCAAATAAAGATATATAAAGTAGGTGAGACAGTACTCAACAGCATTAGTCATTCACAAAAAGCAATTAAAAACCACAACAGATACCACTAGATACCTATTAGAATGGTTAAATTTTAAAAATTAACTATTGGCAAGAATGGTAACAAATAGGAACTCTCATACACTGCCATTAGGAATGCAAAATGATACAATAACTTTTAAGATATTTGACAATCTCTTAAAGAATTAATCATATGACTAATATAAGATCTGCTATACTCCCAGGTAAATAGGACCTAGACCTAACTATTCTTGATAATTTCTACTTTATTATTATGATCCTTGCATATATAGGTCTGTAAGGACCTTCTTTATGTCTCCTCTGAGTTATACCCACCCATCCAAAAGAAAAAAAAAACACCACATTTTCTTATATTGCTTCCATTTGGGTGTTGCAACCATTACGTCCTTTGCAAGAATGCCAACATAGAGGATGTCAGACTCCTTACCTCCTTGCCTCTCATTTTCTTGGTCCAGAACACAGACTTTCCACGTATTTTTCTCTTGTAAGGACTTCCCCTAAATTCTGTCCATCTTCTTTCCACGTACTCTTCACGACTTAGAAAGACATTCATTAAGAGGTATTTTCTTCCTTCCAAGGGTGCCATTGCTCCTGTCTTCTTTTCTGGAGACATTGTAATAATTGTAATAAAGACACTCATATAATAAGAAAGATCCAACAAGACTATGCCACCCTGTTTGGTGATGATCAGGATAATTCAAATTAGGAAACATGTGCTGTCTAAAAAGACCATGAAATAGACCCTGTTCTAAAATATAAAGATGGAGCAGATACAATTTATATCCTCAAGAAGAATATAATCCAAGACTAATCTGAGAATTAGTATAGATAAATTTCTGGAAAAGAGAAATTGGTCAATTATCCAGACAGAAAATCAATTAGGAAACACTGGACTTAAAATATCTGTGAGGCCAGAGGCAACTGGTGGACATATATTTTCTTTTCAGTGTACGAGGAACATTCCATAAGATAGATCATATGTTGGGCCACAAAACAAGTCTTAAAATATTTAATAATATTGAAAGTATATCAAACTTCTATTCCTACCACAATGATAAGAAACTAGAATTCAATTACACGTGAAAAACTTGAAAATTCACAAATACGTGGGAATTAAGCAGCATGTTCCTGAGCAACCTATGTGTCAAAGAAGAAATCAAAAGGGAAATTTTTTAAAAATCTGAAACAAATGAAAATGAAAATACATATACCAAAACTTATGGGGTGCAGTAAAAACAGTTATATGAGGTAATTTTAAAGCAATAAATGCTTACCTTAAGAAAAAAAAAGAAATACTCAAATAAACAACCTAACTTTATATCTGAAGGAACTAGGAAAAACAGACTAACCAAAAGTTACTAGCAGGAAGGAAATAGTAAACAGCAGACCAGAAATAAATGAAATTGAGACTAGAAAGATAATAGAAAAGATGAATAAAACTTAGAGATGGTAATCTGAAAAGATAAACATAATAGACAAAATTTTACCTAGACTTAACCTGGGGGAAAAAACAAGCTCAAATAGAAAAAATAAAAAATTAAAGAGGATATATTGCAGCTAATACCGTAGATATACAAAGAATAATAAGACGCTATTGAAAAGTTATTCAGCAACAGACTAGATAGCTGGGATGAAATGGATAAATTTCAGGAAGCGTACAATCTATAATATTTGAACATGAAGAAATAGAAAACCTGAACTGACCAATTAAAGTGAGATTGAAGAAGTAATCAAAAACCTCCCAACAAAGAAAAATCTAACACCAGATGGCTTCCATGGTGAATTCTACAAGCATTTCCAAAAGACTTAATAACAATCCTTCTCAAACTTAAAAAATATTTTGAGGAATGAAGAATATTTATTAATTCATTTTATAAGGCCTGATAGCAAAGCAAGACAAAAACACTAAAAAGAAAGAAAAGTATAGGTCAATTTCTGTTGAATATTAGTGTTAATCTATTTCTGTTGAATAGATTAAAAATATCTAACAAAATGTTAGCAAACCAAATTCTGTAGTACATTCAAAAGATCATCCACCATAATCAAGTGACATTTATCTTTGAGATGCAAGAATGGTTCAGCATATTCAAATCAATAAATGTGATATATCACATTAGCAATATGAAATATATGATCATCAACATAAATTATATGATCATCTCAATATATTATATATAAAAGTATATAACAAAATTCAAATCATTTCATGACAAAAACTCAACAAATTAGGTATAGATTAAATGTACCGTGATGCAATAAAGACCATGTAGAGCAATCTCACAGCTAAAATCTCAACCAACAGTGAAAAGCTGAAAGCTCTTCTTAAAATAGCAATACATTACAAGAAGGCCCACATTTGCCATTTTTATCCAACGTAGTACTGTAAATCCTTGCTAGAGTAATGAGACAAGAACAAGAAATAAAAGTAACCCAAATCAGAAAAGGTAAAATTTACCTGCTTGTAGATGACATGATTTTATATATATATAAAACACAATAACTCCACCAAAAAAGCTCAGGTCAAAAACTAAAACAACGAAAGCAAAATAAACAAGTGGGACTATATCAAACTAAATATTCTGCACAGCAAAGGAAAACATCAACAAAATGAAAAGCAACCTATAGATGGAATACAATATTTATAAGCTATATATATATATATATATATATAAAATAAGGGATTGACAGTCAAAATATATAGACGGTATTTAAAAAGCTCAGTTATGAAAAAGAAACAACTCTTTCAAAAAAGACCTGAATAGAAAGTTATCCAGTAAAAATACCCAAATTTTCAACAGATACATGAAAAGATATTCAGTACCACTAATCATTAGGAAAATGCATATCAAAACCACTCTGATATATCACGTCACATCTGCTGGGATATATATTATAAGATGTGAGAGAATAAATGCTGGAGAGGATGTGGAGAGGAGGGAAAATTTCTACACTGTTGATGGGAATGCAAACTGATAGTCAGTTTTGAAAACTATGGAAGTTCCTTGAGAAATTAAAAATGGATCTACCATATGATCCATCAATCATACTTCTGAGAGTATATCTTATAGTCTTAGAGTTTGTTTTGTTTTGCTAACTTTTAATTTTTTAAATGATTTTTACAGAAGTAACTTTTCATTATATTATGTAAGTTTCAAGTGTACATCACCAGAAATCATCAAACTTATTGTATATACTATCTAATCAGTTCACCATTAAATGACTACCATTCACTATACAGTTGACCCCTTTTACCTGATTTCCACACCTCTTTGCTCTTCCCTTGTGGCAACCACTAATTTCTCTTATAGACTACGCATTTGTGTTTAGTTTTATTTAGTTCATTTGTTTGTTTGTTTTCTCTCTATGCCATATGCATGAAATAATATGGTGTTTATCTTTTGCTAATTCATTTCACTTGGCATAATACCCTATAGATCCATCCACGTTGTTGCAAACAGAAGAATTTCATTTTTTTAAAAAAAATAGCTGAGTAGTATTCCAATGTGTATGTATACCACATCTTTATCTAGCCATCCGTTGATGTTTTGCTTTTCAGCTCTAGGATTGTTAAATAGTCTTGCAACAAACATGCAGTGGGTGCATATATTTCTTTGAATTAGTGTTTTTGTGTTCCAGGAAATACTCAGAAGTGAGATAACTGGATTATATGGAATTTCCATTTTTTTTTTTTTTTAATTATCTTCATATTGTTTTCCATAATGGCTGCACCAATTTACCCTCCCACCAAAAATGTACAAGGGCCCCTTCTCTTCTTGTATTATAATTACACCCCAATAAAACTGAGAAAAGAGAAAATATTTCTTTTATTATATTTTCTGTATTATATGTACCTCCATTCACAGTCTTTACATTTTTGGTTAAATGTCTTAATATTTTTACTCATGTTTTCATATTAATACTTAAAAGCGATCAGAAGAGAGAAACTGTGAAAATATATTTTTGGACTTGCTGAAATAATGGCAAAATCCAAATTCACAGAACGATATTTCATTTTTAGGACTAATGCTGGTGATTGTACCTGATTTAGAGACAAATTTGTGTCTGCCAGGTTAGCTCATCAGTGTTCACTCTCATCAATAAAGATTCCCTGAGCACCTGTGACAATCCCTGGATATAGATCATCTAGGAATTCTGGTGATGTGAGGAACAAATGGTGCAATTTCATGAGGTTTTTATTGATACTCCAAGCACCAAATGAAGGGACACCAAATGAAGCTACTTTACGTGTAATCGATGGTTTTTCTAAAGATTTTTAAATAAATAGAAAGTTTAATTTATGTAAAAGAGTGAAAACATTAGAGACCACTTGAAGTCCATTTGAAATTAGATTCTATTTAGTACCTGAGATAACTAAACCTTTTTACTCTTAGTATTCAAAATTGAGTGATATCAAGTTAAAATGTAAAATAACGAGTTATAGTTGCTCTTCACCAACTTAGTATATATAAACAACATACAAACATCAAAAATAAAGATTTTGCCTCTCCCTTTCCCAAATTTGTAGGAATTCTAGAATGCATAATTCTTTAAGTATGTCATTTTTTTCTGGCGAATAGTTCATTTGATTAGGCTTCTGAAGTACTTCATAACTTTGTTACATGGTCTTCTTAAAATCATGATTTTTCTAAAGCAAAAGTTCATTCTGAGCTAAAATATGGTCGTTTGAATTTTTTTTGAAACTCAAAGACAACATATAAGAAAATGTAAGACCTCTCTGTTAAACAAAATTAAAACGCAGTGTAAATTGATTCAAATAAATCTGTTTTTCAAGTAAAACTACATCCATTCAGCAATCTTAAATAAATTAGAATAATTTCAAATTCGAGTTTCAAACTTTGGAACTAAAGTTATATTCACAAATTGTATAGATCAGAAAACTCAGATTATTAAGCAACATGACTGTTAAGCATTCTATACTGATATAAGCAAACTACTTGCTATCCTCTGTGAGGCCTATTATACCTATACTACTACTAACAGCTTTGTAACTATCTTTAGAGCCCATAGGCTACACTTTCAAGTATAAATGGCACTCAGTAATACAAATTCAATTTACCCCTTCAGTTTTATCATCTAGTATCCATAGGAATGCTTTACAGTGGTCTCTGAGTAGATCCCATGCTCTTCTGTCTCCCTCTTTATCTTTCAAGGTCTAGCTTACATGGCATCTCTTTCATGATATTTCATTGAATTGGTAACTATTAGTGGCACTACCCTCCTGAAAACCACCACTCATCTATAGCCATATCACATTCTGTAACGTGATAAACTATATCATGATAAACTTGTTATTTCCACATTCATGAAGGGAAAACATATTTTGTGCTATGACTTAATGGGAGATATGGGGAGTAAAGTGAAATTTTCCTGAAAAACATGTGTTCCTTTTTCACTTTCGAACACAATCTCTCTACCATTGTACCAGGAGGGGTGCCCTAGATATTATAAATGCAAGTGTTGAAAAAAATATATGAAACAGAAAGGTAATTTACAATGTGTGTAAGAGGGTTAAAATCTAAGCACAAGGCCTCATTTTAACCTATTTTTGCTAGATCATTACAGTTCTATCATATATCCTTTGGGATCTTAATTGGTACTACCAGGTAAAAGATCCAGTGGACAGTAAATGCAAGAAATGCTGGATATCAGGCAGATATTCTTCTTTTTCATTTCAAAATAGCTGAGATCATTTAATCTGCTATTGTGTTTTATAACTCTTGAAAAAGTGGGATAGACTATCCCATATTACCAAATTTTTCACCATAGAACATTTTGTTTTATCTCAGAAAAACATGCAGTTGCTCTGCTGATTGTACTCTAAGAAGAAAAACACACAGAGAATTAAATGTATGTTATTAAATTATCAATAAGTGTAGAAATAGAAAAAATAATGTAATATACAATTTTATTTACAGGGATAATTTGAGAAAAGTTGCTTCTTGTGTTGAATTACAGGTAGAAAAGCCTAATTGCCTGAAAGAAAAATTAAGCCCTATAATCACCTGGATTCTATCCCCACCCCTTCTAGGAATCTAGCAAGATCATAGTTTGATCATTCAGTGGGGAATTCGCCTGAAATAAATTATTTATTTTTTCACTGGCTGTAATTGGATTCTTGAAATACTTTCCTCCTTTAGAAAAGATTGGTTTAGGATTAGCAATCCTATTTTTAAGGTATTACTATGTCAAGTACAAAATTAAAATATCACTTCATCATTTTGTGTGTTGTCAAAGATGTGATTCTTTTTCTCATTAGTGTAAATATTACATCACCAATCTTGAAAGGCCACTTGATTTTCACCTAAAGTTTATGGTTCTCCTCCCAATTGTGTTCCTCCCTAGCACAAAGCCCTGCAGCGGCTTTGGTCTCTCTGAATTTCTAGCTTTCTTTTTTTG
Organism: Solenodon paradoxus; assembly: GCA_004363575.1. NCBI lineage: Eukaryota > Metazoa > Chordata > Mammalia > Eulipotyphla > Solenodontidae > Solenodon > Solenodon paradoxus. Next base: position 386,153 of record RJWH01000917.1, read on the forward strand.
GAAATCTGATAATATTTGAAATACCAGTTAAAATCTAGCAATATAATGTTTCTTATGAATGCTCCCCTGCCAAAAATCTAATAACATTGCATAAAAAAGACAAAGTAACAATTTTCTTTCTTGAAAACCACTCAGCTATGCAATCTTGAGTTCTTTTAGACCTTCAGAAGGTATGATCAGTATGCATAGGAAAAGTCATGTCTCTTACTTAACTTTGCAAGAGTGCACTGCAAAGCATTAATAGCTGCATTGCCTTGTTAATAAACTTCAGTCAAAATGCTTTGGGAGATAATTTGATTAAAAAAAGAATAAAAAACACCGAAGCTGAAATATTGCTTTTATAAGCTGCAAGATCAATTCACCATGTGCTTTTTTAATCAACTGAAATATATACATTTAAACAGAAAACACAGATGACTTAACATTCTCCCATATCATGTCAGTGAGCGTGACTAGTTCTCTGTAAATTTTTTTCTCCTAATACTTTCTTGTGCTCTGAATTATAGGGAAAAACTTTTCATGAAAAATGTGTGATACTTTTCCACTTTCGGCCTTGTATGTGCTTCTTTTCTACCTTAATTACATTATAAATCAACTGCAAAAAAAGATTTACAGTGATTACACCTCAATTAGAGAGCTGTGAAGATTCATCTGAAGTTGGTATGTTTGTCACTCTGTGTCTACTTCTGAGCTAGTTCTAAAGTTAATCCCAGGGAGTGTATGGTAGCGTTTAGAAAGAGAGGAAAAGGCTCTGGTAGATCACTGTCATTTGTTTCTACTAAATATACCTAACAATTTATGCCCAGAAAACTCCTCACAAAAGGCTTTTCAAATAGCTGTGAACTTCAAACCCATTTACTATGTTAAGCATAAATATCACCATAGCCACTGAGCTGAATGTCTCAGCTCTCCCATTTTCTCTCTACATAGTCAGCTGGTGGTATAGTAATTAGAATAGAAATTTTCCTAATTTGAAGAGATTAATTCTTATTACAACAAACAATAATTTATTAAGGACTTTTAGATATTCATACCATGTTAGTGTCTTGAAGCAAGGTTAATCGTTACCTTTAGGACATTTGCCTTTTTTTCTGTTTAGGTGATCACAACAAAGCAAAACACAAACAAAATTAAGAAACAAAGCTGACACAATATACTGTGTTCTTACATATTTCTACTTTCCACAAAAGTTTTGGAATGTGCTGAATTTTAGGTTAAGTTGCATAACTTGACCTAAACTTTCCATATCTCTGCAACTATTTTGTCCATTCTGTTGATATAGAAGTAGGCTGGCACTATTTTGGTCAAAAATATTGAAGAGATGAAATACCATGTCTTTTAGATTTCTTCCTGTTAAATTTCTTTGAAGGAGTCTTTTTTAACTTGACTGCTTCAGCTAAAAAGTGATCTTAATGATTCCTTCTTGGTGAAATGTAACAAAACCTCTAATCTATCATTAGGATAGCAATTTGGTAATTTACCAGTGTATCTCTTTTAAAAATTGACTCCTCTTTCCAGAAAACACTTCTGAAAAATCTTGTTTTCCTGTTCAATTATTTCCTCCTTTTATTGTTTTTTCTATAACAGAATGCTTCCATTGAATAGTCATATGCCAAAGATTTTCACTCTCCATTCAAATGCAGGGCTGAGAAAGGAATGCAATCATATTTAAAAAATAAAGTATATTCTCAAATCTAGAAATTAGCTAGTAATTGAAATTATCATCACAGTGTTTTAACTGATGACCATTGAACTCTTTTCTGGCAAACGGCTCATAGAGCATTAATTGCACGTCACATTACAGATTTGCAGAGTTAAGTTCTGCCTTGCCCTTGGGACTATGAGGTCTAAAGCAACTTTGTAAGTGTCTTTCGGGGTAAAAAAAAAAATCATTAAACTGCAGAAGTTTTATTTGGCCTGTGTAGTATGTGCTTGTCCTTTTAGATGTCATGTCATTCCCTACCCCTCAAGCCCATATTTTCATTTACCACTTTTCAACACTGCTAAGAAACACAACTCCTTCTTCTTCTCCTTATAGCAGTCAAGTATCTTCCTAAGAGGACTCCAGAAAATCATTTCCTACATACAGTAAATCCAAAGGGTTTAGAGAATATATTCTGATTTCATATTTTCTTATCAATGGGGACAATGTGAATTTTTTTACAGTTCTATATACACTTTACTGGATTACTTAAAATAGTTCATAATAAAGACTTACTAATATAGGATCCTAACTCGAGGGCAAAAAAAAAAAAGCTTACTCTCTGGTATCAA
>RJWH01000917.1:393426-523426 GCA_004363575.1 Solenodon paradoxus
CTGCTTCCCCCATAAATGACATGTGGTGTACCCTAGTGAATAGCTGTTTGGTCACCCGTCTTTGGCCAATGCGGTCCACATACACTCCAGGGACCACCGTTCGTGTTCAGGGAAACGATCAAGATGAGCTCTCTTTCTACCTTTCCTTTAAATTTTTTTTCAGTTTTTTTAAAGGAAATATTCTATGTACTACATTTGGAGCTATTTTTGGCTATTTTTGTAATAGATTGTTCCATGTAACATAACACATACTATATAACAAAAACCTTAGAATCGTGCTTCCTGAGGCAGCAGCAGTGTGTCAATTACCTCTGAAGAACAAAGACCACGTGCCCCTGGGTTCAGTTCCTGGGTCTGGGGAAAAAACACACAGTGTGAACAATTAAAATGGAAATTTAATAAAATGCTTCTTCCCCTTCTCTTCCTGCCTGGCTGTCTCTTCACCTTCATTCCTGCTTGTACCTTTCCTTTAAAAGCGAACAAAACAAAACAAAACAAAATCCCAGATTGCAGACACCAACTTTCTAACAATGCGCTTATCTGACCTAAGGGGTCAGTCACATTGCAAACTTGTCATTGTAATGATGAAACTTGTGAGGTATAAATCGGACCACCCCTAACAGAAGAGTTGTAGATAAGAGACGGGAAAAGAGAAAGAAGGTAGAAGGACGATACAGAATGCATTCAAGCAAAATCAGTTTTTATTTTCAGAGCTGTCTAAATAAAATTTTACTGAAAACTGGAAAACAAACTTTAAACAAAGCTCATAGAAATATAATCCTCATAGTTGCCTCCCTGCTCTGAACTGGAGAATCTTGACAGCAAATGCTTGCTGGGGATCATGATTTCATAATTACAATAGGAAGGGTTAGTTAAAAAGACTGACTGACATCAGGAAACAAATGAGAGATGACGAGGGTGGATTTTAAGCAATTCTCCCATACCAAGGGAAGCATTCCACTCTCCCTCTCTGCCTGTGCCTGGAACCACTTCCTGAGCTGCCTATTCTTGGTCATTCACTTACTGTCTTCAGTATATTCAGTTCTTCAGGACCATCATCCGTATTGATCCATGACAGAATCTCAACCAGATTCTAACTTAAGTTGGATTTTCTTTTTAGTTAAGTAAAATTTAGCATAAATACTAAGACTAATACTGCCTGTCCCTCTGTAACTGTTTACAACAGTCATGCTCTCTCCTTTCACTGCATTTCCACAGCTCATATAATCTCTTGCTAATTTGCCTCTCTGTATGTCAGACAAAACCTTAGAGTAGGGTCTGTGTTCCTGCTCTGTGTTATGCTATTCTAGTAAATTGGATTATGTAAAACATCCTGACTTTTTAGAAGGGAAAAAAAAAAAAAAAAACTTGTGAAATGGAGAGAGGGAATTAACAATTTTATTGAAATAATTAATTCTATGTCACATAGTTAGACAATCCTTATTTTTTAGCAGATCCTTATTTATTTTTAAGGTTTATTGTTCATGAGTATGAGATTCCTAGGTATAAGGAAAACAGTGCAATACCATTTACAGTATATGTATGTGCATTTTATCTCCTAGAGTCATAAATTCAGTCTTATTCACATGTAAAATAGGTACAGTTAAGATATTAGTTATAGCATCAAAGAGAGGGAACAAGCTCAGAGGTAATAAAAAGAACAAGAGAACAAATAAAAAAGAAAATGTATTGTTTAAGCCATTTAGAGTCATACTCTTTCTGATTCTTCATCAAAATCACAAAGCAGTTTCTGAATATGTGTGCAACTGTATGTACCTATTTATTTGAACTAATTTTATTTTGGTATCTTTAATTGAATCACCCCATTAAGATTATTACTTTGGTGGCTGAACTTACTAAATCATGTGAAACAAATCACGTAAAGAGATAGGCAGAATCCCGAGGAAATCACTTCTGAGCAAGATAGGTGGACTTCATGTAAATAAGGCATTCACAAGCCAGTTGCTGGATTTCAAAACAGTCTTACTGTGATGCATTTACGTATTAGTCTATAAATGTATCAATTTGAGTTTGAAGATTTCACTTGACTGAATTTTACTGATGTCCATATTGTTCTGTGATAAAAGGTGATGCTTGAGCCATTGTGAATAATCTTGTTCTGTGTCTTGCAGAACTCCTGGTTCAATTTTAGTGTCTAAATCACCTTCTTTTACCTATTAACACCTTCGTTTTTTACCATCACAGCTGTGCATTAATAGATCAGGTGTTCGGTGGATGTATTTCATGCCCAAACAGCATGCTGTTGTGTTTGGCCTGACTTCGAGGTGACTTTCAGAACTTGTAAGAGCTTATGAAGAAACCTAAACAAGAGAGCTCTGTAGTGTACATCACCAGAGATCAACAGTGATCCTCTTCTCTGACTGAGGTAAGAAGCACGTTGTAAATGAGTTCATAGGGAGTAAAGTGAATGGCTTCCTAGTCAGACAGATCAGCCACATAAACCGTGGTGACTGCTGGGTTGAGAGATGACAACCATATTGCCCTCAGGTCTGGTTGCTCTCATGTCAGCATTTCTGCAGTGTCCAAGAAGAACAGAGAGGAGCGACAGATAGCACTTGGGTGACAATATAATGTATTATCAAGCTTGGCACAATTATGACCATATAAGAGGGTAATGCTAATAATAACACTGGTAAAGCCAATATAAACCATCAATGTCCTGGGAAAACTAGAATGTGTAAGCTGCCTATATAGCACTAACCCCATTACTTCCTATAAAGGTTCAAATCTTAATATAGGAATCCTGACAAATCCCCACTTGGTATAAATCTGGAAGCCATGAGAAATACAAGTGTAGGAGTACATTGTGGGGTAAAGTGGGTCAATATGATTAATAATATTTGGGAAAATTTTTTAAGTTGCCTACAATTGAAGAATGAATTGGTTTAAAACTGGAAACTCATCACCTTAAATGGAGACACTCTGGAAGGTTAAACAAAGTCAGAGTAAATAATCCTGTTCCACTCTGGCTAGATGGCGTACTGACTCTTTCTGGCCACTAGGGGACCACTTAGTGCTCTGCACATTGCACAGCTCATACCATCTGCACCAAGACTAAAGAAAGACAACAGGATGCCAATAACATCAAGGTCCTGTCACATGTGCACATAGAGCACAGGCCAGTCATCAGCTCTATGAAACTGTTGTCGAGTTGCCTCAGGTGTGTTGGTTTGGTCTTTTCCAATTCATGAACGTTTTGGATGTGTCTGAAATCTTTGCCTCACCCTGTCAAACGCTTGGAGCAGAGCTGCATGCTCACTAAGAAAGAACCCATACTTCCTTAACTTTGTCTGATTTGAACTACCAGTCCTTTCAAGAAATTCCCCTGACTTTTCTTACTCTGTTGAACTCTGTTGATGAGCTCTGATCCCAAATAATAATTTGAACCCTGGGAATCATGATAAAAATAAAGAAAAATTACTATTACATGCCTGTGGGTACTAAACGTTATGCATTACATATAGTAGTATATTCTATATTTTACATTCTATAAATATATATTATATAATCTATAATAACATTTTCCTGGAAGAAATTGTAGTGCTAGACTATGTATATGAAAAATCCCTTAGTAATGTTGCCCTCTTTGCCAATCATGTTTATCCTCTGTTATCGCCTCTAAATGTTCATTTCTAATGCAGTGCAATTGAGCTATTTCTCTTGTTTCCCTTTTCTCCTGCTAATCCAGATGCTGAGACATATCACCTGTAAGCCTAGGGAACTCCTAGAATTATTTTCAGAAATTAATCCTTTCTAACTCTTAAGTGAAATATAATTTTTATATGACAATGGAAGAAAGGAAAGGAAGAAGGAGGGATTGAGGAAAAACAGAGAAAAGGGAGGGATAGTAAAGAGAGGAAAGTACATGGAAGCTACTCATCAAGACTACTTTATAAATGTGTAGAGAATTGTGTTTCAATCTCGAAACTATCATCAATATCTTAATATAGAATATAATTTAACCTAGAACATAGTCTTTCTTTGTCTCTCCTTCTCTTCCCCCTTCTCTTTAATGACATAATTAATATAAAGATTATATATTTAAAGGTGGATATTTTACCTATGTTCATCGCTGCAACATTTTATTCAATCTCTTTGATAATCCATTTGATCTTCCTAATTCCCTACTCACTATATTTTTTTTTTTTTTGGAAGTTGTAGTCAGGAATGAAGGTGAGTAGGCAGACAGACAAGAATAGAGTGAAGGAAGAGGCATTTTTATTTTATTTTTATTTGGTTGTTTCTCTTGGCCCAGCAATGTGAACCTGGGTCTTTGGGAAGTGTGTGAACTGAGCTCCTTCGGAGGTAGCTGACTTAACTGCTACTCCACCAGGGTGCACCCCTACTCTCTATTGTGTCCCTAAGAAATCACTCCTCTGTTTTATTATCACCATAAATTAGTTTTTAGAATTTTATATTTCTATTATCTCACATACCATACAAGATACATACTATATAAGATCATATTCCATTTACCTTTGTTAGTCTTTTTAGCCAACCTAATTATTTTGAGATCCACCATGTGTTTGTGTATAGTGATAGTTCATTATTTTATTTGTTGCAGAATTTCATTGCATGGATGTAGCAAAATTTGTACATCTATTCACCTCCTCGTATGTAGTTGAGCTATTCCTAGTTTGGGCTATTGTAAATAAGGCTGTTGCAAGTATTTGTGTAAAAATCTTAGTATGTTTTCATTTCTCTTGATCAAATATCTCATAGTGGAATGATTGAATCCAATCAGATAGGTGTACATTTTAACTTTTTAAGAAACCACCAAACTGTTTTCTAAGTGGTTGTCATTTTATGTGCCCTCCATCATTGCTCTTAACTTGTAACTCCCTACCATCCACTGTCACTGAACCTCTTTCATATGCTTACATGTTATCCATATATCTTTGGTGGACTGTCTGTTCAGAGCTTTGCCCACGTTTTATTGCAATGTTTGCTCTCTTCTTATTGCATTTTTAGAGTTCATTCCCTAGACTAAATTCTTTGTAAATTTTTTCTCCCAATCTGTGACTAGTTTTTCATTTGCTTAACACTCTTTAAAGGGCAGAAGTTCTAAATTTTCAAGAAGTGCAAATTATCAATTTTTCAGTCTTTTGTTCTATATTTTCTTTTATCATATCTAAGAAGTATTCACCTAAACCAAGGTCACAAAAATTTTCTCCTTTGATTCCTTTCAGAAGGTTTGCTGTTTTAGGTTTTATAGTTAGTGTTATCATCCACTTATTTTTGTATATGGCGAGAGATATGTGTCAAATTTCACTTTTTCACATACAGATATCCAATATCCCAGTGCTACTAGTTGACAAGAATATCTTTTCTCCAAAAAATTGCCCTTAAGCCTTTGTCAAAAATCACCTACCCATAGACTCTCTAATCCGTTTCATTGTTATTTTATTTTTATGTTAATACCACACTGTCTTAATTACAGTGCCTGTCTAAGTCTTACCCACTAACCTTATTCTTGTAACCGTATAGGTATTAAAATCAGCTTTTCAATTTCCACAGAAAAAAACAGACTGCTAACACTTTTATTGAAATTACATTGAATATATACATCAACTTTGGAGGACTAGTGCTTAAACAATATTAGGTCTCTCAACCCATGAAAACAGTATATCTTTCCATTTATTTATGTCTTCCTTAATCTCTCCCAGATATTTTATGGGTTCTAGTGCACACTTCTTTCATACAGTATGTCAGATTTATTTCTAAATATTTTATATTTTTCATGAAATACTGTGCTGTGCTAATCTCAGAAATCCAATTCTGAGAATTTCTTTTTTTCCAAAATCAGGAATTAGGGATTTTGTCCAATACTTCTTCTAGTGAAATGATCATAAGGATATCCTTTCTTTATTAAAATTTTTAAATATTAATTCGACTTTGCATTCATGGTATCAACTCTGGTTGGTCATGATGTGTTATCCCATATCTGTTTTGCTAAAATATTACAAGTGTTGTGTCTATGCTCATAAAGACAATTTGGTAATACGATTTTTTTCTTGAAATATCTTTGTCAGGATGTGATATTATACTGATTCTGGCTTCATAAAATGGGTTGGAAAGTGTTCTCTCCACTTCAAGGGGTAAAAATGGAGAAATGGGAAGTGAGAGAGAATTATGATACTTGGGAGTTACAAAATTAAATTCGGTTCTCCATACTTAAAGATAATAATTTTTCAATCTAAAACTTTTTCATTCACATATTTTTCATATGATGTGCTCTCTAGAACCAGGACTTCATGCTCCGCATCTAGAAAACTGGCCAACTCCTACTCTTCTTGAGATGGGACTTTGAGAAAAACATAACCCTAGTGATATTTTCTTGTCACTCTAACAGCAGGACATTCACATCCCTTAGTCTTTCACTTAAATTTTATTAATGCAATTAACATGACTGTCTTCAACACAGACTAACCACTTCTCTATCATCAGTGTATAAATTCATATTATTGTGTAGCAGCTAAAGCTCAAAGGGGTCCAAAAATGAAAATATACTATCCTTCTTCCCCTGAGAGTAAACTTTACTCTGTCTTTACCCAGAAAAAGAGGATTCCTCTTCTTCCTATGTCTTCTACAGACATAGGAAAGACCAAAGTTGTAAAATACTCTTACCATTTGCTGATGACTATAGCATATATATGTAAAGTCTGTGGGTACAAAGAAAGCCTTTTGTTGAGAGGTACTTCAGGGTTGCCTTTTTAAGTGACCTTGGAAGCTAAGTTACTAGCCAAAGATCAGCTATAAGAAAAACAAAAATATTTGAGGCTTGTAGAGATTGGACAGCTAATTGGCACCAACAGGACAACTCATACATTCTGTTTGCATGAATCTTTTGATTTGAAACAATAATGTTTGTTACTTGTACTTTGGTCTAAGTGAATTTAAAAACAGGTGATGCTATGAAAAGAGATTTTTATTTAGTATCCCAAGAGTAGTAATCCTATCTTGAGATGACTGGTAGTAACTGTCTCTTAATTATAGACTTTTATCCCAATAAGAAGTGGAGTCACTAAGAAATTCATGGGTTAACTTTATTTAAAGTTTATTGCTTTATGGTAGAGAATGAGCTCTAAAGAAATTTAGCAGAATGATAATTGTTTGCTGCATAAATAAGTACTTAAGTAAATAACCAAACAAATAAACAAAAATATGAGAGAATTAATGAATAGGTATTGTAATCACCCAGGATAAAGAGACAAAGAGACAATATCTTAAATTAGGATAATTCAAGGAGGGTTTATATATGAAGCACTGATTATAAATACATGAGTAAACTGTAGAGGAATCATAAGGTAGACTGCAGAAATCCTGGGGCAACAGAAACAAATCAATTGCCACCTCTAGATTTAAAGGATAGGAGGAGGGCATGGAGGCTCATTAATGTAATCTAAACAGATTAGCCTCCCAAGGCAGACAGCAGGGAGAAGAATAGAGAATGGATCTGGAGAAATAAGCAGGATAAGTAGGCCATGACCGGCCCCCAGAGTAATGAGCTCTGGAAACAGAATGGCGGCCAATGGGGCTGGTTAGAACTGAGGAAGGACCCTCTAATTAAGTCGATATTATTACATAGGAAACAAAACATTACCTGAATGGTGTTGTCTGGGGCATAAGCATTCCAAAATGTTAATAGCTCTTCTCAACCCCTTAAAAACATTCCTGACCTCAAATTTACAAAAAATAAAATAATAATAATCGAACAGGTCAATAAGTGATTTGATGCCTTTCCATTGACGGCAACCAGGAGGTGGTCGACAATAATAAGAGAAACTTTTTAAATGGTCCTGAGTTGGTGTACTGTTGACAGATAATTTTTAAATAAATAAATTCTTCTTAAAGTCTAATTTCTCAAGTCAATTTCAAAATAAGATATTTTAAATAAAAGAGAACATAAGAATCTGCTGTACTAGTAACCAAAATTGAAGTCTCCCCCAGGCAAATTTTCTATTATGATTTAATAGCAGACAGGCGGTGGCCTCTAATCTCGCGGCTCATGCCTTTCCCCTTTTGCTCACGTTAGTCTAGTGATAAATGATGTAGAATTTCTAAGAGAGAGAGAAAATTATGCCCAATATAAAAAGTGGTTGAAAAAGCTGATTACAGAGTCATTAGCCCCTGTGGGCTCATTTTATTGCTATAAAGTCATCATTCAAGTAGACATATATTTAGCTTCTGTGGCCTTCGTTTGTGGTAAGCAAAATAACCTCAGACAAAAAAAGGGGGGAGGGGTGTCCAAGTTCAAACTTCCTATTTTTAGTGATGTGGCTGCCAGTTTAGTAAATTAGAAAAGCCCAAAGCAGAAGCAGAGAAAATGTCATCAGCATGTGTTCCTTGTACCATGTGCTGCTGAGAGCACCCTTGGGAACCGGCTTACTCCGACATCACATCTTTCAAGAGGGACACTTGGAATCCAACATGTGGCCAGAAGAAAGTACCAAGGATGGGGAGGGACTGCTACCTCATGACACATGAGAAATAGCTGAAGGAACTGGACATATTTTGCCTAGAAGCCTAAATGGAACAAAGTCTTTTTTATTTGATATTAGGACTGATTCAGAAAAACTGATTGATTATTCTCCAGCTAATCCAAATAATTTATGGAGAAACGTTCAAGTCAAGATGAAACATTCATTCATTTAATATTTGTTAATCAAGTATAATATTTCTGATATTGTTCTGTTGTAAAAACTAAAGGAGAATGTATGAGCAAGGACTGTGATTTTAAAAATTGTGAGTTCCATGTCACAGGTGGGCTTGTAATGAAACACTAGATGATTATCTGAGCATGGGACTGGAAAAGGGAAAATGTCCATGTTCCTTAATTTTCATGTGCACACAAATCACCTGGGAATGCTCTTAAGCTGCAGATTCTAATGCTCAGTCTAAGTCAGGGCCTGAGATCTTGCTTTTCCAACAAGTCACAGGTGATTCAGATGCTGCTGGTCTGGAGCCGACACTTTGATTAGGACATTAAGGTCACCTCCTCTCCAAACATTCTATAACTTTAGTGGAAATCAACGTATTTTTCTGTGTCATCTCATGTACAGTTTCTCTCTTTTCCGATAAGGAAACAAAATTAGAAGATATTTTCTTGTCCTGTTATCACGAGAAGTATGATAGCATGGAGCCAGCTTGCAGTCTGGTCCTGCCTCCCGCCTTGCTACTGCATCTAGATTAAGTAAATTAAATTGTTTTGCTTGTCCCTTTAATGTAAACTGCAAACCATGTGAAAAGGATACACTAGTATACAGCCTCCCCTCAAAATCTTAGCTCTGAGCTACTTTCCTTGGTCTTTCCTCACATTTAACCTCATCTTGCTGGATCCCTTCATACACTCTGACTCTCCAAGAGCTGATTTGATGTTGCTTCCCTTCAAATTGGATGTTTATTCCTCTTCTCTAGGTTCAACCTTGAAGTACTTCAGCAATGCCTTTTCTATCTTCCTATTATTCCCATCCACCCTGAGGACACAGGCCCCTCAGTAAACATGCTTGTCTTTCAACACAGAATCAATCTCCCTGTAAGTGTTTCTACCACCAGATTCTTCAAACTCTGAATGGAGATTGGACAAATCAATGTGCTATCTTAAGGTGGTGCAGAATAATTTAGGATTTTCAGAAGTGATTAAAAAGACAGAATTCTTCTGCTATAACATCCAATATGCTCTGCTTTTCTTCTGTAGTTAAAAGCCAGAGAATATTGATAAAAATGATAGTAGAGATTCATCTGATAATGACTGCTTTAATCTTTCAAAAAATGAGATGTTTGAGAATATTGGTAGGTGAGATGCACATCTAAATTGTTGGATTTTAAGTAAAGCAGATTACTCTCCATAACCTGGTGAGCCTCACCCAATCAGGTGGAAATCTGGATAGAACAAAAGACTAACCTCCCTGCAAGGAGGAGAAGTTTCTAGAGGAAGCCTTTGAATTTGAACTACAGCACCTACTTTTTCCTTGGTTCTCCAGCCTGACAGCTCTTGCACTTGAACTGCAACACCAACTCTTCCTCAGATCTTCAACCTGATTATCAACTCTGCAGATAGTTGCAGTATTTGGGGAAAATGAGATGTTTCTGCAGAAGATGAACTAAGTGTTTACAAGTGTAAACACATATTCCATTTTATAAGTAAAAATTCCAAATAACCTCCTCTTTCAAAAATTCATCTTTATGTGTTTATATATAGATGGGATCAATTTATCAAATTCATTTAAATTGAAGAAATTGAAAAGATAGACACTAGACACACATGCAATCAATTTAGAGAAACTAAAGTGATTTGAAAAAGAATGAGCTAATTCTTGACTCAATCTAAACAATACCTCTCAGTTTTTGCAACATATATTCAAATAGAGCAACATACAAATGTGCTACTTTATCTCATATTTTATCCAAATCTATGAACTCTGACAGATTTTCTTGTCTGAAGACCCTGCTAATGACTCAATGTATTTCTTTTCTTTTTCTTTTTGCTATGTATGACTTGCTTCCCTCCCCAAAATTATAAATTCTTACAGAAAACAGGGACTCTGTTTCAATCTTTTTTTAATATAAAAACAAGAAAAATTTATTTATTAACTGGAAGAATAGACTGGCTGTCAAATATTAATTGAAAAAAAAAAGAAAGCCTATTAACAGAATTATATTGCTGTATAATCCCTATATAATCACATTGTAGTTGTTATTTTATTGAAGGAATATTGCATTTTAACATTAACTTGTTTGAGGTATATATAATATCAAATTTACAACCCCATATAGCACAATAAGCTTACCACTATTTCCCTTTCTTCCCTTCATTTACAATCCATCCCCTTTACCCCGTCCCCCCCACATTAATCTTCTTTTGCATGCTGCTCAGTGCTAGACATCAATTAAGGATTTAAAGAATGGTTGTTGCTTGATTATTGAAGATGTTAAGACAAATATTTTATCAGCAAACAACAATAGACCTGCTTTCTATTTGGTATAAAGTCAGTTGTAACTGATAACTCAGGAGACAGGGAACTTACACACATGGCAGAGACCCTTTAGAGTGTTGTTTTGATTTCTAGAAAGAAGGATAGAGCAGAAACTCTATGAGATAGATGTGTGTAGCCACTGGAACACCCACTGATGGAGTTAGAAGGAATCAGGCATGCCCTGGTGGAGTAGATGTTAAGTCCACCACCTCCAGCTGCTCAATCCAGGTACATCTCAAACACCAGGGTTCATGTCCTGGGGCCAGGGAATCACTGAAGATGAGCAACTAAACACAGTAAATAAAATGCTGCCTCCTCTGTCTTCCTGAGTGCCTGGCTCTGCACTCCTTTGCTTTCATTCCTGCCTGCACAGTTCCTTAAAAAAAAAAGAAAGAAAGGAAGGAAGCTGAACAGAGTCTTTGCCGTCTGTCACTTCACGGTGCTGCCTGTGTCCCACTGCTCCAGAGCTACTTTGATGCTCCCCTGCACTTAAACATGAAAGGCCGTGAGGACACCTTGTTGCCTGACTATTGCTCAAGAAGAGACGTAGATGTTGTACGTGCACGTGTCTGCGGTGACCGTTGGAAGTAATTCAAAACCTGGGAAACATCAGTAGCCAGATGTCTTGCTTTGTCTCTTCAAAACCACTCTCATTCCTCATCTTTCTTTTTTTGGGTGCACAGGTTTCACTAAGACACCACTGCCTTTTATATGGTCCTTGAGCTCTCGATGACAATTTTATTAGCCACTATGCCAGATATGTGTTCCAACAGTACTCTGTAGATTTCCATGAGACTATTGTTGGGTGAGATTCACATTTAAATTATTGGATTTTAAGTAAAGCAGATTATTCTCCATAATGTGGTGAGTCTCACCCAATCAGTTGGAAATCTGGATAGAACAAAAGACTAATCTCCCTGCAACGAGGAGAGATTTCTGTACCAGGAAGCCTTTGTATTTGAACTACAGCATCTGCTTTTCTTGGTTTTCCAGCCTGAGAGCCCTTGCATTTGAACTGCAACATCAGCTCTTCCTCAGATCTTCAACCTGATTATCAGCTCCACAGATTTTGAACTTGCCAGCCTACACAATCACCTGAGCCAATTCCTGAAAGTTTGATAGATGATAGATAGATAGATAGATAGATAGATAGATAGACAGATAGATATAAATAGATGATAAAGATAGAAAGATACATGCTCATAGTCTATTGGTTCCATTTCTCTGCAGAACCCTGTCATATACAAATTCTTTCCACTGTGACACTTAGTCCTTCACATGACCACAAAACGTTAACAGAAATTCTACCAAATGGAGAAGGCACTGGCACACAAGCTGCCTGTCTCTGTATTGAAGAGACTTGAGTGCAGTACAGATAACAGAATCTGCTGGATATATTGAAAATGCTTCCAATGTTTTCTCCACTCTGATGGAAGATTTCTCAAGCAAGGCTCTGTAGTACACGAGTTAAAACTTTCACATCAGCTATCTGACTTAAAGGCTGTTTTGCTGAACTTGCTAAGAAATGAAAGATGGAAGAGGAATGCTTCTCAGTCCAGTAAGTGTTATGGAAAACAGGAACAACGGAGTTCACAGGATGAAGAATATTGACTGAAAAGTGAATCGGCAATCGTATGCAAAAAGATCCTAAGTGGCATTTTAAACAGAACCAACAGAAGTTGTAGCATCTTCCATAGGAAAGTTGGAAAATTCATTGATGAACCTCGATGATGGCATTTTGTTCTGCAATTTTTAAATTTAATATCTGTCCAGCACTAAAGGGCCAGGGTGATATTTGCTCATGGGCTGTAAATGCAATAATTTTTCCAGTTGGCCATATTGTCTAAAAATCATTTTTCCCCCCTCAGGCAAAGATCATTATTGGCCATAAAACATCAGCAACAGAGGAGAAAAAGATTAAGTTTCAAACAATTTTACTTTTCTGTAAGTAGTGGGTTAAAAGTTTTCCTCTTGAGAGACAAAAATGGAGGTGGATGTTGGTGGATTTGGGCTATTACTCAGCAAGTGTATATCATTTCTTCAGTTTCAAAAACCACAAAATCAGTCTTCCTACCACTAAACTTTGATGTTGTTTGTAGTTCAACATACCTGTAATTATCTCTAGAGGGAAAAAAAAAAAGAGAAAGTCCAGTGAAAACTCTAATTTTTACTCCCAAATATCCTTAAAATTCATCTTAATACCTCTCCCTTCCCCCACCCTTTTTTTTTTTCGGTAGTTTGTCTCCCAAACAGTGATAAGCCCAAGGTTACATATTATCTGCAGTTTTCAAATCAATATTACTTTATATCACCATTGCTGAGTAGTTTTGGGCTTTGAGGCCAGCTACCATGACAATAGATGCACAGCCTGGAACCAGTTTTAGTTAATTAGAGTCAATCAATCCAAACTTTGCTAACTTACTCATGTGAAACAATAGTATAATGAACCAAAGTCTGCAAGATGATTGGGAAACACAAATTATTGCACCCTGATAAATTAAATGTGACTATTATAAAACCTTCTTTCTAAATGAATACTCAGGGAAGGAATATATGGGTGTTTAATATAATTAACAATACAGAGAAAATAAACTTAAAAGAGCTATTAAAAGACCCACCTATTTTTGTAAAGGAAGAAAAACACTCTGAGAATGTATAATGGGAAGAACTTGTAGCATCTTTATGAGCCTTCATTTGGGAAATCTTCCTGTTGATTGTGGTGCTTGGGTGAAGCAGGCAGAAAAGCAGGACATGCCTACCAGAACCATGGTAGGGTAGAGAAAGAGCAATGAAAAGAAACAGAGAAATCTAAGCTTCCATATTGTATGTGTGCAGTTCTAGAGTATGGGCTTATGTGACTTAGGGAGTCAATACTATTGATAATATATGAAATTGAACGAAAGCATTGCACCAGAATTCTGGCAAATCTGATGTGCAATCTCTCATTGGTCTGTGTGACACACATTCTCAGAGTTTAAAGTCTGCTGTGTATTACGTTTTTTAAATTATCAATTACTTATGTAATTGATAGAAAAAGGCAAACCTGAGATTCATCTTCCCATTAGCCACACTTGCTATTACTTTAGACCAAGCTAACCTATGAATCCTATCAAAGCTTTTTCTTTGGATTAAAAAACCATGTTAATGGAATATATTTAAATGTGGGATAAGCGAGTTTTGCAAAGCAAGTTGATAGGAAGATAATAGGTATCCTATTTGGGAAATAGGAGATGAGAAAAAAAAGGAGTGATAGGAGTACATGTATATGTATAATGTACATGTACAAAGTACATGTATAATGTACAATGACTTTTTTAAAAAAGGATGACTTTTAAAACAAGATTCTTATGCCTCAACTTAGGCTAAAATTGGTCCTATTACGAACCCTTGGCAACATAAAAAAAGCTCTGTGAGAAACAAGACGGAAGGACCTCTGACCTAAGCTTAGAAGACCTGAGTTGGGGGATCCTCTGCCATCTAGTTTTTATCTGCTTGGTCTGTTTCTCATATGCAAAATAGAATCTGAGGGTAGATAATCACTGAATAATCGTCCAACTCAAAATATTCTGATTTCAGGTAGGATTTCAAGAATAACTTTTAATAATGTACTACTATGAGCATGTCAACTACTGTTATAGACTGAGTGTTTGTACCCCTCAAATTTCCTATGTTGAGAACAAATCCTCAGTGTGATGGATTTGAAATGGGAGCCAGAGGAGGTGATGATATCATGAGAACCGAGTCCTAGTGAACTAGTGAATGAGATTATCACCTTTAAAAACAAGAGCCCAAGTTGATTCTCCACCTACTTTCTTCAGCCATCTCCAGACAGAGCAAAAAACAGCCATCTATGACCCAACAAGCAGGCTTTCGCCCCAGACACAGTCTGTGAGGACTTTGATCTTGGACATCCTAGCCTAAAGAACTATGAGGGGGAAAAAAAAGTTTGTTGTTTAATCCACCCAATCTATAGTATTTTTTATTATAGCAATTTAAGAGACTAAGAAAAATACTGAGTAACTTTGTAACCTGTGTTATAATCAGACAGATCAAGGTAAATAATATTTATTTACAGTGTGGTTCAAAAAGATAAGTTGTGTTAGATTTCCTTATTTTATATTTAAGTTCCATCTCTTTTATCATCATCTAAATCACAACTGAATTATAGTCTTTACGTATTTTCAAACGTGTCTACATTTACCAAGTATATAAATAAGGCTTGTCTTATAATGAATCTAAACTTTAGACATGAATTGATGGCAATACTGAGTATCAGTGTACTGGATTGAGAGAGAGACAGCATTTGTTTCATTTTCCTTTACATATGCCTACTATAATGATAAGATGTCTCATCTCCATTTATAAATAGTCAAAACAATAAGAAGTGTCTAGAAGACAAGCAATAGGGCTTATGTTACTTTCAGTGCCCTTATAATGTCTGACACAATATATCAGATATAGATGGAACTTAGTCAATAGCTGTTAGGTGATGAGTGCATACATATGAATGAATTACAGGTGCAAGGGGAAATAAACCTATGAGTAAATGGAAAAGCCTACATAAAAACACATGGCATGTAGTTTACATTTACTTACATTTGGAAAACTTCAAAAATATTATTGATTTTGTAGTGGGTTTTTTTGTTGCTGTTGCTCCCCCCATGCCTGGTGATGAACTTGGGTCTATGGGCTTTATAAGGTTTATATTCCAGTGACCAGCATAGCACTTGAGCCAGAGATGCCCCACCTAAATTTTTTTTTGAGACATTTTGGGAAATGGAAAAAATTTATGTAATAGAAACACGACAAAATTCTATTCGCTTTTATCTTCATTCATTATTTTAATGCATTAACCCTCATTTAACAACTATGAACAGTGTTACTGAAAAATAACATTTTTTTAAATTTCAATGTTACAGTAACTACTTTAATTCTGTCTTCCACATCTCAGACTCAAATGCTGTCGTTAGTGACAAAATGAATTCTAATCAAAGGTTTATTTTGTAGTTAGAGTTTACAGTTATAACTTAAACCTCACACAACCAGTTGCCTCCCCCCAAACCACATGGAAACCACAGAGTATTTCACTGGCCAGGACACCACCAATTGGTAATGAGAAATTTGCTGGGCTTTTGACATTTCTGCGTAAAACAACAGCTGCTTCACTCACTTGGAAGCAGCCTTTTCCCCCATTGGGGATTCTTATCCCCAGTGGAGGTGGGTGGGCATCCAGCTGGCGATGTTGCATGCACACAGAGATTCTTAGATACTCCAAGGCTGACAGCTAAAATGAACTCATTTTGTGAGGAATTTGTTTTCCAGACATTCTTTCCTTTGGGAAATAAAAATCGAGTGTACCATGGTTGTGTTCTTATCCTAGTGAGTCGCATATCCACAGTCATATGGGGCTAGCCATGTACCTGGTAGAAACCAAAGGCTAAGAATTTAAATATATCCTAACTACCAGAGGGAGATTGTAGACTGAAAAAAAAAAAGCAGACAAAACAAAAAGACTGGTGCCAATGTACTGAGTCCTCCTTTTCTCTCCTATCACCATCACCATTAACAGCATTTTTACAATTCTCTCATCTGCCCTAAACTTTACCTTTTGAAACTTAAATAATCTTTGTTTCCTTTCCTTCTGGTATCTCTTCTTTTCTCATAGGTAACTTAAGCTATCTATTTAATAAACATTCTCAGTCTTTGTGTTCTTTAAATTCAAACTGAGGGACGAAGGTAAGTCTCACTTATGCACAGAATATCAAAAGTTTGAGCCTTTAGAAGGTGGCTAGCATTCTGATGTATTCCTTACCAATTGTTTTGACCCAGATTCTGCTGATTATATTTCCAGTGTCAGCACAATCCACCTCGTGAATGGTACACTCTTACTCATCAATTTCATAGTCAGCAATAGTTTCAGAGCAACTCCAAGGCTAGCTCTGATTTAACTCAAGATATTCCTACCACATAGGCTACAACTAGAAGTCAGAAGACTTCCCTCTATGAACTGCTTCACTGCAGTATGGGTCTTTTAAACTTACAGGCCTGTAAGAAGGATGAAAGCAATTTAAGTGCATGGGAACTTATTAATATTGGTTATTGCAATTAAGAATGGTAGAGTAGATAGAGCTCTTAGAGTGGAGACTTCAAGACTGCTTTCATAGAGTGTTTTAACTCTATGGCATCATGTAACTTCTCTGAACTTCATTATCAATATCTGTAAATAATCTGTAAATATCTGTAAATACATGACTTTTGTGGCATGTATGCATCTGTATATATACACAATTATATATCACATGTTATTCACATATATGTAGATCTAATATTCCTCTGAATTTTCTGAATAGTTATTTCATTGATTATCTGTGACAAAAATTTAAGAATCTCTTTGATAACTTTCCAATAACTTCTCTATCATATGACTTCTAAAGTAATGGGGAAAATCTTATACTTGCTAGTCCTACAGCAATGCAAAACAGAAAATGTCTTTAAAATGTAGTCAACAATAGATGGTAAAAAGCCAAAATATATTATGATAGAAGATCAATAATATATTTATTTGATCATCAAAAACAAATATTTTATCACTTCTTAGCAAATATCTAATATTACTCCTTTCTCCCTCATAACCTATATTATGATCCCAAGAGCGCTATGGTACTCTAATTTCTATCAATAGTCCACATATTTCCTCTGTAAGCCCATCACTTCTAAATTTTTGTTTCTATGATGATTTCTATTTAAATTCTTGTTATGTCTACTTCAGTATTTCACAGGCACCTCAGACACCATAATTCCAGAAACTAAACTTATCATACTTCCTTTCCAAACTATTTTTCCTCATGCATTTCTGCCTCAGTAATTGGCCAAAATTCACTTTATGCTCATGGCAGAAACCTTGCAATCATACTTGACAATTCCCTTTCCTCACACTCACTATTTGATTATTCTTTAAAATATTCATGGTCTGGCATGCCCTGGTAGAGTAGTGTTTTGACCAGCCAAAGGACAGTCCACAGTTGAGAGCACAACCCATGTACATCCAAGGATCCGCGTTCAAGACCTGGGACTCCAGTGACCAACTAAGATGAACAACTAGATAAAATAGAGTGCTTCCTTCCTCCTATCTTCCTGCTTGTCTTTCTCTGCTCACCTTTATTCCAGTCTGCACCTTTCCATTAAATAAAAAAACAGCATATATATATATATATATATATATATATGTGTGTATATATATATATATACAGAGAGAGCGAGAGACAGACAGACAGAGAGAGACAGAGATACATGGTGTGGTATAATTTACTGATATATAAAGCTGTACTCCTGAAATTTATAAAGTATAATGAAGAAGTGAGTTTAATAAAATAAATTTCATTTATTAATTTTATAAAATAAAAATAAATTTAAGTTCAAAACATACCCCCAGTTTGTTGATTTTCCCCTATTTATCTCTACTGTCAACAACACTGACACGAGTCTTCTTTTTCCTAGAAGTTTGGTTTACTTAATCCCTTTTGTAATGACTTACTACTGAATATTTATTAAAAATCTTATTATTTGACAGGATCTCAGCAGTATGCTCTGAATGGAAAATAATATTGAGGAGTTTAGACTCCAGTAGAATAAGTCAATAAATGAATACATGTATGCACATGTATAAGATGGTTAATAAGAGATCTACGATGATAATGTATACAGTGCTGTGGACATAAAAGATAATTAAGTTTGTGAAGATTAGGGAGTGTCACAAAGAAGGGGCAATTCCAGGGCTGCTCTCAAAGATGAATGGAGGTTAGTGACTGTCACTTTCTCTAGTCACTCAGGAGGAAGAAAAATAGCATGAGCCAAGGCAAGGGCCCATTCACACATGTAACTATTGCCCTCTGGGATCCAAATGCCATTATAAAATACCTCTGCATACTCATGGTGAGCAAGAATGCCTTTCTCCTAAAATATGATCTCCCGTTTATCTTTCAAATTAGCGTATCTGGAGGAAATTCAGACTTAACAGCAGCTCTCAGTTTCTTTTGGACAACTATCAATATGTGCAACTTCCCAGCAGTCAAAAATAAATAAATAAATGACCTCCTCCTGTAGAGATGCACTGTAATGATCATCAGTGACTGTACTATAACTCTTTCATAAAACCCCAAAGCAGTCAAAGCTCCATCTTCATTATCACCAGATGTCTTACAGATGCCTAAGTCAACACTTCAAAATGACTCCCTGCAAGTTTGCAAGACCAAGTGTATCTTCAAGGACATCCTGTAGCACACTGGCTATGAGGAATCTGCTGCAAGCTGGTTGCCTTTTAACATTAAGGAGGCTGTCTTGCTCACATTTTGCCGCTTCCATTGTAGAGATAAGAATGTTTCCAAAGACTTAGACTTAGTTTGAAAAGGAGAGAATAAATAAATAGCTTCCAAAGAGTATAGCAATTCCAAGAACTTCAAGATCTCTCTCTCTCAAAATGTGTCTCTCTCATAAATAGGTAAGTAGATAGATAGATGATACAGTGATAGCGAGTGATAGAAAGCAGACATCAATGCAAAAGAATCGGAGACATCGAAAGAATTTTTAAACATTTATTTCCTTATAAAATTTAAATGCCACAAGCTGCCAGAATTGCATCCATGAAACCTTTTAAGAGCAGCAAGCCTGATGGTCTGAGGGAAACCTGCCTCTGCTCTCCTACGCGTCCTCAGTACCGGCTAGGAGGGAGGAAAGGCCACCTGCGTCCCAGCTACACAGAGATCCTGACAGGTCCCTCCACTGACTCTTGGGTTGACTTTGCCTAATGTTCCTGAAGAAAAGCCTTCCCATTTAAAATCATTTAAATGCTGTATTTAAGTCTGCCAGAGACAGGCTTTTGCCAAAATTGCTGCTGAGAAAGGGGAAAAAAAAAAAAAAAAAAAAAAGCAAACTCAAAAGACTGCAAGTTCCCTGCAGCCGGAGCAGCAGCACATACTCAGCAGTAACCATGGACCGGAGAATCCTGGGCTTGAATGGATGCCCTGATTCCAGCATGGCCCGAAATGACGTGTCACGTTAACACATTTCCAAACATCAACGTCTTCCCCCCCTGAAGTCGTCCCTGGGCCCCGTGTCTTTCCCTGTGCGATGTTTTACCTCTAAGGCGTCGCATTGGCAAACAGTTTATTTTTTCGTCAGCTGTAATCAGTTTTTGAATTCTGTTGTGTTTTTTTTTTTTTTTTTTTTATCCAAAGTATGGTTCTCGTGGTGTCGTAAATGACATTAGGCTTTTGTAAATTCTTGCAGAATATAACAGATCATTGGTTTTATAACACAGTCGCTGCTTTTGCATTCTGATGAGATTATTAGTAGCAGCCTAGAATACAACATCCCTGCATACTGTTAGTTAAAAAAAAATAAAAGTTTACTAAATGGTCTCTTGTCAACTGTATCTGAAAATCATTATAGTTTCTCTGTTTCCTCTACATGAAGGGGCTCTTCAGCAAGCTGCTGGGTTATGTCAACACGAGGTTACAAAATTATTATCCCGGCTCTGTCTGTTTCGGTGGGGCTTATGCCAGCATTAGCATTCCTATTGTAAATCTCAGGGGCTTAGGTATTTGTACATCAGGTGTAGAACAATTCCAGTGTTCAAACAGAGGCTGCTCAAAGCCAATTGGCCTAGTGGTAGCTTTCACTGGGAACAAATTCTGAGGGGGAAAAAAATGCACTGGGGCTTTTCTGATTTGCCATCTCTCCATAGCATAGATTAGCCCTTTGGGGTGTTCTGTGGCCTCCTGTAGAGAGATTTAAAATCCATTCTATTAATAAAATTAAGCGTTTCTCCCTCATGGGCCCATACTCCATAATGCAAATTAGCTATGTGTGATATTGAAGGGGGCAAACGGACTTCCATGTGCTGTGGCGAGGAGTCGGCCAGGAAGGGAGCGGTGTGGGGGCACAGATGGAAGTGCCTGGCAGACCAGGGGCCAAAACCGCCCCATGGAGTGTGCATTTCTTTTGTTGGGGCAATTTGGGGGGGGTGGGGGGGCGGGACTGGAAACGATGACATTTGAAAATTGCCTTTTGCATCTGCACCTTACCTTTCTCTCTATACCGCTTCACACATGCCTTTCTGCTATCTGCATTAAGACCATGACATTCTGGGCTTCAAACTGATGCAATACCAAATTAAAAAGCTATCCTGTGAGCCATAATGGTTCTCCAGAAGTCATGGCATTCAACATCGTCAATAATATAAATTTTTGAATGTATAAATGCATATTAAAATGAGAGACTGATTTGCTTCAATAGCTCTGGTCTATGAGACACATAATATGGCGTTTTACAAAACTGCTTGCTTCTGGTTTGCCTTTTACCTGAAAATGGGAATTAGGAGAATGATAAATGTTGCAAAAAAACTTCCATATTCTGTTTTGAAATTACCCCCAGACAGAAGCTCCAATATTAAATCAATTTCCCTCCTTTCTTTGGTTTTGATTTTTCTAAGTAAGAATCTCTTTGTTTTATTGATCACACTTTAAAATTAAAGAATGTTTAAAATTAACATTATTTTCTGGAAATATGTGTTCTTCAGATTCACTTCATTTAGTCATTCTTGACTAGAAAGATTTTCCATCAGTTTTATTTATTGTTCATATCTAAGATTATAATACAAGTTCTTTTTAAAATGTTAACTCTTTAATGCCTAGGACTTGTTTTGCTAAAGTAGTTCATGTGAATGGAAGACTGAGGTAATGAAATTTAAAAAAAGAAAATTCCACAGATCTAGATTTCAGGACAAGTTCCAAACCTCTGCTTTCAATGGTGTGACAGAGTATTAGCAACCAGAAGATCAATGTGAGGATCTGAAATCTGTTGCAATAATCTAGTAGACAACTAAAAATATTTATATCATTATATAGCAAATACTCTATGGTATAAAATCAGACTGTATATTTTTCCTGAAAATCATTAAGCTCAAGAGTACCATTATGTACTTTGACACTTTCCTGACAAAAGAGATCCCCCTTAATAGAGATGAGATGATAGAGGACAATGGAGCTCATGCTCTAAATATAAATAGGATGAATGTTTAAATCCCACCTCCCAAACTTGCTGTGTGATCTAGAGTAAAAGAATGAACTTCACTTAACATTGTGTTTTTCTTCAGTGAAAAAATGAAAATGCTATATTCAGACCTATCTCCTAGGTTTATTGTATTAAGAGAATACATGTAAGCAGTTGAACGTGATACTTGACACCTGGTAAGTGCTTAGGACATGCTATCTGGAATCATTATTATTGATATTCAGGGAAGCCATGTGCTTCCCATCTAACCCATGTGACCCCAGAAGTCAAGTTTTGACCAGAGCATTTAATGTCTTTCCCCTGAAAGACATGTGTCCTTCGTTAATTGAGCAGTGTACAGCAAAGTGTTCCCACCAAGTTCTCACCATGTGGCTGCACCCCACTATCTCGTCTGATCAGGTAAATGTGTTCCTTTAGCCCATTTTTCTCTGTTGCTCTTTATAAAATTAAAGTGCAGTTTCTAAGAGGGGTGAATTTGATCAAAAGAGTTCACATGCATGTTTACATGTGAAATAGGACTTTTTTTGTTTTATTTTTAATGTGATGTGGCCTCAGCCACATCACGTGATTTCTTCAAAGCTCTGTGCTCTTTACCCTGAAGCTGTGGTTCTCTTATTTTTGCTATGTGAATGAGTACATTATGCTGTTTTCCTAGGCACCAATCAGTACATACTGGACTGGTCTCTGGACAGCTGCCAAGGTTATGAACCAAGACCTCTGCTCTGTGCTTTGACTCAGGCTTCACGTACCAGTCTACTGGGATCTCTTGCCTGATCTGACTTCCAGCAATCCTGATCCCAGACCTATCTTCTCCTATTTCCACTTAGAAATAGTCTTCCTTTCTGTCTTAGTCCATTCAGTTGCTACCACAGAATACAATGGACAGGATGGCTTATAACCAGCAGTTATTTCTCACAGTTCTGGAAGTTTAATATCAAGGCACTAACACATTCAGCATCTGATGAGAGTTCACCATCTTCTCACTGCATCTACACATAGCAGAAGAAAGAGGGAGTTCTCTTTTATAAGAACACTAACCCCATTCATCTAACCTCATGACTTCATGATGCTCTAATGGCCACATATGCTAATACCATCACAGTGATGATTCAGTTTCAACATAGGAAATTTGGGGAGACACAAAAATAAAGTCATGAGTACTTGCTGGAATTTAACCAGTACAACACATACACATATACATACCACCTTCCACTCTCCTCATCAAAAGTCTGTAGAGTCATTTATCAAAAAAACAAAAGTTTTGAGAGACTTTATATTCCAGGCCTTGTGTTAAGCACCAGGAATATAATTTAACAAACAAGAACTTTGCCTTGAGAACATTGATTTTATCCAAGATAACAAAGGTTTGATAGAAGACAAAAATGAACAGATAGCCAAAGTATTTTTTAACTGTTATAAGTGCTTTTAAGGAAATAAACACAGAGTATTGCACCAGAAAGTAATAGGGGAATTTATTCCCATGATGTGGACACAGAAGTCCTTTCTAATGGGGTAGATATTCAAGAAAAGACCCCAAGGATGAAAAGAAGACAAACATGAAAAACCAGATGGAAAAAAAGTTCAGACTGGAACCATAACAAGTGCAAAATTCTTGAATAAGGGAAAAATACTGAAAAAGTTTCAAGAACTTCACTCTAATTCACTTCAGCAGCTGGAACTTAGTGGGCCTGTCGCCATTGTAGAGATAGTCAAGCACCAAAACTCACAGGTCTTTCAGCTGGGGGCTGTGGGGAGAAGGGTAAGCTGTGTTCTAAATATGACAAAAAAATGCAGGATTTTAAGCATCAGGGAGACCTACTCCAATTCATCATAGAAGAACTCTAAACTCTGAGTGGGAAAGGGATTACAGGAATATCAGATTTATAGTAAAGAGGCCAGTTTGGAGATAATAGAAGCTACTTTCCAGAAGCGGAGATGTAAACTGAGCTGGGACAGGAAGGGGCAATTGATTGAATGAATTCAGAAACAGAAGAAAGTAATGACAGATTTGGAGAGAAGTGGGTGGTGTGAGGAGGGAAATGTGGAGGATGAAAGAAACAAAGGAATTGCTGATACTCCTGACTAACTGTATAGAGAACGTACCATTTATGACAACGAGGGAGGCTGGGGAGGATACAGCTTCTGGGGCTACTAAAAGGAATCATGTCAAGTTTGAAGTGTCTATGAGACAGCCTAGAGGCACTATCAAGGAGACAACACCCAATGGGTTCTATATGTTTTTCTACCTATTCACCCATATGCCAGTACTGATTATATTAGAAAACTCTTTGAAGTAACTGTTACTGTTTGCTAGGGGATGATTGATCCTTTTGGTTCATAACATCTCTTTGGTGTGTTAACTAAATATAATTTTGACTCAACAGGACTGCTTCTTACTATCTGGGCCAACACACAAAGGCCATTAAACACACATCACAGAGCTCAGAATAAGAAATGTCTCTCTGGGAGGCTTTTGCAAATACTGAAGGAATGGCGATGTCAAATCTTCAGATGAACCAGGATGTCTCGTGATATAGAATCTGGAAAAGTGAGAGCAGACCAACAGGCACACATGGAACGATGTTATATGGTTTTTGCCCACAGTATGCCTTGGTAAACATACTAAAATGGTATCACCAGGTTTCTAAAATGTCAGACCAAAAAGATATCCCCTAAAATAAATATCAAATGGTGCTGCACAGGAGAAAATGCTGGGAGGGAGGGAGGGAACTGAGAGGAAAATTCCACAATCACATCTCAGATTATTGGAAGAGAAAAACACTACAACATGTAAATTTTATCAAAGGAAACTGTATAAAATGTTGCAGAACCATTCCTGTCAAATGAATATAAGATGCTAATTGGTAATGTATGTAGTCCCAGAGATGCTTGACATGCAAAGAGTGAGTGGAGTAGGACAAAGCATTTGTGTGGGCCATCTGGAAGGGCATACCATACTCCTGCATGTGATGAGAAAGTGGAATTAAGCAGAAACTTTGGAAACCAAGGTCTAAATATGCATGGCTTCAAGTACTTACATCTTTTTCTGGAAACAAAACCCTGGCCAAAAAAAAAAACAACTCCCTGCATCTAGAGACCATGGTGACCAAATGTCACCTCCTCTAGCACAGTAACAATGACCAGCCCCCTCTGCAATCTGGGCATCTCTGCAGCTTTACCAACCATGCAGATTGTGTTCCCCGTGTACATTACATATGAAGCGTAAAGGTTTGCCATGGCTTATGCCCAGAGGCAGGTATGTGATCTCATGTGACAACAAGTGTACACAATATTAAGATTTCTAAGGCAAAGATTCTCTCAACATGCCTGTACACGTGAGCACACACAGAGACAAATATTTTCCACAAACACTAAAGATCATACACAAACACAATGGATTTTGTTCTCTCACATTAGGTGAGAGAATTTGTTGAATACCCACCAATTAAAAAAAGAATAGAAGGAAATACATTTTTATTCACTTTGGCTTATCAATTGGATTTTCAAAAATTAAATTGAGGGTAATGTCTCCTGGGGATAATCAAAGTTTTTCTAAATTTTACGCAAAAACAAAAAGTCTCAATCTGCAGAGAGAATGAATCCAGTTTTTAAATAATATTTGGTAGGAAAGAACTGTCCTAATGCTTAAAAAATGAGCCATAAAATTTGTGATCTGTTGTTAAATTAATGATTTGGGCTTCAGTAAGGAAGCCACAGGCAGCATGGATCTTTGAAAGACACAGAAGGAGAAAGAGCAATTCAAGAGCACAGGGACCCCTAAAATAAGGGTGTCTGGACTCTCAACCCTGTCTTCTGCCCTTCAAGGTTCAGATGCTGTTTTTCTTCTGAACTCTTGTCATGTATGTCCTTGTTCGGAAGGAGAAGTTTAGATATTTCTTTAGCCCACAGCTGGTTAAAAGACAAACGAACCCAAAGCACAAATACAAACACCTGGGAAATGGCATCGCTGCGATCAATCTACCTCTTCTTAAATACATTTTGTTTGTTTGCCTATCTGAGTGTAAGCCCCAAGGCAAGAACTGTGTCTTTTTAATGTCTTCCACAGCACCAAGCATATTGTAAAAGCTGAGACAATGATAAACAATAATAATAATGCCATTCAAAGGGAATGCTGTCTCAAATAGCATGAGTTTAACCCTAATGGTTTAGACACTTGGAGTTGGGAAAAAGAGTTGGCACTCAAATCAACTTATATAATCCCAAACTGCTTCCAAAGTCTGAATTGTTCTCATTTCTGTTGGGGTTGCACATTTTTTAAATTGTCTCAAGCAAAGTAGTATCCGCCACAAATACGTACACACAAATCCTTGTCCTATAGCATAAATGCATTCATTGATATTTGCTAAGCATCCGATATATTCATAATGGACTAGGCATTAAAGATATAAAGGTGAACGAGCTGCATGCACCCCCCCGCTCAGATATCTTAATTTATAGGTAGATCATGAAAGAGTTAAGAGAAGGGGAAATGAAGAGATTTTTTGAAATGTGTTTGTGAGAAACCATGCCCTGTCGATCATAATGAAATGTACTCATTTGAAATGGATGGTTTATTCTTAAGAACATAATTGCATGGGTCAGTTCTTTGGAGGGAAAATGCAAGACTGGTTCTCCACACTGAGGAAGCAGGGGCTGATGGGAGAGTGCACAAGCACAGAGCCTCCTTCACTCAGGTACTGCGTGACTCATGACCAGTGGAGTTACTATCAGTAACGTGTCTCCTCCCTCTTGTAAAGGCTTTGAGTTTTTAGATGATACCTCATTATTGCAAATATAAAAATGACTCTAGCTTAAAAATATTCATCTTCCATCTGCACAATTATCTGAATTACCACAGTAGTTAGTTGCCATTTGCCCAGAACAAAAACCTAGAAAAATGAGATAGAAGATAGATAGGTTTTTGGCCATTTTTTTTTTAATGGAGTAGATTTGATTTAGAAAACAATATAATTCAGATATGCAGATTCACTCCTCAGTAAATACATGACAATCCACCACCAAATTATGACCAGTCCTCCACCATTGTCCATTGTTCTCAGCCCCCTTGCCCTTCGGGTAACCTCAGCTCCAAGGGTTGTGTTGCTTTCTTTTTTTTTTTTTTAATCTATTTGTTATCTTAGTTTCTTTATATCCCACATATGAGGGAGACCATCTGGTATTTGTGTCTCTCTTTTTGACTCACTTCACTTAGCAGCATCCTCCCAAGATCTATTGAGGTTGTCGAAATCATGTCAGGATTTCATCTTTTTAGGGATGCAGAGTATTCTGTTGTGTATATATACTACATATTCATTATCCATTCATCTGATAATGGACACTTAGGTTGTTTCCTTGTAAATAATGCTGCAATAAACATGAGGGAGCATATAGCTCTACAAATGCTTAGTGTTTTTGTTTTTTTGGGGGGTGTAAATATCCGGAAGTGGGATGATGGACTCATATGGAATTTATATTCTCAACTTTTTTGAGGAATCTCCATAATAATTGTACCAATTCATACTCCCATTAGCAGTGTAAAAGGGTTCCCTTTTCTCTACATCCTCACCAAGGAACATAAAGGTTTTGATGGACTAATAATAGGGATCTGGTATCCTCTATGTGAAAAGCACATTTACAAGTAAGATAATGGAAATAAAAAGGAGTTTCTTTCAGAATAAATTTAGACCTACAGTAAGAAGAACAGAGAAAATCTTGCTTAACTCATCGAAACTATCCTGTTCTAAACTCAAAATGTTACAAGACAGATTAAACACAGGTTAATAATCTGAATCTAAATTCACCTAAATTTATATAATGAATTTAAGTTCACCCATGCTACTTTTCTAATTGTAATGCCGAACACAACTGCTACTGATAATGTTTTGTGACTCAGAAGAATCAAATACGTTGGAATTTTAGATTCTTACAAAGCTAAAAGATACCTCATGTGTCGCCTAAGAAATTTTCTTATTAAACATGTTACGAATAAAATGGTATAATTTTTTTTAATAAAAGAAAGGTGAGGCATGAATGAAGGTGAGTAGGCAGGCAGGCAGCAAAATAGAAGAGCAGGAAGCATTTTATTTATTTGTATTTAGTTGTTCATACTATTTTTGCCCCCTGAACCCAGAACTTGAACCCAGGTATATGTTGCCTGTGCTCTTTCAGTGGTGATTGACCTAACCACTACTCCACCAGGGCACAGCAGAATGGTATAAAATTTATAGGTTGAAGTTCTAAATGATTTTCAATGCAACAGTATTTGACTTTAGAGAGGTAGGTAATTAAGTTTAGAAGTGGGTATAAGTGGGGAACCTTTATCCAGTGTGATGGGTATCCTTACAAAAATGAGGAAGAAACAACAGGGGTGCACACACACAGAAAAAAGATCCTGTGAAGACACAAGAAAAGGACCACCTACAAGTCAAGACAAGAGTCCTCAAGAGAAACCAAACTTGTGAAGACCTTCATCTTGGACTTTTATTCTCCAGAACTATGATAATAAATTTCTGTTGTTTAACCCAACCAGGCTATGATATTTTTATGACAGTCCTAGCAAACTAATACACTTCAGTGATTACCGAGTAAGAAAACTGCTCTCCATAAAAGACAATGCATGAATGTGTCACCAGGATTAAGAGAAGCCATCACAGGGAGCAGCATAGAGTTGTAGTTATGGCTTTTAGGAGGTGAGGGGATGGCCAGTACCCAAAGAGCTTCTTCCTTTCCTCTCAGACATACATCTGGCCTGAATTATTCTAAGACCATCATGCTTATGCTGAAAGTGCTCCTAAATGATTTTAACATGTGTGCACCTTTCTTCTCTTATTCCTCCATACTCTTGCTCAGTCATTCATTACCAAACTATTGGATACTTACCTAAGTGCCCATTGATAGATGAGTGGATAAAGAAGGTGTGATATATACTCACAATGGAATACTGCTCAGCAATCAAAAAGAGATGAAATTCTGCCATTTGCAGCAACATGAATGTCCTTAGAGGTGATTATCCTTAGTGAAATAAGCTAGAAGGAGAAAGACAGACATTGTATGATGTCACTCATATATAGTATATAGGGAAAACAAGCAAGCAAATAAATCAAATCAAACAAAAATATACTTTTGGGCAATAAAATCAAACTAGTGGTTACAGGACTGGAAAGGGGAGCAGAGTGGGTAAGTGGGATGGAATTGTATGGTGAAGGAAAAACATGGTGAATTGGACTGGTGGTGATGGACTTAACGCATTATATGTAGATGCTGATTTACAATGATGTTCACCTTAAACTCTATAATGTTATGATGCAACGTTCCTTCAATAAAATTACCTTTAAAAAATTCTAAATGCTTCTGTGGCCATTTTTCTAGCAGTTAAATGATTATAAAAACATCAGCAATGAGCCTCAACTGAACAAAAACAAAAAGCTGTCCTCAGTTCCCGTCCTGTTCAGTTTCATCAACCACACCAAATCAGGACCAAAGTCAAAAGAACAATGGCAAACATGTGAAATATTCAGAGTAGAATGCTTTACATAACAGATGAAATTTAAAGACTCACCTGTTTTTGTAGATGAGAATATTCAAGGAATTACTAACCCACAAAGAAAATTAAGCCTCTTATTTTATTTCTTTGTTCAGTTAGACGCCCCCCACACATATCTATTTCTTAATTAGCGGAAACTGTGAGTTCTCACTCATATCTGTGTTTTCCTCTACATTTTGGGCATTCAGTTAGTATACAATTTCCAGCCTCTCCTTCAATAAGTTATAGCCATACGACTAAATTCTCAACAAAGTGATATATATGAAAATGTCAGAAGTTACTTACAGTCCCACTTGAGTGGCTCAGAGAGCCTCACTTCTGTTCCTTGGCCACTAGCTGATATGTGAGCTTGCTCAGAGGGTTGGGGTGAAAGTGACTAGAATGATGAGAGAAGCCTGGACCGTGAATGACTAGAGACGAGAGCAACCTACAAAGCCCTCAGCTCCAATAGATTATCAGCAGTAAGAACTAACCTTTTCAATGTGCCCTAGTGAATTCACGATTTGGTCCATCGCTTCCGACCAAGTGCTGTCCACACCCAGTTTACACCCCTGAGCCAGGGAGAAGACCAAGAAGAATAACTACATAAAACAAACAAAAATGCTTCTTCCTGTCTTCCTGCCTGCCTACTCTCCTTCATTCCTGACTGTACCTTTGCCCTAAAAAAAAAAAAAAAAAAAAAAGAATTTTTCCTTATATCAAGTCATTTACATATTAGAGTTATTTACTAAAACAACATATTGACTCTAACAGTACTTACTTAAACTGGAAAGAGCAGAGAGGTTTTTTTCCATCCATGGTGAGTTTCAGGATTTTTTATTTTACAAGTGACTGTCTGGAACTAAACATTTCATACTCACACTGGTCTTTCAGCAGCTCTGAGTCAATGACCACACAAGGCTAAAGGGTAACTAAGCTGATGGACTTAACAGGTTTTTGATAGAATGTAAAGCAAGGGTCACGGTGCTCTTTCACAGTTGAATGATGTCTTTCTCCAAAGATGTATGCATGTTGGATACATTCCATAAAATCATTTTTGCCTCTGGAGTCTTTTTGGTCCTATGAGCAATTGCTGGCTATTCCCTGATGGTCACATAATCAAACATATTTGAATATGATAAGTTTAGACTCTTAGCTATGACAACACAGCTTAATTATGGTCTGGATATGTCTATGGATTAGTGGTAGAGTCACAACAAGTATGTGAGATTCCCTGCCATTTTCTTGAGAGAGCAATTCTGCGAAGAATGCATTTTATTAACCTCTCTATCATAACCTCCCGCCTTCCCAACTGCAGGAAGAATGAAAAGAAGAACCAAATATTCTCCATTCTGTTTCTCTAATCCCAGGTTTCTTTTTCACATGTTCATTGAACTAAAGATATCTCAAAACAATTAAGAGGGTGCATAGGAAGTGTGTGTCCATGTGTGTGTGTGTGTGTGTGTGTGTGTGTGTGTGTGTGTGTGTGTGTGTGTAGGCAAGGGGATCAATTTGGGGAGAGACTAAAAGTAGGGCAGAGAAGTATAAACCTGCCCGCAACCAATTTATGGTCTTTTGTAAGGAAATGA
Source organism: Solenodon paradoxus (assembly GCA_004363575.1). NCBI lineage: Eukaryota > Metazoa > Chordata > Mammalia > Eulipotyphla > Solenodontidae > Solenodon > Solenodon paradoxus. The sequence continues at coordinate 424,605 of RJWH01000917.1, forward strand.
CTGCACAGTAGTATCACCAATACTAATTAGGATAAACTGCATTATTTAAACTTTAACTATAAGCAAGGACATTTGAATTTTTCACTGTCAATAACTAATGACATTTGTTTAGAACTTGATGGTCAGCAAAGTACTTTGCATAAACCTTATTTCAAAGTAGATAACTTTCGTGCCCAAGGTCAAATCCACTTGGCCCATCTCTGACTCAGAGTGGCCACCACCATCCCTCTTTTAACTGGGACAGCAACTCCTCTCCCCCTTCCTGCCTCAGGAGTTTCTCTAAAGCCACACACAATACAGTCACAGCCAAGAAATGCGGGAGTGATATGGGAGAGTATTATCTCTGGGGTAAGGTAGAAGCTTTCGATAATGAGACACAGCCATCAAGGGATCAATGTCCCAGCACCCAGTATCCACTGATGCTTTGGAGATACAATTATGAAAAGCACTCTTTATACATTTCCTTGGAGGGTCCCCAGTGGGATTAAGATGCCATTGCCCACAGCAAGAACCAATCAATGGTAGTGTGCATGTATTGTCTTTCCTAATTCCATGTCTCCTTCCTGCTCTATCAAAACTACTTCCAGAGATTACTTCCCAATAAACTACCTGCATCTAAATTCTTGATTCAGGAAGTGCTTTGGGGTCACCTAAGTCACCTCATGCAGTCTTCAACTTCAGAATAGACACTCCAAGCATTATGGCTTGTACCAATTAGATTTGCAGTTAAAAAGAAAGAGGTGAATTAGGAGAATTGGGACAGCCCATGCCCATCTGCTGAATGGTTAGGAGTTGCCAAATATAGGACTGGCAGATGTTCACCTCATTTTCAGGGCAGAAGTGCAAAAAGCCAAGTAGAAGCAGTGATGCTGCCTAAGACCACAGTCCAGCATTGTCTCACTGTCACTCCCAACCACTTTCCATCAGTCAAAGCAAATCACAGAACCAAGACCAACATTCCAACAGCAGTGTGGTGGAAGGGACCACAAGGGCACATGGCAAAATGTGTGGCTAGAGAATGGCTGGGAACAATAGTATAATATACCACAATGGGTAATTACCATAAACATTCTGAAAAATCTTACATTCGACAATTTATTTACCTAATACACAACATACCAGGTACTAGGGACCCAGTTGTAAACAAGAGAAACATGGTCTTGACCCTTTCAGAGGTTACAGCAAGTGTGTGTGTGTGTGTGTGTGTGTGTGTGTGTGTGTTCCCAAAGTTTATCATTTATTATTCAGCCTTTGTTGATTCTGAAGTATATTTAATATCTCTTAGAAATGCCCATTATAAATATGCTTTTATTATGCAATATTTAGAAGGTAAAGATACAAGAAATTAATTGAACAGCAAACATATAGTAATTCAGGCTACTCTTTTTAGATTTCAATTTTTACTAAATCCCAATTCTGTACCACTTCTCTGTATCACAATGAAGCCCTTTTATGTTATAGTTATTTTAGTTTTAGATGTATTTAAATTCCAGATAAATGGAAAATTGTTGTAAAAACAAATAAATACTCTCTTAAATGAGGTGAGTAGAAGGTACAATTAGAGTCTATGCAATCAGCAAAGTGACATGCTTCTACTGATGAAATAAATAAGGATGATATAATCATTCTCATTCTTTGCAAAATACCCTGATATTTTTATCCTATAATCTCTTATTCTCAAATAGAAGAGAGTATTGAGTCATTTCCTCAGTAACCAGCACAAACACTGAAATATTGTAGTAGCTGTGTAGATGTTTATTGAATCAATGCAACTATAACTATATGACTCAATCAATAAATCAACCACTGAAAAGAGATAAGCCTAATGATTCCTTGTTAATGTCCATAGATTTCCATAGGTTTCTGCAACCTAAATTGGTCTGATGTTAGGGGTACATCTTTCTTTGGAGATGGGTCGAGTAACCATGGTCTAAAATACTAAAAGTTAACTGACAGCTCTCCAATTAACTTCCTTTTCTTAGTGTGTTATTGATGACACATCCTCTTGCTATTCTGAGGCAGGTGACCCTCTACAGGGTTTATAACAGTATCCCTAAGGTTTCATCTCCTAGATTTTTCCCAAGCAGCAGTCTCCTCAGTCACACTGAGTTAGTGTGGTCTCTAGAACTTGCCATGATCTCTTACATTTCATTGGCAACTGCGACTAATGTTTCTATGTTCTATATTTGTCTTAGCTTCCTGGAAAACCACCCATTTCTCCTTTGCAAACATATCTCCTTCATGAAGGCTTCCCTGAACTCCCAGGAGAAAACAACCACTCCCTTCATGCACCCAGAGGCACTATGTACACAATACTCTGACCCTTCTGACACTACACTGCATTTGCCAACTTACTATAGTTCCTGAGAGTTAATAAATGCTTAAATACCTGCTAAAAGCAAACAATAATAAACTTGTCCAATTGACTAAAATATTGTCAACCAATTTCATGTTTATATGTAGAAAGTCACATTTTAAAATGCTTTTACGACATACCTTTTTCAGATATTTTCAAGTCTTTCCCTCAGTCTTGCTATAAACACCCACCTACCTCATTTTGCATTCTGACTTCATTTTATCGACAAGCTTTTTTGAAAATCTGAAAACTAGCAACAAAACAAACAGGTGAGCATATTAGCATGAAATATGCAAAATTCTGTGTTCTTGTTTAAAGGGTGGCCTTTATTGCCCTTAATCCAGTTTGCAAATTGCAGGAGTTTGGGAAGCTCATTGATGTTTGTGTTTGATTAAGACATGACTATATATTTAAGAGCTGGAAATACTATTGAGTCAGGCTGTGATTTCAGTTGTAATTAGGCATTTTAACACGTTTGTGTAAAATTCACATCAATGTTAGAAATACAAGTGATATAGTTCAATTAAAATATTATTTGAAGGTGGCTGAAAAATCCTGGGAGTATCTGGAAAACATCATTCTCACAAGTAATGACATAGACTAACAATTTAGGTATTATAAAGAGAGATGATGGAGTAAGCAAGCAGGAGACTCGGGGCCAGAATTCCTTTACTTACTCTATACTTCTCTTGCTGTGCAATGCACACATCCTGAGATACTCCATGTCTTTGTGGAACAAGTCTCACTATCACTCACCAGAACTGGAAGATCAAAATGAAAGGAAAATGGCTAAGACTGAATATATTATATCAGAACATTAGTCATCATCTTAATCAGGTCACAGCTAAACTCTACTACCCTCCTGTGAACTGGCAAATATCAATAAGTATCTCTTATACTGGGAAAGCCTCATACATAGAAAGTAAGCACAGATTTTGGGATAAACATACTTATTTTCAAATCTCTGCCCTGATCTTTCCTACCTATTAGATGTTGAACAAGTTATTTCACCCTTCTTGATCTCAGTTTTCTCATTTTTATGATGGGTGTTTCTACCTCACAAGGTATTAAATTAAGAATTAAATGAAACCCTCTATAGGCCATATATATATGTATACATATATATATATATATATACATATATAGTGTAAAGTTATAATATAGAACCAAGATTGCCATAGGTGATATAGATGTCCCAGTAAGAATGTTATAGGCATGAGATATCAAAATGGGATATTATACCACTACTTTATATTTTTATATTATACTTAAAAAATTTAGCTTTCCATTGCATCCATAGTCTTACCATGATAAGTAGGCTATCAATGAGAGTCAGTCAAAGGGTCATCTCATATCTCAATTCACCAGAAATTTCTGATACCACAGAATCCCTGGTGTCAGAAGTAGAACTGAGACCTGATACTAGGTCTACTAAGGCCAACACTGGACACCATACAGTCAAATGTTATAGGGAAATTCCCATTACCCTTGATAGGAAATATAGTATAACCCTGCCAGGTGCTACACCACTTTTGGGATAATCTAAGATTCTCAAAGCTCAAAGGAAAGGCATAAGATCACTATTTATAAGAATGGAATTGCTCATTTTTTTCTGCAAACTCTAACTGTACGACTGCACTTTAAATATGACATGCAGGCTGGTGGAACCAGGGATTCCAGGAACAATATTCCCTGCAAGTTCTTTCAGTTCTATCCCACTCCATTCCACCCGAATACCAATATGATTATTAAAACAGCTATCTGCACTTCTCTGGGGGCACATTCAATAGATTTTTGAAGGTAAATCATATGAACAAAGAAGAATAACTCCAATATATGTCACTAGAAATAAAGGGCTCCCTACAGGGCATATGGCATTTTTAACTTTATCTGCCGGAGCTGTTATCAAACACACATTATTGATCAAAAATTAAAATAATATGCTCAGTGGAAACTGAAGCTCTGGTTCTAAAATATCCATTATGAATATATTAATAACCAGGACTAGTAAAGATAAATTGAACTTACATTAGATTTAAAATCATATCCTAGGCCTGACGCTATATATTTTGACAATAAATAAATAAATCATGTCCTTATTTCTAACATTTCTATGTAAATGATTTTCAGCTGGATTCTTGTCTGTCCCATTTTTAAAGATCTCCAGAGAATCCAGTCTCACTTTCCTTTGGTTAGCATAGCACCTGAGCCTTTAGGACAATCCTGGTCATGCCAAACCTCAAGCCCCTTTACTATTTTCTGTCTCCAGTGAAGGTTGTCATTGGTTAATAATCCCTCTCCTAGGAGAGCTCTTTAAATCTTTAATTTTTCAACTTGGCAATCATGATGTACTTGTTACTGAGGATGGATTTTCTTTGTTTTGTTGTGTTGGTTTGTTTGTGAGAGACTGATGTTTTCATTCTACTTATGCAATGAGAAAATATTTACAAGATGCCTACTAAACAATGAGCAGTAGTAACTAACACTAAACAATGAGCAATACTCACTGATGAGAACTCCTGTGTAGCGGGTTGGATCCAATTTGTTGTAAACAAATACTCAAGTGTGAACATGTGGAGCTTTTTTGTATATGTGTCCATATAATTCCCATTCTATCTTATTGTATATATATAGAGAGAGATAATGATTTACCATTGTGCACACCTTAAAACTATATAATGTTAAATGTAATATTATTTCAATATTTTTTTCTAAAACCTACATTTCTCTTTGCCATCTTCCCCACTCCCTGGGCAATTGCAGCCATGAAGGTCAAGCTGTGCAGTTTCAGAGGTTATAAGATCTATCCCAAGTACCTGGGTTTGAGTCCCAGGACATGAGGAATAACCAAAATGTACTACTAAATAAGTAAATAGATAGAGATGCTTTTTTCTTCTCTCTCTTCCAGCCTGCTTGCCTACTTTCTTTCATTACTACGTGCACCACCTTTCCTTAAAAAAAAAATCTATCCTCAACACAGGAGTTTCTATGCCAGGATCCACAGAAATGTTTTTCAATTTCTTAATGCAAAATGGGAGAAGGCATTTCTTTCCAAGATGAACTATTGGCAAAAAGACTGGACTGTTCTCTACAGAAGAAAGTACAAAAAGGGGTGGTTGGAAGAAATGTTTTTAAAAAAGGATCCTCCATGCAGTCAAATCCCAGAGAATTCCATCCCTGGGACATCTCTTGTTGACATAATGACCAAGAGAAATCCAAAACCTTAAAATATTAAAGTTAGAAAGATTCAAGAAGAACAAGCCATCAGAGGCACAAGGAAGCAAGAAAGACTAAGTGAGCATCTGAAAAACAAAAAAGTAATGGTTGCTTCTAGGGCCCTCATAAGGCAGCGTCGAAGCAAAAAAACTGTGATGCTTTCTGCAAATAAACGTCTGTCTAGAAAATAAAGAAATTAAAGCATACGTTTCACCTAATAAAGGGAATCTTCAATTCAGGCTTATTTTCAGACACCCAGGGTGCATTCAGGATCTTCCAGGCAAGCTCAATCAATTTATAGGTCTATCTATACTTCCTTGCTCCCTAAAGTGAATTAAAATTCCAGGAGTATTTCTAGAAATTCAGGCATCCTCCATTCCCTGCAAGTTCTCAATGAGAAGTCATTTTTCTCTTTTGTCTTTGGTCATGTTGCTGCCATTTTGCTCCATGACGGTGTTCTGGTGCCCCATGGCCACTGCTCCCGTTCTTACGGTCACTTCCCATCTCCACATCTCAATCCTACAGCTCCTTGACTTTCCTCAGCCCTCTTAATGACATCCCAATCCTCCCAGGAAACACAGGAACTATGCAATTCTCTCAGGACCCTCTGGGTGGCTCCATGGAGGGGAAGATACGACTGTTCAAAGCATCCACAGACTTTCTGGCAGCCATTTTTTTTTTTTTTTTTTTTTTTACTGTTGCCTGGGGTCATGGAGCCAAGAGTCTCTGCCTGGGGTGTTCTCTTGGTATTCCCTCTCTGCTTCACCCCACCTCAGATCCCCACTGAGGCAACCAAAGTGTCCTTTCACAGGGACATATCTAAGTGTTCTTCATAAGAACAAGTTGAACCTTCACAGGCAACAATTCCTAAACTGAAAATCATTTTCTCTATACTAAGGGTCTAAAAAATCAGGTTTCTAATTTGGACAATGTCCGAACAACTTAAGGCTTTGGTATAAATAATGTGGTCAAAGAACCAGCAGCTTTGCAGCAACTTCAAACTTAATTAGAAATGCAGAATCTCAGGCCTGAATAAGAAGATGGAACAATACCCCCAGATGAGGCGTATCCATAGTCAAGTTTGGGAGCACTGCTGGTTAAGACACAAACTGCTCCTTAGTCTGGGACTTGGCCTTTTACTCTAAAATAGCTCCTAGTAAGACAAAACATTTACTCTAGAGACCATTTTCTTTACTAGGAGTTTCCAGAGGCCATTTTGAAAGTTAAAGTCAAGGCTGTGTGTTCTTGCCACTTCCTCTGATCGTTTGTGTCCTGTACTCCATTCATTAAGTGTCTCAAAGACAATGCATGTCACTAATTCAACAGGACAGAAAAAGGTGGGAAATTTGGAAGAGAAGTGGAGGGTAAATCAGTATTAATAGCTTCAAATTTTTGCACGTCACTCAACTCAATGAGTAATAAAATAGTTTCTTAGAAGAGAAAACACTATTGAGATCCCTGATTCTACCAGCCTGCAAATGACATGAAGGTGATATGGTTTAGGTAAAAACCATTTTCCTTCTGATCCTTTGTGATCAGAACTCTTTTGTGTGGACTTTTTCCTATCTCTGACTTCTTCTCATGTGTAATTTCCATTACTTAAAATCCCTGAGTACATTCCACACATACACTGACCGAGAAAAATGAGTTGGCCCTCCCAGAACAATGAGGTCAAAGCCAGCATTTTGCCTACTTCTTACAACCATACTATTTCAGTCCTTCGAAATTTTTTGAGTGGGGACAGGAGGAAATTAAGTACACACCTTTAGAAAGCTACAAATTTTAATTGAGGAGTTGTTCTAACAACCACATTTCAGGGACAGTTACTAAGCAAACACTTGGTTAATCATAAGAGCAATTCACTTTTCTCTGTAGCTAACACTGTAATGGGCTATTTCATGGAGAGTTAAAAAGATAGAGAAAGCCTAACACAACCTCTAGGAGTTTCTTTTATTTCCTGGTATCCCAAAAATCTCTGAACAGTGAGCAGTATAGATTATATTTTTGGTTATTTATTTTTCAGGGGGTGGAAAAAGCTATATATTTATTATGAGTTCACATGGCATCATCTTTACTGGATAAAGTTGAAAGAACTTAAAAGGTTTATAGTCACAGCCTCGTGGCTGGGTGGGGAAGCTGACATTACTGCCCCTCTTTGAAGGCAAGGACGGTGCTAAATCGGAAAACTGAATCTTGCCACCACCTCTCTGTGCCCTCGAACTACGGTAAGCATATGTCCCAGTGTGATTATTTACTTTTATTTTCCCTCTCAAAAGTCCCAGTTTGAACAATAAATAACATGGTCACCCTTTCAAGAACCTATTGCAGTTTGATTGCCAACGTTTTCCTCCTGTGCAACTCTGAAAACTGCTGACAACCAAGTTCTCTTATGTTCCCAAGGCATTCAGCTCCTCACCAGACTGGGTCTCTTCCCTTTAGGACTATGCTTCTGCTTAACAAATGCACATTATTACCCCTAATAAACTTCCTGTGACGTGCCAGCTTTTATGGAGTGATAAAGCCTTTCTTTGAAACACCTCCCTTGCTTTTTAGTTAGGAGCAAAAGAAAACATGTTCCTCGAGTAAACCTAAATCCTTTACCATCACAAGTGAGAAATTACCACGTTTCCCTTCCCCCACCAACTGCTTTCCCCACGCAGCATTTAGAAAACTCTGTCCAAGAATATTACTCTATGAAAGAAAAAAAAAAAGGAAAAAAAAACATCATCTCAAAATTATTAAAATCTCTGTGGGAATTCATGATTAATTTTAAGGCCTGGCAGATTAAAATACATTATTATGTACACTCTAGTGCATCCTTTCAGATATTTTCAGAATCTGATTTTGCTCTCTTGATACACACCAATGACTCTACATGTATCTAGTAGATTGCAAGGAATAGATTAGCATTAAAGAGGCAGTATTGTGTTGTTAGGTTGTTATATGTAACTTGTGCTCATACATTAAGAAAAATGTACCTGGCATTCCCCCGGACATGACCAGGCCTCTTAAAAAAAGAAAACGACTGAGAGAATCATTAATACTTGGTGACAATACAGTGGTGCCAGCAGCTCTGAAATTCTGACCCTTGGAGTATTCACTGACGTTTTTATCCAGTTCCCAGACAGAAGACGAACCACAGCAGCCTGCTTGAAAATAGAATTCAGCATTTATTTTCAGAAGCTGTCAAACTTCCGACTTCCTCATCATAAAAGAATTGTCCTTTTGGCTTTTCCTAGGGAGGTCACATTTGCAGCTGCAGAGAAAAGAATAAACCTCTACCTGCCTTTCCTGTTAAGGACAAAGAGTAAAATCTATGAAAAGCAAACAAAAACACATCCCAAACACATCATGTTTCACTTTCAGGATTTTCACAGACACTGACAGGGAAATTAGCTTGTCTCTTCTTCCAGACCATGACACATCCCCCTTTGATAACCTTCCTTTTCTCATGACTTTGAATGAGTACCAGGGTTCTCAGTATATAGGTGTGGGTGTCTGTCACTTCTGAGTCAAATTGCCAACTCCACCCAAGGTATCCAGTGAGCATGCTATTGTTAACAAAGTGTACTCGGAAAAATAGAAATGGAAGAATCTAATACTTAAGGACTCCATAGGGCTTTTGACACAGCAATGACAATAGATCTGAGTGGTTTTTGATCCCAAAGCTAATACACAATAATAAATTAAATAAAACAATTTTACATTTCCCTTCTAAATGAAACAACCAAGTGCGCCCACAAGTTGACCTGATGCTGACAGGTGATCAGTGTGAGCCGTGTCTCTCCCTTCCTCCTCCCACAATTTCCCTGGCCAGACACTTGATCTTGCTACCGTCCTTCTCCACTTCCCCTTTTATCAAATATTTCTGTTTTTGAAATTTTTTACATGTGGGTTCGCTCTCAGCATGTTCCTTTTACTATATACCATTCGATTGATCCTGTCTCTCCACCTCTCTTCCACCACCATTTCGCCTATTTCCAAGGGCCCAGGTTTCTCAACCTTTTCACTCACTAATCTGTTTTCCTCTCCCTCTTCTCATCTGGCCAGGCACTATTTGGATGAGAGGGACAAATGGAAAGAATATTTGTAGAAGAGAGACACCAAATACTGCAGAGGGCCTGCTTGTTCTTACTGCTGGCTCTGTTGTGATGCTCTCCTCATTGGCTATTCCAACTTTATTGCCCTTTTTGAAAAAGTGTGTCTGAGCTGGGCTCCTCATTCTGGTGCATTCTTCCTCACACGATTTCCTCAAATGTCATAACATATATAAGATATTTTAAGAGAGACAGAGGCCCCATCTACACAACTTTTATTACAGTATATTATTATTATAGAGGTTCTATTTTATTAGCAATTATTGTTATTAATCTTTACTGTAACAAATTTATAAATTAAACATTAATATATGTATGTTTATATAGAAGAAATAGTATAAATACAGGGTTTGGTACTAGCCACATCTCAGGCGTCACCAGGGATCTTAGAAGGTATGTCCCATGCCTAAGGAGGGACTACTGTACCGACATTTACACACACACACACACACACTTTCCTCAGTGTTGGAACCTCTCTCGACTTAAACCTAGTGTTATAATGCAGAACTAAATTGGAAGATAAAAATTCAGGCCCCCCTATTGTTCTAGAATTTTAGTTTTCACAGCAGCATTAGATATAATTACTAAAATAATCTCTGACCATGATGGGTTTAAGTCCAAATATATTACAGTGTCCACTTATGATCAAGGACAAAACCTGTCTTGTCTAAAACATCACAGTGCAGTGGACACTGAATTCTAAATGTCCTTCCATATTAATTCCCCTTTGTATTTGAGGCGGCTTAGGCAGCAGCTTTGGGCAGACCTGTGAAAAGGAAAAAGAAGAAGCGAGAGGAAGAGGGGTAATCACTGGTGCATGCATTGAGGGAACTCAGCCATTCACTAAAGGATTCCATAGTCAATTTGTAAAAGGGGTTCTTTGTAAATGTATCATTCATTTCTTTTCTTCCCTATCTCAAGGTTTTTTTTTTTTCATTTTAAAGTTGTAAAACTTTAGAAAGGAATCATCAAAACCAAGATGATGTATGGAGTTCATATTCTTCTAGTAGAGTAAGTAAATAAACAAGTACATGTTCAAATAAACTTTTGTTCATAAATATTATGGAAAAGGAGACAGGAATGGGAATAATACCTTGGGACTATATTTAATTGGATGGGTGGAATAGAAAACAGACAGAAAACATTACATTTTAAAAAGGCAGACATCCCATTCAATTGAACATTTTTGCAGCATCCAACACTGTGCTAGGCATGCGCTATACTCTTGGTTTTGATTACTGCACAGTCTAGATGGAGAAATAGTATAAAAAGATGGACAACACACTACAGTACCCCAAACAGCTGCTCCCATGGAGGTTTCCATGGTGTAGAGGAGGATGGGAGAGTTGAGTAACCAGAAAAACCTTCAAAAGAGAAAAGTTTAAGCCAGGTCTTGAAGAACGAGCAAAATTTAGCAAATCATAATAAGTCTGGGGAAAAAAACAATTTGGAATAATATAATGAAGAGATGTGTGTCCTTTTAGGAAATTACACTTTATCCTATGGATAACCGGGAGCTATAGAGACTTACAATCAGGGAAAAGACTTCATTTCAGTAATGACTGAGAAAGATTACATAATGGAAGTGCAGGGAACAGGTGAGATCAGTAAGAGACAGAGCTGGAGAGTCTAGTTAAGAAGTAATTAGGTCACGGGAGAGAGGGGCTATTGCCTTGTCCATAAATTCAACAGGAATTACAGACAGAGACAGACTAGAGAAGATACCACAGTCATGTATAACCCTTATTCAGAGGTGGGTTAGCCCCGCTGAGCCCTGTTGATGAGCTGTCTCTAGGGAGATGTGAGTATGCCCTCCCAAACTGGCAGCTGTGAAAACCATGCAAAGGCAGGCTAGAGTTGGGGGGAGTCCCTTCCCGGAAAGACTGAGCTTACATCCTAAATTATTGTGTGCCTCTGCTCTGTGCAAGTAAATACAAGCCTGAAGTGAAGTGCTGTCCTCTGCAGCTCATTCTGTGCTCTGTTGCTGCACTGATTGAATGAGAAAACAACATAACTTGTAATTCTTCAGAAAGACACCTGTGCCATTAAGAATCAAATACCTAAGAAGGATATCTTCCCCTCCATGTATCTATCATGCTGTCCTCCAAAAGTAGAATTTCAGTTGGAGCAAACAATTCTAACCCTGAAATGTCTGAATAGATATGTAAACATATTATCAGCCTTAAAGATTTAATTGATCATCTTCATCATTATTCAGTAGCCATGGTCCCAGTCTCAATACATTTATTTCTAAGTTTTTTAAACCCTATTTGGAAGAAGTGTTTTCAAACTTACAGCTGTCCTTGTTCTAGCTTTGTATCATTTCCCCATTTAAAAACTTGGGGTGTTGCTTTCTATTCTGGATGCTCTGCTCCATCTCTGATTTGTCAGACTGAGGCTCAAACAAAACCTTGTTACTGGAGACACACAGCCATGCAGGAGGGGAAAGAAGTCTTCTTAATATGATAAAGAAGCCATGAACAATAAAACAAAGGCCACCTAAATACAATGATAGAACAAAATCCATTCCTTTATTTTTTAATTCTGTCTGGCATTTTCATCTTTTCTACAAAGATATTGCCTTCATAGCTATTCCCTTTAATAATGCCCACAACAAAAAGGTATCTTGATGTTGATATAACAGCCTGGATTTGTTACTCAGGAAACAACCAAAACATTTCACAAATTCAGGAGGCACAATGATCTTGTTTTCTTAAGTTCACTCACAGAAGCAATTCAGTTACTTAAAAGCTTGGGAAATGTTTCCATCATGTAAAATGACATACAAACCACCTCCTTGAAAAGCCAAAAACCAGGAATACTTCCATAAAGCATCTTGTACTTTTACACTTTCAAACTTACCTCTGAAATACGAATTATTATTTTCCCTCATTTAATTATTTTTCTATAATAGTTTTTCTGCTTTCTAGCTCTATGCTTGTCTCTTCCCACTGCCTGAGAGAAGATGTTCCCAGATAGATCTCACATGAGTGAAAAATAGTCATTCCAGCCCCCAAACTCCAGTCAGGAAGAGTACCTAGTAAGAGATACAAAATGGGCTTTGTTTCTTGTTTTTAATGGAGAGTTTGTGGTAGTACCTGATCTGGGATACAATGGCCCAATTCCCCCAGCTCATGAAAGGCACTCCAGTTTACCCATTCTCTGAGGTGATCAACCCAAGGGCAAGTAAGAACAAGTAATAAGGTGTTCTTGTCATGCAGCTCAAGATTTTTAAAACACATTAACTGTAATTTTTAGATAGTCAGAATTTAGTGAACCATTAAAAGTGACCCAGTTCACTGAACCAAACTGAACTGAACAGATGGAATTCCACCCTTGCTATGCTTGAATGACTCCAAGAACAATGCAGAGGCCTCTTTTAACTCCCTCCTCCAAGCTGCTTACTTCATTTATGCAAACGTGGGGCATGCTTTGGTCATTTTTATATTTGTCTATTCTCTGTGGCAAATGGAAGCTGGTACTCAGAGTTGCCGAATTTATAGGATTGAATATTGTGCTTTGCAGGCCGTCTGTATATTACTCTATTTTCTGAATTTAACTCTGCACATGAGGCTGATTTTTTCTCTTTCAGAACCAGTGTCAGATCCACCTTTCTTTGTTTTATGGCTTTGTTCCTTCCTTCACAGTCTCTCTTTTGTCCGACAACTGTAAAACACAAAGTAGAGGGGATGCCAGCCCAAGTCTTTCCTCTGCTGTTCATAGCCTTCCAGGCACAACTGATTAGGGATACTTTGGAGACATCTATTCTTCAATCTCTCCTGTTAATAAATGAGTTTAATATCAACTGTCTCATGATTCGGAGGATGGCATTCCTATGTATCAAAATCCTTCAGTAACAATGGCACTACATCTTCTGCTGTTTAAAAAATCCCAGATATCCTGAAGAACAAATATGGTACAATCATTGGAAAATGAAAACGGAAAGGCCTCCCACAGCCTCTAGGCAGTGAGGAAACAGTGAGAATATCTCAGTGAAAGAGATACATAAAAGGTTAAAATTGTGGCAAAATAAGAATAAAACCCAGAGACCAAAACAGAGCCATCTGTATCTACACAGACTTTAGAAAAATAGAGATTAGAGAGGTTTCATTATGCTGGCTCTCACGTGACCGGGGAAGCTGTAAAACAAACTGTGTTACGGTCTCAGGATGAGGTCTTAGAAGTGGAACCAGAATGGGTGCACATTTGTTTATTTTCGTCTGCATCAGCTTTAAGTGTTAATTAACATAGTGCACTGTATTATCTCTGTGTCTGTGGAGCAGAGAGAAGACCCACGTTGTCCCCACCCCAGTCCTCACATAGCTTCTGTAGGATGGTTCAGTTTGGCCTTCTGGACTTGGTGCAGGGCAGAGGAAGGATGCCAGCTTTACAGCCAAATCAGAGCTTTAGCTCTGAATGTGAGAATAATCAGTCAATTAACCTCTGCATCTCAGCTCACTCATCTGCAGGATGGGAATGTTAGTACTACTGATTATGACCCTGAGGTAGCTCACTGCTCAATTCTGATTGGAAACTAGGTCAGCAGCAACCAAAGTGAAGATTGATGTTCAAGCTTCGTTATCCCTATTTTCCTTTTCTTTGCCAATCTCAAACTCTCCAGTCTCCCCAGTCTTCTCTACCGCCCACCCAGGCTCATGTAGACAATAAAAGAAAGCCACCAGGAAGGTCTGTGTGCAGTTCTCTTCTGTGCCACCATCTTGACACTGTGGCCAGAGGAACCTGAGGGAGAATGGCACCACTGTTCCTCATTTATTGGTTAAATATTTCATGTATGCTAATAATCTTAATGTCCAAGTAAGTTTTTCATTTATTCCTCAGCTAGCACGTACCTACTGTATGCAGGCTCTCTGAAGACAGAAGGATAAATAAGACAATCATTATCTTAAAAGATTTCTAGAAGGGATAAGACAAATGAAATAATAACAATATAATGATGATGCAGTAATACAGTGCTTTGAATTGTTTAGTTTAGTACAATTTAAAAAAAAATAAGGAGGGGGAGGAGAAGAAGGAGAAGAAGAAGAAGAGGGGGAAAAGGAAGAAGAAAGGAAGAGGAAGAGGAAGAGGGGGAAGAAGAGGAGGAAGAAGAAGTAGAAGGACTCAACCAAACTGAAGTTTATTAATAAATAATTTTCCTGTACATCTTGCCTTTGGAAAACAACAGACACACTCAGCAAGAACTTTACTGGGAAGGAAAAGTGAGGGTGCTCTTTTTCCAATTATCTTTGTGTCTTAAAATGATCACAACTGCAGCATCATTGATGTCATCTGGAATTTCTTCATCATTCTCAAGCTTCAGGATGAGAGCAAGGAGCCATAGTGTGCATTTTCCTCAGCCTGATTTGAAGATTTCAGCAGGGATTCCATCAGCTCCAGATGCCTTGTTGTTTTTCATCTGCTTGATGGCTTTCCTCACCTCATAAAGAGTTGGAGGAATTTTGAGATTGCCACTGATTGGGAGTTGTAGGATGGAGTTGCAAACACTCCCACTGATAAAATAATTTCCACCAAAGACCTTGAAATGCACTTTTCAATGTGTGCTGACATTTTCTCTTTTGCTGAGCAGTTTTCAAGCACTCTTATCTTCCCGATAGCTCTTAGAGAGTTTCAGTGGCATCGAGCCTAATCCATGTGGTTGTTGAATCAGTTGCACCATGACATCTCACTGTCTGCTGTGCTTGTAGGAGGGCTCCTTCAGTCTCCACCTTGACTTACAGAAGTAACAAAGTCTTTTTGGGGAATCAACAATGACAAATGATAAGATTAAAAGCAAGAGAATCAGGGTAGAATTAGACTCAAGACTGTTATGAGAGTATTAGTTCACATCTGCTAAATAGTGCTTAAGAGAGGGGGATCTTAAGGAGAAACTAGCATATTGTGACACTTGGAATGCTCAGGTTCAAGCAGAAGTTCAGCATTAATTCACATGGGAATCCACTGTGTTTATGTAAAGGTCTGTTCTCAGTAGCAAACTGAATTTAGAGTGTTCTCATATCGCAGGAAATAATTCTGAAGAATTGACTTTCCCTTGTTCTCTGAGTAGATGCCCCTTTCATAGTTACAGAAATTTACTTGGATTATAATTTCAAATTGTATGATGAGAATGTTACAGTCCTAGCATTGTTTTGGGGCTTTTATATTTTTCTTGCTCAGGTAATCTGTCCAGAGGGTATCGCTAGGCATAGAGATCCAGTACAGATGTTTCCAGTCCTTTTTTTTTTTTAACATAGGACAAGCATTGGAGATTTTGAGTTTAACTTTTTATCATCAATTTTCACAACCAAGAAGGGACCAGTACTCCAATTTTACTAGTAAAGAGACAGAATTCAAGAGATAAAGTGATGGTTATTGCAATGTTGAACAACTAAATGGTGGAAGACACTGTTCTAGGTTCAGTGCTTTGAGGGCAGAGTTATTCCAATCACAATGTCCTTTCCCTCTTGACACTCTTACATATAATAAGGAAAAATTTCCTCTCATATCTTTGTCCTCTCTGATTTGTCTTATAAAGAACACCCAGGAAACAGGAATTTACTTTTATTAGTCTTCACATAATTTGTTAGAACTCTCAATGTATATTTATTAAATATTATCAAGCCAGGAATATTTGCTATATTTTGGCATTCAATAGAATTCTTTCATTATATAGTATAATACTAAAGTTAAAAAATTTCAAATCTTTGAAAATCTCAATGTTTTCAGCACTAGGGAAAACATATTTTTTTTAAAGTAAGAGCAATCATAAGGAATAAAAAGTTTCGTGGCTATTTCTAACTATGAAGAAAGAATTTCTGTGAATATAAACTATAAGGTGTATGACCTGCAAGATGATTCCAAAGTGCATAGGAGTTTCACATAAGGCTATCTCAAAGAAGCCTTGAGTTTAAGAAAGGTCTGATCACTGATGTTCCAAATCACAAGAGTTGATTTAAGGGTCTCTAGTGGGCCTTGTACATGTCAGTCATGAAGCACCATTATATATATAGTATATGTATACACATATATAATATATTAAATATATAATGAGCAACAAAACACAGTAATATTACTGTAGACTTTCCAATACAATGTGAAGCATAAATTCCTGTCCTTGAGGTACACACATGAATCAGAGACCTGCAAGTGAAGTTCAGATTATTACAATGAAAAAAACAAAATACTGAATCATTAAAAGCAAGATCTCAATCTTTTTGCCAAGTATAGAAGATAGTATTCTAGAAATTTGGTTAGTGTTCCTCCTTTCTTCTCATTCTATCTATTAGTACCCTCTGTCTGGCTGTCTTCCTGCCTTCCATTGCCTGAACTAGCTTTACTCATTCACTTATTCAGTCAATCATTCAAGCATTATTCTTCAAATATTTAATGAACATTCCATGTATAGCAGGAATATGTTTGATACTTTAATGAGAAATCCATAGTCTCTGCCCTCAAGAGTGTGCAAAGTCTAGTGAGAATGATAGAAAAGGATGGTAAACATAGAGTAAGACGATGCCTCAGTAGAGGTGGTCATACACTACCACACAGTATATAAACCAGACTTGGGTGTTATAAAACATGATGTCTAGTCTGAAATTGTCAAGAGCAGAGAATTTCACATTTGATAGATTTTGGAGAACTAATAATGAAGGAGTGGTAAGAGCCTTCTTGAGAATAGTAATCAGGAGCCAGGTTAAAAAAAAAGAAAAAACACTTGTATGCTGATCTTACAAGGTTGAATTTGGGAGGGGGTTTGAAAGTGGGAGAACAGTTAAGAGCTTCCTTAATACTCTCTTAATATCATTAGAGGTAGAGGAGGATGAGACTTAAACATTACTTAAACATTACCATAATACTTACAGTTATCAGTTGCATGCAGGTTTTCAAAAAATGTTCAGTAATTTATTTTGGGCTCTAATATTGTCAGGCAATCTACACAGAGTCCACTTTAGCTTCTGCCATCTATTCATCTTCTCCACCAGCTTCTCAGCTATTCAAGGACCATCTTTCCCATTACTTATCTCCTGGTCCTTCTGCTATATGGACACAAACTCTCATGTTCCCTCAACTCTTAGGTTCCTCCACCCCTCTCTTCACTTCACCAATTAAAGAGGATAAGAAAAGAAAACTATCCTCAGAGGTATGTCCTCAAACAAGTTCAAAGGCTGTCAATTCACATCTCCCTGAGAATTATCACACTGCGTTCTTCTGTTCCTTTCTCTGTTTACTGTTGCTTCAGTAAAAATGCCATGCTTTTGGTGTAGGTTTAACCCTAAAAAAGTTTGCATGCATCATGCCTTAAGATGTCAGTCATGGGAAAACACCCTCTACTGGTGCATCTTGGCATCTGGCATGACCCGGAATGTGGGTGTGATGGAGCTGAAAATAAGAGAAAGAGGAAGAAAAAAGATTTATTCTATCACAGGCATTCTGATGTTTTGAATTACTTTGATCAAATTTGTGTTTTAGAACACTCCTCTGGCCAAGTGGGGGAATAGACTGTAAGGCATCATGACTAAAGAAGAGAAAAACAGTGAGGCATGTGTTGGTTTTGTGTTACTGCTGGAACAAATTACAGCAAACTTAGTGACTTGAAACAACATAAATTAATTTTCTTACAGATCTGATTTCAGAAGCCTAGAATGGGTCAGTAGGGCTGATTCATCTTAAGGTTCTAGGTGGAGAATCCATTTCTTGATATTTTCTAGTTTCTAGAAGATTTCCCCCTCCCTTGGATAATGATCTCATATCACTCTTGTGTCTGATTCTGTCTACTATGATGTATCCATTCATTCTCAAGCTCTCTCTCACCCCCACCTTTCTCTCTCTTTCATTTTCTTTCCCTCCCTCCTAATCTCCTGATTCCTTCTTATAAATATTTGTGATCATGTTTAGGTTACCCAGATAATACAGAATAATCTATCTCAAAATATTTAAATTAGTCATGTTTAAGAGGTTTTTTGCCACATAGGAAAACAAGTTTGCAAATACTGGGGACTGGAATGTTGACATCTCTGTGAGTGGGCATTATTCAGTCTACTACAGGTTCGATGGCCAGGTTCAAGTTACAATTTGCAGCTAAAAGTGACTTCAGAGAAGCAGGTGAATCTGAGAGATAGTCAGGGAATGGCATTAAGATTTAATGACTGGCTGGTTGTAAACATGGGCTAATAAAGAGGGCAGTTGCACAAAAACACTTGCTTTTTAATTTCATTGGTTGGAAGGAGTGATTCCATCTTCTGAAACAGCATATTATGGGAGAAGCAGGTTTCATTGAAAGAGGCAGAAGTCACGTTTCAACATGCTCATTTTGAGATACCCATAACAAGTCCAAGTGGGGCCATCAGTTGTCAGGTGAATATACAGATCTACAGTTCAGAAGAGGAATTTTCAAATAACAAATATATAGCCATATAATATATAAAAATATGTACATATAAAAAATTTGTATTTGGATATTATGAGAAAAAACAAGATAATTGAAACAATGAAAGTAGACAAAATCTGTGAAGTAGTATACATAAAATGAGAATAGATAAGGTATAGAGACTAACATTCCCAAGAGACAGAGAAAATATATCCAACATATTTTCTTCTCCCAGCCTCATTCTTTCTTTCTTGTTTCTTTCCTTCTTCCAGGTCCCACGGTTTGGACTTAACAACTACTTGGTCTTTCTCTGATCTTTAAGAAAAGACTGAATCTCTGTCATCCACAGTAAATGGTACTACCTGCACTCTTGTTGAGAGAGTAACTGGCATCTACAAAGAGAAAGAAGGGAACACAATAAATATCAGTAAGAATAAGGGGCAAAAACTGTTGGTGGTGTGAATGCGGACTAGTTAGTTGAGAAGACCTTCTCCCTGCCTCCACTCCTTACCCCAATACTTTTCCCCAACTGCACAGCAACCATAAAAACTATCAAAAGGAGCTAAGATGGGTCAGGTAAAAAGTCTGGTAGTCCCCATTAGCATGGACATAAGCCCCTCTGGGAGGTGTACTGGGCCTTGCTCCTCAACATGCAGGAACATCACAGATTAGGCCTAAATAAGACTTCCATGCACAAGAGGTCATTAAGCTTGCAGACATGGCTTCTTCATGCTGGAAATATTGGCACATCATCCTCTCCATTAAATTTCTGAGAGCTTAGCAATGTCATTTGGAGGATCTTGCAGCCCAAGAAGCAGAAGAGGTCAGGGGTATGGGGCGGGTTGGGGGTGCCCAGGAATGCAGTGCTTCTGAGGCAATAGTTCCCATTGTTTCAGAGACCCTGGAAAATCTGAAATCAGATTCAGGCTATGGTTGGGACTTCCCTCTATAGTGTTGCTCTGCTGTCTTTATTATATGACCAGCTACAAATCACATTTCCATCAACAGCAAGCCCCCCAAAGCATCACAGTATGAAAAGGGGAAACATACTTCAGACCTCTAGTCTGTAATATACTATCTATACCAGGATGAGCCTTGATTGCTGGACAGAGTGGGTAGGTGCTCCTGGCAGCAGCAACTCTGTGTAAGAGAAATCGGGATCTGTGAGAACAATTTATTTAATCAGCAGAAAGATGGTTCTCTTAATTCACCAGCATAGTCTCAGTGGTCCTCAACTCAGAATTCATATTAAGGAGCTTCCAAAAAAAAAATAGAAAAGCAGGTGCCTTTGTTCCAATACAAGGTGATTTTGATGTGAGGGCAGGGTTGAGAACCACTCATAACTGCAAAAACTAATTCATGTGGTATAGCTGCTAATGAGTGAGAGTCAGTTTTAGGATAGACTGATTTCCATTTTGACAGAAACTGGAAATACTGGCTACTACGTCCTTCATCTGACAGCAAACGCCACACTACTACAGCCAGCAACTCCTATCAAAATGTGTGTAACTGCCACCTATGCCATCTCTCCCACAGAGGGTTTCTAGAACACAGAAATGTGTGTCCACCTGAAACAAAAGAGTGAACACACAAGGATTCTCTGATGGCTTTGCTCATGGTTAAATCAGAATCAGTGACTTATTTCCTTTCCGCCATGTTTATTATCTCAGGAAGGCCTCTGTCATCAGTCAGGGTTCAAATCTTAACTCGATCACTTCCCCTCAACCTAGATGTAAGACAGCCTCTCAAAGTCAATTTCCTGGCCTCTAAATAAGGTTAAGGACACATACATACAGGTGTATACAGTGAAGTAGATAATTGTAAGCCACAACATTGGCACACTTACTATACTCTTACAGGGAAATGTAAGATAAATAAGGGCAAGTTTTTCCCTCATGAAACTTCTAATTTAAATAGAAAGTACAGCAAAAATGAATGAAATGTTCAAACCTACTAAAGATATGATTAATATAATGACTATCCATTCAAGACAGTACCACAAGATGGTTAATTGTTAAAATGTTCTCAGAGACATACTTGGTAAGTAAACACAACATATGTCTCATTTGGGGCTTCTGACAATGAGGAAACTTTAGCAAAGAAGGATGATTTTTTTCCTGAGTTTTAAATAAAATATAAACAGGATTTGGACTAGTCAAGAGGAAGGAGGAGGATTTTACTGAAAAAAAGAATCCTGAGAATCAATGTAAATGGCTGTTGCTAAATAAAAGGCCTATTTCTTATCTTCCAATTCATTATTTTCTACAATTGGGGAACAGCTTCTTATTGGTCAGAACTCTCCACCCCCAACTTCCAACCACCACCTTCAACCAAATCAGATGTGTTTCGTGATGGCCTTTTACGCATCACTGTTATATTTACTTCACCTACCTGAGTCACGCCTGAGGAGAGACAAGCAGGCCTCAGTATGTGTCAGTGGTTAGTGCAGAAAAGATCAGATGACATTGTTCTTTGACCGGAAGTGTGGTTGAGGGCACTTCCTTTGAGAGAAGGTGTCATGCCAATGCCTTTGGTACTTCAGACCAATGCCTTAACACAGAGGATTTCAACTCTTCTGATTCCCCATGTATTCTCAGCAGCTGCAGCATACTGCTTCACAAAACAGTGATGGTGATCCATCTCGGGAATTTGTAATCCCTCTGTATTTTGTCACTGATTGTGAAGAATTTTGTAATGCAAACTATACACTGTAAAGTGATTTGTAGATGACTACAGCTTTCCCACTCACCTGAAGGATTTCTTCCTTCTCTCCCTTCCTCCTTTCCCATTTGATACAGATGAGAAATCGAAAACCTGAGGCAGGCTTTCCATTGTTTGTACTCTTTATCAGGTTAGAATTCGCCAAAGCAAATGAAACTCACCTCTTAGTCAAACCCAGAAATTCTCTTGCAAGGTTTGGGGGAATGAAACCCAAGGTGAGCTTTACATAGACAAGCACTTTTCTCCTGAAGCTGTCAACCCCTGTGCATAACAACAGAATTTGAGCCCATTATGTTTCTGATTCATTTGCACTTAACTCATCAAGATATTGTTTTGTATGAGCTGTTTGATGTCCGAAGCACCTTATGAGCCTTTTTATGACCCTTTTATCTGAGAAGCTGGGAATTATGCCTAGCCAAGAATAAACAGAATTCAAAGGTTTGAGTTCAGTTGAAAACATGGAACCCCTATTTAAGAAAAGGCTACATAACTTGTTTTGCTGTGTTTAATTAGAAGGAGATTTAGAGTCATATAAGACAAGAGAAACCCAACCCTGACTAAAAAATGCTTTACTTCAGTCTCTGGGATGGTCGACATTAATTAGCATGGAAAAATATATCATCTTTGATATACAGCCTGTTTTTGAAGTGAGGAGGGTGATAAGCAAATTTCATTTTGTTGTTGTTTTCCAAGCAGCAGTTCTTAATCAGATGAATGAATTTGTTTGTACTAGTTAACTTTGCTGGAGTTTAGGAGTTGTATTTAAAACAGATTTTATCCTACAGTGATATTAATTTGATAGGATCCCTGATCTGTAAACCATTGGTTATCTTGGTCTCTCCTGATAAGGAAAAAAGTGCCGAGGATTTCCAGTTGGTGAGCACATTTGGGCAGAATCTTTCACACGTCACAAATTGCAGATGGGAGGCAGTGATCTCGAACATGCAGTCACATTGCGTGACCATCTGACACCTTCCATTTAGAAAAATAATACTTTCCTCCCAGCATACGCTCCCTGCTGCACCAGCACCAAAAATGATGCCTAGGAGAGCCGTTCCTCCTAGACCAGGGTCTTAAATATTTCTTAGGCGGCTTTTAAAAGATTCATACTGCAGCAGGACCTAGCTCACACCCTTGTCACTCTTAGAAAAATCCCAGAAAGGCAGACTTCTCAAAGATGCAGCTGATAACAAAAACATCCACCAAGAACAAAAGGGGTGGGGGTGGGGGAACTGGAAGGAGACTGAAAATTACACCAGACACATTTGTAAGGTGATTTATTCCTGTCTTCTGTGTGATTCAAGCATATTCACGTTAAAGTCAATGGACTTCTTTGTCAGCTCATTTCTAAGCCGCTCCACAGTGGCATAGAATTTCGCAGTCCCCAGGAGGGGGACTGGAGTCGCTGGGATTGTATATAACTTGCTCATCCTCCAGTGTACTGTACTAACCCTTGCTCATTTAAGACAAGGAAGAGCATCTCTGTCTGGCCTCCTTCCCTGTACATTTAATGACCCCTGGCAATAGCAATGCAGTGATTTCCTACAGACATGTTCAGGCGGAGAGATTTTTAACCAGAAATCCAGAATTTTGATAGAATGTCCAAAACAGGAACAGCTTATTTGCTGATTAACAAAGAACATGGCAAATTCTGTATCCGTTCTGTACACATGCATGTGCGTGCACACACACACACGCAGATTGAATGACTCTGTGCACATGCACACATGTACAGAGTGTACCTGACTATTCTTTTTGCTCCCAAAATGGAAAGCAAACACCCTTTTACAATCTAGTATTTTGCTAATAATATCCAGTTTATAAGAATAAAGATCTGAGTAGCTGCTGTCCCATGAGAATTGACCCCAAACTGTTTTCTTAGAATCCTTTGGGGAAATGAGGTGGAGGAAAGGGGTATCTTTAAATGATCACAGAACAAAGGTGGCCAAAACAGTCAACCACCTGCTTTAAAGAAATACTACCTCCTTCCCATTTTCACACTGCCCTAGGTTTCGGGGGATTTCCCAGCTATAGCAAGAGGATGGTTTTTAAGGTTGTATGTATCAGGATCTAGCAAAAATGTTTAAAAAAAAAAAATGAACTTCTATTTTTATTAGAATCGAAATGACACCTGCCTGATGAATACCCTGCTCTCTTTTCTTATAGAAAGAAGGAGCAGATAGCCTGATAATTACATGTACTAATAACACCATCTTTCACTTGTATGATGAAAGGAAAATGCTTGGAAAGTTGCTACATTGGGAAGGCAGACAGGTGGGTTTGTTCTCAAGAATGCTCTTATGTCAACTACAGGGGATTTGACTTATTTTCCTGCAGCTTTTTAAAAACATGGGAACAAAACGTATTTCTAAAAACAACTCCATGTCTATATCCAAGGGAAAAGAACAACAAGTAAAGGACTTTAAAAAGAAAAAAAATGATGTTTTGATTAGATTGCCTCTAGAAAATCTATATACCACTGCCTGGTTTCATGTAAATATTTCAACCTAGTTCTCACTAGGTCTTTAATTGAAAATGTCTGTAATGAAAATACTTTGTCTTACAATCTATCTCTCTTTTTCTCTCCTTGCTTCTGCTTGCACATGCATATTCAAAAATATACATACATATTGGTAAGTATGCAAGAAATGTATTCAGGGTATGATGTGAAATACCAAACAATGCAAAACTTCCTTCTTCCTTCTAAGACAATCTGTCCATATCCCTTGCACACATCATAGCTTAGTAATAAAGTTGAATAGTGTTTAACTGGCTGATGGTATCATCAGGTATCACTTGTAGGTATAATCCCAATCTATGTGTCTGCTAGATATGTATTTATCTTTATACCATAACTTCAACCTCATCACTAGCTCAGTGAGAAGGTACATTATATTATCCAGATAAGCCAAACAAATAACATGCCTAATTCACCAAAGATCTAGATCATTGAAATAATTTGGTCCTGAACTACTGTCTATATTGTCCAGGCAACAGCCAGTTCTTGATTTGATAGTTAACTTGGGTCATTGCTAGGAGATAATAATAAGAGCTCACATTTATGGAGTACTTACCTTGTGGCAGTTTTAAACTCTTTAAATGTATTTGAGCAAGGTGCTCTAATTTTCCTATATAAGTAGGGAAACTGAGACCAAATAAGTTATTCAAGTTAGCCTGGCTAATGAGTAGGAGGTTCAGTATCTGAACACTTGCAGACACATTCTCTTCACATCTCTGTAATCTACTTCTTGTGAATTATGCTGTAGAAACGCTCACCTATTAGTACCTGGAAGGTCTCCCAGGACAATGTTAATCAGGAATAAACTACATGGGCCAGAAGAAATTTCTACTCTGGTTGAAGGGAGGTAGAAGCTTGTACACTTGTGCTAAATTTGAATCTACTATCTGGATGAGAAAAACACTCTATCCTGAGTGTAGTATGACAGAAACATGAAAGGAATCTAATAACATCACTGACCCAACTCTGAGGGTTCCTTCCACTTGCTGAGTTTCTAGGTAGAGAGATAATAAATGCCTCTATAATTTCTGAGACTTTTGTTATGAGATGCTATTGAACCACTAAATTTGAAGTTGTGAATCTATTGGGTATTAGAAAACCTACATTAACATTGTCAATTTAAAATTTGTTAATTCTCAGTAAAGATGTGTTGCTGTCTGATATTTATTAAACCTTCATGATATGTTGAGTAATAAATGTTCAAACATCAGAGATCTTAGCCTAAGCAAGAAAAAATTAGACATTAAGTGAATGTTAATAGGGATGTTTTCGATTAGAAAGTTTAGTGTTATACCGTTAGGTATTTTATATGTGCACACATACAATATATTGCGTGTGATTGAATATTTTGTGTATAAAGCAGTTAGTATTTTGCATATATCTTACTCATCAAAAATTTGTGCACATGTTCAGAATGCATCAAAAGTTTCCATCAATATATTTTAAGAAGAGGGCTAGAAAAGAGCAATATTTGTAGAATATTTACTGTTGAATGCATTTGCCATGTCTGAACGAAATGTTTCAACCAATTTGTAATGTCTTTCTCAAAATTGAAAGAAAAAATCTGATACAAATTAAAAAATATAATGTATATTAGTCACCTGTCAATTCTATGTTTAATTGAAGTCATTTTCTAAGTAGCTTTTATAAGGATAAACTTATGCAACATTCCATATCCTTTCTCTCAATTTCTTAGGACAATCAAACACAAATATCTTAATATTTGAATAGATGTCAAGCAGAGACTTTGGGTAGATGATTTGTTTCCTCTTTTTTTGTAAGAAAATCGGAAATACACCATTGTTGATGCAATAAACTGGTACAGAGTACCTATCAATGTGACAGGCACTTTTCTAGGGCCATAACACTAAACAGACAAAAACTCCTGTTCATGTGGTTCATACATTCTAATTGAAGGATATAGACAATTAACATTAAAAATAAGTAAAATAAGTGAGAGTAGTAGGTGGTGTAAAGAAAGTAAAGCAGGAAGAGAGAACAGGATGTCTCTTGAAGGTGGGTGGGTTGCGATGTCAAATAAAATAGTCACACAAATAGACTTAAACAATGACCTGAATGAAATGAGGTGGCAATCCTACAGATACCCAAGAAAAGTGTTCTAGGAGAAGGAAACTAAAACTACAAAGACCCTACAGCGAGATTATCCATGGCATTTCCAAGAATCAGCTTGGAGGTCACTGGAGCAGAATATGTAAGTGAGAGGGATTCTAGCTAGACATGAGGTCCGTGAGATAACAGGGACAGCCCAGGGAGAGAAATCCTTGAAAACATTTGAAATGACTTGACTTAAAATATTGTCATATAGATTGGCCTTGAAAACACTCAGTTCATCATTTTTCTTAATCAATTTTATTGAAGGAATATTGTATAGAACATCAAATCTGTTTAAGGTGTACATCATAGGAAATGAACATCTGTATATAGCACGGTTTGTTCACCACTATTTCAAGCTTTCCTTCACTATGCAAATCATTTTCTTTACCTATTTGTTCCCCACCATCCTCTTCTCTTCCTGTGACCACTGACTTGCTTTTTTTCAATCTAAAATCTACTCTTGGTCGATTTAGTTCATTTTTTAAGTCTATATTTGTTCATTTAGTCCATTTGCTTTATATCATTATACACCACATATGAAAGATAATCATATGATATATGTTTTTATCCTTCTGACTTATCTCACTAAGCATAATTCCCTCCAAATCCTTCCATGTTACTGCAAATGACCAAAGTTCATCTTTTTGATGGCTGGCTAGTATTCCATTGTGGATAAATACCACATCTTCTTTATTCATTCAGTTACAAAATTGCAGAAAGAGAATCGAGGAAAATTATCCCATTTACAATTGCATAAAAAAGAATTAAATACCTTATAATTAACTTAACCAAGGAAGTGAATGAACTATATTCTAAAACCTTTAAGACATTGTTAAAAGAAATAGAAGATGACAAAAAAATTGAAACATATTCCACACTCATGAATTGGAAGAATTAATATAGTTAAAATTGCCATCTTACTTAAGAAAATATACAAATCTAAAGCTATTCCCATTGAAATCCCAAAGACATTCGTCACAAAAATGGGAAAAAAAAATCATGAAATTTGTTTGGAGCTACAAGAGACCCAGAATAAAAAAAAAAATCCTGAGGAAAAAGAACAAAAGTGCATGTGTCACATTCCACACTTCAAAGTCTACTACAAAGCAATAATAAGGTCAGCCTGGTATTGGAGGGAAAACATGACATATGGATCAATGAAACAGAATTGAGAAATCAACAATAAACCTACATGTAAATATACAATTAATTTATGACAAAGGAGTCAAAGTCTTACCATTTGGCAAGGACAACTCTTTATTTAATAAATAGTGTTGGGAAAACTAGAGATCCACATGCAAAATGTTGAAACTAGATCACTACCTAGCACCATACACAAAAATTAACTCAAAGTGGATTAAAGACTTAGATGTAAGATCAGAAACCATAAACTATATAGAAGAAAACATAGGTAAAACACTACTGGACATTGACCTAAGAGATACATTTCAGAATTCCAATCCAATAACAATGAGAATAAATCCAAAATAAACGAGATTACATCAAACTAAAAAGTTTTGCACACCATAAGAACCTCTCATCAAAACAAAAAACACATCCTACTGAATGGGAGAATATATTTACACATCGCTTGCACCTGACAAGGGGTTAATATCCAAAATATAAAAGGAATTCATAAACCCCAACAACAAATGAAACTAATAATGCAATTAAAATGGGAAGGTGATCTTAATAGACATTTCTTTAAAGAAGATATGTAAACACCCAACAGGCACAGGAAAAGATGTTCTACCTCTCTTGTCATTGGGAAATACAAATCAAAACAATGAGATATCAACTCACATGTTTGAGAATGGCTATTATCCAAAAGACTGGAAATAAGTGCTGGAAAGGATGTGGAGAAAAAAGAACTCTTTCATACTCTTGATGGGAGTATAAAATGGTGTGACCACTATGTAAAGAAATATGGAGATCCCTCAAAAAATTGAGAATGAAAATCCATTATGATCCAGTTATTCCTCTGCTGGGTATTTATCCTAAAACCACAAAAATACTAATTCACAGAGAGATGTGCATTGCATCATAAGTTCATTGCATCATTATTTACGATAACTACAAGTAGGAAACAACCAAATGCCCATCAAAATATGAGTGGACAGAGAAGTGGTATAAAAACATATTTAATCTTGATCATCCTATTTTTGATATAGATATTAATTTTCTCTCTCTAAGATGGCTCAAATCTGTTACATACAGCCAGGAAAATAGGACTGTTCATTATGTATCTAATTGAAAGAATATTTATTATTATTTATTATTATCAGCTTACAACAAAGTCAATCCAATCTGGATTTTTTTTTTATTATAATTCTATGTATTTTCTTTATGAACTTTTTTAGATATTATGAACTTTTATTTTTATATTATCTAGCAGCCCATTGATACTGTTCTAAATTTTAATTCAATACTAGTACTAAATGAGTTCAATAAAAAAGTAGAAACTTAGGAGCAAATTCATAAATTTTTCCAACTACTCCTTTGGAGCCACCATATAGCTATACCTAGTTAAATATTTTTTCAAATATTTCAACAAAGCTGATACTTTAACAGTCCCTTTTTCACCCTGCCCCAGATTTTATTTCTAAGAATTTTCTTTCCAGAACCTTCAGTTTTTCTTCATTGTAAGACTGGTTCTGTGTAGGCCTATGACATAGCATCCTGATACCTCCCTTCCCAATTGTCAGTAAATGTACACTCTTCTCCCAGTCCTATGTTTTCCTTTTTTTCATTTACCTTTTGATTTACCAAAACACATCCTGTACTACTTTGCTTTAAGCTAATTAATTATTTTTCAAAGCTAACATGAACTTCACTAGAAATCACTTTAGTCAATTCTCAAGTACTTGATTGATGGTTTTCCCAATCTTGATTTCTTTATCATACTTTTGGAGATGTTTTCATAATTTAACTTACAACACTTTTCTAGGTATATTCCACTTTGACTTTATAAACACTTCATTATTCATTTTATATCTGAGATTGTTCATAGGATACCTTCGTTTTAGTTTTCTGTGTCTTTGTTAGTAACAACACTGTGGTGTTTTGTTGGTGGTTTGTTGATTTTTTAGTATTTTATTTTCCCCCATGTTATCCCTGTTTCTTTTAAGTTTACCTTTTGAATTTTTCAAAGTTCTCTTTTAGACTTTCATATAAAAAATGAGCTATATTTTCTTGGTTTCCATTTATACTTAAGATGCCTCTAGTGAATTGTGATTGGACTTTCTGTGTTGCTAGGCAAGACTGTTGATTGACAAGCAATGTTTTTGAATCCTTAGGCTCTCCCTCTCAATTCACTGAGGGACTGGTTTACAACATACCGCCTGATCAAGAAGGTGAAGGAAGCCGACTCTGCTGCACAAAGAGCAGCCTCCTGGGATCTGACATTGTTAGTATATTTCTAACCAGCCTGATTTTCAGTACCATCTTCCCTGTTCTGCACTAGACTGAGAACTCTGATTTCCAAGTCACTTACAAGTTCTGAAGTACAGATCAACTCATTTTTATTACTATTCACTACTGCAAGATCTTTGGGTTTTTTTCCCTCCATGCTCATTACCCCACCAAATGACATTTTCCAAAATGTATTGAAATGACTCATCTTCTGCTTCCTTCTCCTTGTATCTTTGTTTTTGCAAATACCTTGTACTCCTTTATTATCCTTTTTAGAGGTGACTTAGAGGGAGAGAATATAGTATCATCACACAACTTTCTCTAATATATGCTGTAATTTCGATTTTTAAATACTTTTTGATGTTCTTCTTAAACTTTCTCACTGGCAAGTAACAAAGCCGAGAAAGCTACTTTTTAAATTTTGCTTCATATTAAATAATGCCAAGCAAAGCAGTTACTCAGAAACATTCATTTGCAGGTAGTGAATATAATGAAAGTATTTTATAACTTAATGATTACGGTGTAAGTTATCGATTGGTCAATACTGAATTAGAGCTAATGCATAACATCAGGGAAATATTTTACCTTGTCTATGTGAAGAGATATACTTTTCATTCTATAAAATAATAACAGCTTCATTTTCTTATTTTCTTTTAGCTAATTATTTTAGCTTCATAATTATCAGTCTCCTAGTTCTAAAAAGCTATGTTAAAAAAAATGAATAAGCATTCTAATAGGAGATTGCTTTGAGTTTTCTCACTGAAAGACCTAGGACTAGCCACCAGAAGATTATACAATGCATGCAATATCAGTTATCTCCTGGGACCTATATTCTGCTTTCAGTCGGTCAAATCTATGTTCACTGAGGTCCAGGGTACTGAAAGTCTCAGGCTAAGATCTTCTTCCCATTTTTTTTTCTCTAAGCACAAATTGTTTTTAAAACACACACACAACACTAATATGGCAAATCTCAGAGTGTCCTTAGGTTTGTGATTAAGCAGGATAAGCAGTAACACTGACAAGTTGCCTTGATAAATTTCAGGAACCAAATGAAACTATTAGCTCTTGGGAATGAGTTCACTGGAGGATGTTACACTACTCTTAAGAAGTCACTAGAGATTTCCCCAGGACTCTGCAGACTGAACAAAAACTCTTGGAAAAATTAAAATAGAAGAACAAAGACAAAAACAAAGGAAAACATAGAACCACTTTTTAAATTTTGTCTTCTAATAGGTTCATTGAAATTAATTAATATAAAATTCATCCTATTAAGAGAAACAATTTAGAAGTGTTTTAGTATATTCAATGGTACTGTCATCATCAATCTCTAGAGCATTTTTTGTCCTCTCAAAATATAAACCCCATGCCCAAGGACAATCACTCCAATTCTCCCTTCACCCAACCCCTGATAACTGTTCACCTCTATGAGATTTTCTATTCTGGACATTTTACAGAAATAGAGTTATTCATTGGTCTTTTGTATCTGGCTTAACTTAGCATGCTTTCCAGGTTTATTATCCATATAAGAGCATGAAACAATATTTTGTTTCTTTTCTGTTACCAAATAATATTCCATTGAATGGCTCTATTACATTTATGTATTCATCGGTTGAAGGATATGTCAAATGATTCAACTTTTTGACTACTAGAAACAGTGGTTTTCTGAACATTCATAAACAAGTGCTTGTAGAGAATTAAGTTTTCATTTCTCTAAGCTGTATTCCAAGGAGTGAAATGCCGGTTCAGAAAGTTTAAGGTATTGAGAAAATGTCAAACTGTTTTCCAAAATAGTTGCACCATTTTATAGCACCATCCATGTTTGAGGCTCCGAGTTCTCCACATCCCCACCAACACTTTTTACTATCTTTTCATTGGATTATTTTCCAGCTACCCTGCTGGATGCAAAGTGGCATCTTATAGCTTTTATTTGCATTTCCTCGATGAATAATGATGTTGAGTCACTCTTTGTGTGCTTGCGACATTTGCGTATCTTCTTTGAGGATGTGCTTATACAAATATTTTATAAACAGGATTTATTTCATGGCTCTCAATTCTATTTCATTCCCTTATATGTCCATCCTCATACTACACTGTCTTGGTGAACGGCGGTAGCATTTTGAAGCTAGGAAGAATGAGCTCACCAATGCTGTTCTTCATTTTTAATATTATTTTTGCTATTTGGGGACCATTATGTTTTCATATGAGTCTAAAGATTGATTTATCAAATTTAGACAAAATTATAGCTGGAATTTTTATAAGAGTATGTCAAATCTGTAGATCAGTTCAGGGAGCATTGATATTTTAACAATACTAAGTAGTCTAATAAATGAGTGTGGGACAGCTTTCCGTTTACTTATATGTCTTCTTTCAATAATATTTTGAATGTTAAGGTTTAGATTTAAACTTATTGTGTTAAATTTATTAAGTATTTATTTTTTATGTATGCCATATAATTGAAATTATTTTTAACTTGATTTTCATATTGTCTACTGCTAATATACAGACGACAGTTGATTTTTTATGACATGATATTATATCATCCAATCTTGCTGAACTTGTTTATTTTTTCTAATAGTTTTGGTACGAATTCCTTAAGATTTTCTCTATAAGATTATTTAGCTTATAAACATAACTAATTTACTACTTCCTGAAAATATGCCTTTTAATCCTTGTTCTTACTTAATTGCCCTGTCTAGGACATCCAGAACAATGTTGAATTAAAGCAGTAAAAACACACATTTTTATCTTTTTCTTAATTTTAGAGGGAACCATACAATCATCCTCCAGAAGTATGATATTGGCTATGAACTTTTGCTAAACACCCTATAGAAGGTTGAGGTAATTCTTTCTATTGTGAGTTGGTTGAGTATTTTTATCATGAAAGCATATTGGATTTTGTCCAATGTTTTCCCTGCACTTACACAGATAGAGATAATCACATTGTTTTCATTCTCTCTTCTAGTAATATGGCATATTGTATTAACTGACTTTCAGATGCTAAGCCAACCTTGGGTTCCTGGAAAAAACTCCACTTGATCATAGTATATATTCTTTTTGCTTGTTATTGATTACTAGCTTGAATTTAATTGTGATCAAATACTCTGCACATTATTTGGAATGTGGTGACAACGTAATGCACTAAATATAGCAATAATAATATGTTTGCCTGGTTCTGTGCTAGGCATTGCTACATACATTGGCTCATTTTGTGTTCATACCAGTCCAATGAGCTAACTTCTAGTATTATCCTTATTTATGGATTATAAGTCTGATTCCCAGAGAAATTACTTAACTTGTCCAAGGCCATAGAACTAGTAAGTAGATTCTGGTGTTCTAAAACAGGCAGTCTGACTTCAAAACTGAGCTCTTAGCTAACAGATTTCTGGAATATATATTAAGGTATGAATACACTTGTTTAAATGAGAGCTGTATCTTTTCTTTGTATTTTTGCTTCCGTCTGTGTGTTGTGCTCAGGGTTCAAGTCACTGCAGTTACATAGTGCTGGTTCAGAGTTTCTGTTTGGTCAGAGGAATAGGTTGATTTCTTTTAGACCCTATTTAGTACTCACACACCATAACCTAGAGGGATGGGAGCCGGCGGGATGACTGGACATAGATCACAAATAAACAGTGACTACTACTAGAAATTTTACAACTTTTCACTAAATGCAGAATTAAGATAACTAACTTAGTGTATTTAATTTTTATGTGATTCTTTGTACCAGATGTTTAGAAAGTCTATTGAAAGACTGTCTGACCTGATCTGTTTGGGTCCTTCAGGTAATGGATATATTAAGATAAAGATTTAGCTGAGGAGCAAAGTCTTAAAGAGAATCTGCAGGATTTTTACACTCTTGAAGAGAAATGGAAATAATATGTTGAAGTGCTGAATGAAACATATTTTTCTTTTCCCCAAATATTCTTTAATATGATTATATTATTTTAAAATTCAGAGGGAAAAAAAGGAAATGATATTACAACTTTATATTCTAGTATAATTGCAATTTTTTTTTGAGATTTCTATTTTCTAATTTATGTTTGCCAAAGATCTTTAAATTTTCTCTATTTAACATTATATCCCAAGGTCTTTTCAGAAAATACTCAGAAATCTGAGAAGACGAGAGGAAGAGAACTTTGAAAATATCTGCACACACACACACACACACACACACACATAGACACACACACACACACACACAAAATGTCATAAAGAAAATTATCATTCAAATTGAATATGGATCAAAATGAATCAAAATCTTATTTTTTTTCTGATGAACATCTCAAGTCTTACCAGTAATTAATGATCATGTCTCAGTGTATTTAGGCATTCCTGAATCCACAGTCCCCCAAAAGTCCCTCACAGTCCAAATCTGAAATCCAGGGGCTAGTGTTTAAACAATATCAATAATTCTACTCATAAAGTAAAATTTCATTAGATCCCTTGTCTTTAGAAGTAAGAAAAGTTGGAAGAAAGGAGTTCAACTCTCCTTGCCCTACATTCTTGTGATTCCATGCTCTTCTTTTTCCCAAAACAACCCTGTGTGAAAGTCAGCTCTGTGCTCTCCCCCACTGCCCGTCTGCAGCGCGGCATGGCTTTGCATTGCTTAAGGATAAACAGGTTGGAGTTGCATATGGTTAACATTTTTTGTTTGAGCTGGTGCAGGGAGAGATTGTTTAGCATCTGCAGGTCTCACATGGTGTCACGGGCAGTAAAGGAATGACTGAAGTAGTTGCAGACAGCATGGAGTCTACATTCTTGTCTTTGACTAAGAAATCATGGATAATTAAATTAACATGAACTGAATGCAAAGCATGAGAGCAAAGGCATTAGAACAGAAACCTTCCTCTCAACGTGTGATCACCATGTTTACCTGTATTATATGAGGCAATAAAAACCAGAGGAGAAAATAAAAATAAAACAGTAATAAAAACTTATATTTACATAATTTCTTTCTGCCCCAGGATCCAAAGCTTTTAATGAAAATCATATAGGAAAACCTGTCACAGGACATGTGACTTGTAACAGGCAGAAGAGCTCATTAGGAATTACAGGATGGTCTAAAGAACTGAAGACAAAATGCATTTTAGGTAAGCTGGTGGTTAAGAAATGTCCTGCTTTCTTCTTCTGACTCAACCTGTTACATTTACAACTATAAATCAGAGAGATCGCTTTCAAACATATGCTCACGTGTAATTTGAAAATAAGGACAATCATTAAAATCACACAAATTTGCCAAATTATATCAACCTAGAAGAGAGAAATTCATGCTTACTTGGGGAATTGTCATAGGCACTCTTTATTTTCATTTACTATAGGTGAGCTGAAATTCAGACTGTGGTGATGAAATCAGCCTGGTTTTGTTTTGACTTTGAAAGATTTGTAAAGCACAGATGTTAGCTGCAGCTGTTTTGTCAGTAATTTTCAGGCTAAGGTGGTCCTTTGTAGGTTCTGCTCTTACAAACACCATTAGAGAATGTTGAGACTCTCCATATAAAAATAGATTTGAACAATAAATTGTGCTTTAATCCGAGTATTTTTCAAAAAATTAGACTAATAAAATGGACAATTCCACAGTACATGAGGACTTCTATGGCAGATCTATCGCCTTTCAACTCAGCAAAATCTTTTGTATGTTTTAGGTAGATGTCAGTTATACTCATAATACCACAATCATAATATACTATGTATTCTATAATTTCAAGCATATTAGCTCATTTAAGCTCAATAACAAGGTGAGATAGGCATTACTTTTATTTCCATTTAAGGATAACAAAACCAAAGTTTGGAGTAGTTCTCTGTATCATGTGAAGTGCCATGGATTCTAAAATGAAGTCAGTCTTTACTTTCCTCTTGGATTCTTGTCTCTAGATAATAAATCCAAGAGACAAGAAAAAGTAAAGACTTTGTTATCAGTTTAATTGAAAGAAAGGGAAGGAGTAGAATCTTATTAAGGCAAAAGTGAGACAACAAAGACAAAAATCAACACTATTGCCAAGAAATTGATAAACCATATCATTATTTTTTATCAATCACCTAACAAACTATATTTGTTATTGTTACAGTTGAGATCAAAACTTAACTGTTTTAATGCCAATTGCATTTGAAAAAGAAAGCATAGAACCATCTCTTTCAAAGTGTTTTGGTGTTCTCCTTGACCTGACTTCATCAAACAAGATTTAACAAATGCTATTATTTCTTTGTGAACTTCTGTGATTCACTTATTTACTCTATGTGCTCAGATCCTCAGTGTGCCCTCTAAAATCCTTCCATTTCTAAAATTCAATGACTCTATAATTCTAAGTTACAGCCGTTTTAAGTATGCTTTCTTTTACATTCATTATTGTTTTTGTCTTTCAAAACATATACTTAGTATCAACAAATATCTCTCAGTTTCACACATTGGACATTCACTATAGGAATCTTGACTCTAACAAATCTTTGATTCAATCCATTATAAAATAGAGCTTACCAATAAAGCAGGTAAATACTATCATCTGCTACAGTTTCCTAAAACATTCTTCATAAATGATGTTTTATGCTACGTGATTAGAAAGCATTGCCATCTTCCTTAAGGTTAAAACCTGTGATAATTGTGTAGCTAGGAAATAAAAACCTCTGCATAGAATTGTATTCATATAATTTATGAAGCAGAATCAAAGAATCGCTGAAAATGAAACATTTTCATAACAGCAAAAATCGTGGCTAATATTTCTTGAGCATTTGCTCTGTCCAATACTTTATAGACATTTGCTCATATAAACTAAATGTACTCAAAATAACCAACAATCATGGCTAAAATTTCTTGAGCAGTTACTCATTTAATACCCAAAATAACTCTACAAAGTAATGAAGTAGATAATTAATATTCTGCTCAACATATTGTTTAGAATCATCATATTTTATTTGAATTGTGATTTTTAAAATTTCTCCCATTAGTAGCAGAATTTATTTGCCCATCCAGCATCTAATCTGTTTTTCTTCCTTTTCTAAGAGAATATAAATATATATAGGGAGGGAAGTCTGAGTAAGACTTTTTAAATAGGATAATCTTAGCTGACTTGCTCTTATTTGTTATTTTACCCTTTGTTATTCCCCTTCTTTCTACCTAAAGAGTCAGAGCATCTATTGCCATTTTTAGTATTAAATTGTGTGTCCAACTCATGCAGAAATAAAAGCATCAGTTTAGAAAATATCTTGGTCCAAGATCGTATGCGGAGGCCACTCAGCAGCACTGGACTGTACCTCTGAACTTCTGATTCTATGACTTGTTTATCTTTCTTTTTTCATTCTATTAGATCCAGCAAATATCTGTCTCTAACTAAAATGTAACTTCAAACTTTCCATATCCATGCAAGAATGAT
This sequence comes from Solenodon paradoxus, assembly GCA_004363575.1. Classification (NCBI taxonomy): domain Eukaryota; kingdom Metazoa; phylum Chordata; class Mammalia; order Eulipotyphla; family Solenodontidae; genus Solenodon; species Solenodon paradoxus. The sequence continues at coordinate 461,764 of RJWH01000917.1, forward strand.
GATAGGGGTCACTAATAAAAATCAGCCATGAACAAATTAAAACAATAATCTCTCTCCAACTTTGGAAGAGTAAACAAGAGGAGGTTTTCATTCAGCTGCTGTTATCTAAAAGTTCAAAATCCTATGAAGTTCTAAGGGCCCACCTCTTCTTTAAACATTCCTTCAAACTAAAGTCAACATTTACCTTACTCCTGCTCAATGACCTAGAGTGTTTAATTCCATTACAATACTTTTGTTGATTTAAGTACTTGCTTATATTTTGTGTATCACATTAATGATTTTTCTTTATGGTTCCATTGATTTGTTTGCTGTTTTTCTTACTAAACAAAACCTGAAGCTCCGTGCAGGTAGAAAGAGTGTAACGTGTGTTTTGCATGTTACGCAAGTATGTTAGCAACTGTGACACCAAAGTAACAAACTTTTTAAAGGAAAAGATGAACTCCATACATTTTTTTAACTGTCTGAACCAAACAAAATAAGTAAAAGACTTTGAAAAAAACTGGAAAATATATTTACAGCATACATGACAATAAAATTTTACTATTTTTAATATTGGGAGTATTCATAGAAATTAACTTTGATTTGTACTAATTAATAACATTCATTGAAAAGTAACATATTCCAAAAATCAAATTAACAAAAGACATGGACAGGCAATAAACCACATACGACAAAAAAGTTTTAAGCTCAATTGTTTCAGGTAGTTAATGAAGACTCATGGAATTAATCAACTTTTACCTAGTAAGTCTACTTTAAAATTGATAATATTTGAGAATGATGAAGAAATAGTAATGTAGAAACAATCAACACTCAGTGAGAAGTTGATAGATGAAATTCTATGATGAAAAAATATTTCATCTTTATAATCCTAAAATTTGTGACTCTATGGTGCAATAATACTTCAAAGAAGTCGCCCTAAGAAAATGATTGCCAATGTGCTGAAAATAATTTATGATAAAAGATAGTTTATCATAGGTTTGTTCAAAATAACCAATAACTATGAAATAACCTCAAGCCCAATAATAGTTAATTAAGTAAACAGTGTGTGTGTGTATCTATCTATCTATATATATAAAATTTAATAGTTCAATAATTTCCCATTATATATATTATATATACATGTATAATATATAATGGGAAATTATTAAGCTATTAAAAATGGAATTTAAGAAGAATACTTAGGAAGACAGATAATTTTCATGTCATATTATAGGAGAGAGCTAGAAATAGTTTTTGTGGTATGATTTTTTTATTGCAATATTTGTAAGTAAGAATATTCATGAAAATAAAGGAAAACTGTATACCACAACAATGATTATTTCTGGTTGATGATACTGCAGTGATTATATTTTCATTATACCTTATCTAATTTTATATATCTTCTACAATAAACCTCAACTGTTGTCATAAGAGATTATTACTATAAAATATTAAAGTTGATGACAATTCTATAATCAAGTAGTCAAGTAATGAATTTTGATGCAAAATGAGAAAGTTGGCTTGAAAAATGTGAGGGGATAATTAGAGCACTTAAAATCTCAATGTGGAGATGAAGGAAGCAATTGTGTGATGGGGAGAATAAAACCAAATAAAAAGTGTGTAGGGGAAGACAATCTGAGCTTTGGAAATGATGTAGAGAAAGAAAAGATAATACCTGACCATTTGATTAGGCAAGAAAGAAAAAGAGGAGGCTTCTAGTGTTTTGAGTATTATAAATGAACTTCCCATCATACAAAATAATAATGTGTTTTATTTGGTGCAAATGTGATAATGGCCAAATTACTCTAAAATGCAGCCATCTTAAAAGAGAGCTAGTAGAGCACTAGAAGCAGTTAATTGATCTCCAGCATGACTGGGATTTTCAGGCTGGTGTTAAGTTTAACAATCTTGAAAGGTGTTTTGGAGTTCAAATGCAAAATAAGTCCCTCCCTTGGAGGGAATTCTGTGAATTAGTTGGAGAGACAGACATTTACAGCTCACAGGTTTCCTCATTTGCTGGAGGGTATCGTTATCTTTATAGTTCTATATATAAAATAGGCAAGTGTCCTAGGTCATGTCTTTTCCCATGAAAAATTGATTATGTGCTAAGGGACAAAGGGAAGCCCAGAAAAATCTGTCAATAGACAGAGATACAGAATATATAAAACAAAAGTGTAACAATTTAGAAAACTTAACGCCTATCCCAACCATAAAGGAATTGTTCTCATAGTGGGAATATTGTTGTTTCTGAAAACTACTCATGAATACTCCTAGAATTTTTCTGTGCTCCAGAAAGAAAAAAACAATGACACAGAAATTTTGACCACATATTCCTAGCATATAGATAAACAGAAAGCTACAATAATGGGCTACACACAGGACAGAGGTTTGTGGTCAATGAAATCAACTTGCTTTGAGAAGCAGTTGTGTTACCAGTTCCAGTGCACCGCCCACTGTCCCCAAGAGGTCAATACTCGAAAGAATGGATATTGCTGAAAAATATTAGGTTTGTTATCAAGAGGCTCCAATCAAGGAAGTGGGAAGAGGCTCTCTGTCTCAAATCCACCTCCCTCACTGATGGCAGCACACAGAGATTGCACAAAGCGCAAGTCCAGGAGGCAACTGGGATGGGGGTTAGTGGAGAGGAATATGCAGCCTTTGGTAATTATAGATCCTGTTATTCCACAAGGGGCCTGCTAGCTTATTAGGCTGATCACAAGTCGTCTTGCCTCCGTGGGAGAGAACTGGTTTAATCCATTGTCTGTATCTGTCTCTCTCAGTTTAGATTATCTGAAACTAGATTACATGTTAATTCAAAGTCATAGATTTCTCAGTTTTGTTGGATGACTAAATTTGGGTCCCAATTTACTGCTAGGTTAATGTTATAACTGGATTTACAATGAACTCATTTTTTTATATGCAAAATCGAGGTAACAATAACTCAGGTATAAGATTGTATACAAGATAAAAGCAAATAATACACACGAATGTCTGGTCCATAATAATAGTTAGCATTAATAAGTATAATTATTTTAGAGCAAACTTGGGAAGGGTTAGTAAGACAAGAAACATGTAACTTAGAAAAGCATCATAAAAATAACAAAGTTATAGCTGACAAAATCTTAAGGAAAATCAGAAGGAAATGTGAGATGTTTGTATTTATAACAAAGTTTTAAATTCATTTCATATTCATATTTTCATCAGGAATAGCCAGAGTTTAGACAATTATTTTATTTTTTTAAGGGAAAGGTGCAAGCAAGAATGAAGGTAAGTATGCAGACAGACAGGAAGAGAGAGGAGAAAGAAGTATTTTATTTTATTTTTGTTTAATTATTCACACCAAAGCCAGGTCCTCGGAATGTCTGTAGAACTGCACTCCTTTGGAGGTGACTGAGCTAACCACTACTCTACCAGGCACATCTAACTATTTTAATTTTTCACTGCACTTACATTCTCAGTGGCTAGATATTTGCACCATTTTAGACAATTCTATAGATTTAGAATAGTAGATGTGAGCAAGCATACTTATATTAATGCTTAAAGATTTATAAGATTATTTTTCTGTTCATGAGAAGGAAAAAATTTCTCTAGATCTGGTTCTTAAGTGAGTTAAAGATAAGAAAATTATTGACATTGTTAAACTAATCTCAGTTTGAGAAGAGTTCTCCCTTTTCTTTTTTCTCTTACTTCAACAAAATGGGCTAATTTGCCTGAATGATATAGATGTTTTAGAGAAAAAAAATTCATATGCAATAATATACAGGAAATATTGTATGCAACCTTATTTTAGTTTGTCCTTATAAAAGCAAACTTTCTGAGCCATTGATTACATCCTATAGCCATTACAATACGATGACATAAATGACAATGATATGGTCAATCAATCAGCAATATGTTAATTTCAGTTTAACAAAATTTAGTCAAGTAATTTAGAGCTAGAAAAAGACTTGAACTCTCTAAGAGAGAGCAAGATCTTTGACTAAAGATTCAAAGGCAGGAAACTACAGAGCCTGTTTTGAACTCAGGTATCCAGCTTCTAATAGCCGAATTATTGGCACTTCTGAGAAAGAGTCAGGAGTTGATTTTAATGATCATCTTTTAAACACAATATTGCAAAGCACAACATATAGATGACGCTTCTAATTAGATGGCTTTCTTGTAATTTCCAAGGTAGCGAGCAGAATAGAGTTTTAGAGTTTACATGTCTGAATCTCTGCTCCACCATTTAGCAAAACCATAAATTCATGTCAGCATGAACTTCTCCATCTACAAAATGAGAATAACAGCATCTACCTCACAGGGGTGTTAAGAGAATATAATAAAAGAGATTATAAACAAAAAATCAATTTGTGAATTATAAAAATGTAAATTGCAAGTGAGTGATATTTCTGTTATTACTCAGCTTACAACATTCTTGACTCTTTAGTGTGAGTGACTTGATTTCTGGCTCTCACGGTTGATTCCAGCAACATAGCTCTTAGATTTAAGAGATTAAGAACTTTTTTTTTACCAGTGGGATTTTTGCTATACAATAAATATAAGTAATTATCTAAAATAAGACCATCTAATTATATCAGGGGCTTCTGATAACAGCATAAACCATGAAAGTGGAACCTAAGTACTTTGTTGTCAGAATAAAATAGAAAAAGTCTGTTATTGCATTATTGCGAATTCTGATTTTTATAATACAGATTCCAGAATGCTTTTTAAAATGTCATTTTATAGTCAATATGTGCCTATTAATTTTTCATATTAATATTCATGTTATTTTATTATATCATGCCATTTTACCAGTAAGTTTTTTATAAATATTCCATAGTTTATTATAAAAAACATGTTGAAGTTAAGATCTTTCCTACAGACATTCATTCTCCTGTGTTATGCATCAACTAGACATGTATATGTCTGCAAAAATATACAGAGGGCCATTTGCACATAACTCATCCCCATCCCTAATGATAACCTCATATGCTGTTTTCTCACCATTAAAGCCCACATATGTTTAACTTTAAAATGCATTGCCAGAAGAACGCTTTTGAAAAAAATCTCACTGCAGATGAAGTCTCATCAATTGCTGTTTTTTTTTTCTACTGTATACTTTATGAATTGCCTCATCATAATTAACTCCAACCACTGGAATTAATTACTCCAGATGATTTGGAAATTGGTCTTCTAGATTCCTCTGAAATTCATTGAGATCATCCTACAAAGCAAGGGGAAAGGGAATGAATAAGACAAAACTGTGTTTGAAAATCAAAATTTGTATTCCTTCTAATTTCATAAAGTTATAGACATTCAGAGCTGAATGAGTGAGCGAGCAGCTGGTTCAGCCCTCTTGTTCTATACATACGGAAAGGGAGACTCTTAAAACCTTGGGTGAATTGACGAAGGTCACACATGGAGTTATGGCTGAACTGGTGTATGAAACCAAACTGTCTTCACAGTGCCATGTCCTTCATATTGTGTTGTGTTGCCGACTGGATCCTAAACCCATGTCACCATTCTGCTCAACAGTAGAGTAGGAAAGTAATTTATCCTATAGGTCTTCTCACGCAGAAATCATATGTGGGCCCTAAGGAGTTAGAGATAGTGAGGTTACATTGAAAAAGAGCACTCCACTCAAGAAAACACTGGGATCCTCATGCGAGGAAGTTTCAAATATACGTCAACACATCCCAACTTTGCCCCAATTGTTCTCAGATTTACCATCATAGCCCTTCTCCCTAAATCTGTTATAACTAAAAACTAAGCATGTGTGTTTGACAGAAATTAATTCTGTGTCAGAGAACTGAAAGGAAGATTAGAAAATAATTTTTAAACAGTTGATACCTTTTTTAGTTGTTCGAGGGAAAAATAGCTTTCAAATGATAAATATTTTTTAATGTCAATCAGTCTGAAATATTTGCGTTCTTTCCAAAAATGCTAAATTTTCTCTCAGAGAGACTCCATGCGACCTAACCAGGGAAGAAATCTGAAAACCAGAAATTAGAGGCAAGAAATGTCCCAGAGTATGTCAGACCTTTATTAAAAACAAAAACTGATATACAAAGGAGAAAATCTGAATAAGCAAAAAAATAATAAAATCAGGCTTAGTATTTTTCCCATATCTTCTCTGTGAACTTCCCAATAAATGAGGTAAAGAGTAGTGCAAATGCCATGGAGACTTCCTAGAAACAGATGCCAAGACAGAGTCGGAAGTTTAAGATATTAACTGAGAACAAGGCCTCTGAAAGATAAATGGTGGGGAAAGAATAGTTTACTAGGAGAAACTTTCAGACCATGATGCAGGCTTGACACCTATGTAAGAGCCAAGGAAGAAAGGAATGAAAGTAGGGTAGGAAAAGTCTCCCACGGTAGGACAGTTCTGAGAAAGCTTCAGTTGGCTTAATGAGGAGCTGGAACAGAAAGAGTTCCCAGGGAGCAAACCAGAAATGGTGAGCCTTTGCAATGTTGCTTTGCTCAGTGGTCAAGTCGGGGCTGCCAGGCAGTGTGTGTTGTGTATGTTTGTGTGTCTGTGTGAGCCCTTGTGGAAGACTTTGCCTTGAAGGGGTGGCTGAGTGGTGTGCCTGCCTGACTACCATGTATGAAGGCACTGGCTCCCTTCCAGTGCAGTTGTGAAGGCTGAAATGTACGACAGCCGTCAGATCATGTCAGTGTGACCAAATTTAGTTAAGATGCACACTCTTTCTAAAGAACTGACCCAGTGATTGTCTCAAATATATTCCTTTCTGAAACCTTTCATATCTTAGCAAATCAAAAATGTATCATAAACACTTTTGAAACCCTCTCAGCTCACAAGTGATTTATCCTTAGGTGTACCCCCACATCCCACCCCTATTTAAAGCACTAAATGAAGGTAACTACTTGTTTAGAAAGCAACTGATTCTGAAAAATTCACTTCTGATTCTGGAAAATTTATTCTGTCCCCTGAGTATCCATAGGACATTTACTCAACCTTGATTCTTCTCGTTGATTTTGTTTCCCCACAGAAAAGCAACTTCATTTTTTGTCCTGCTGATTTGTTTTAATCAAATTGCTCAGTGATATAAAACACAAAATAAAGGAAGATGAGTTTTGTTTGCTTATTCTGGGTGTGTTCTGGAGCAGCTCTGATTTCTACTTCCCTCTTTTCAGGCTGGGCCTCTGTATGTGACATTCATTGGAGCTGGTCTCTCAGTGCCCCGTGCCCATGCCCACACAATGCAGGCCAATAGTCTGATTCCCCAATTTGCCTTCTAGGCACCACAGAGTACTTGATGGTGTTTAAAGAAAATTGATGCAGAACAAAACTTCTCCTTTGTTTGCTGAATGTCTTACTTTGCTGCAAATTGATGCAAACAAAACAAATTTAAACCATATTATGACCATATTTTGAGCTATAAATGTAATGTTTTCATCTAACAATGGAAGATAAAGTATTTTCAGATCGAATTCTGAGCCCTAACCTCTCCCTTGAATTCCCAAATCATGTATTCAACTATCTACTCAATATTCCTATTTGTTGGAAAATTAGTAGGGAAACAAAATCTCCAACTGAACATATCTAAAACAGAACTCCCGATTTTCCTCTCCAAAATGTGCTCCTTTAGTCTTTCCTCACTTGAGAAATGATTACCCCCTAGATGTTTAAGTCAAAAACTTTGCACCCATCCTTGACTCCTTTTTTCCCTGGCCTTTTTTAGATCCATGAATGAATCTTCTCCCATCTCCGTAGAGCATTACTAGTTGCATTTCTCTTAATAGCCATAGCCCAGTCCAACTGCTTTATTTCAATAGTATCCTGAGTGATCTCCCTGCTTCATGTGTCTCATCAATCCATTTTCTTTTTCCTTTCAGAGTGGTTCTCAGTAAGTAAAAGATGTATTATCTACTCCCCTTTCCAAGACTCATCAAACACCTATCATTTGGGATAAAATCTGAAGTCCTCACTGTGTTCTTTGGGATTTTAGATGTCTGTCCCTTGACTATTGTTCTCACCCTGACTCCTGTCACTTCCTCTTTTCCACACTCAGCTGCAAACTCCTTGCTCTCTTTTGAGTTCTCAAACACACTACTACTTCATGGTCTTGTATTTACTATTCCTTATACCTAGTAAAATCTTCACCCAGCTATTCTGAGAACAAGGGAAATTTCTGGAAGAAAAGTAAGAGCACAAAAGAGAGTTAAAGGAAATTGGGGGGCCAAGAGGCAGGAGTAACTTACTGAGACACAGACACCACAGAAAGTGAACTAGAGACTAGAGTCAATTTTCCCTAAACTCAAAGCACAGGGGAATTCCAGCCAGAAGCTGGGCTATTCTAAAAAATGAACAAACATTCCACTCTCTGCCCCTCAAAGAAACATTTATTGACGGTTATCATAAACCAAGTGCTTCAGCACATATGCTACTCGCATAAACTCCTGCAATAATACTATGGGATATATGTGATTATCACCTTTATACAAATATGCTTTATACACGGTATATATGGGGAAGTTCCCTGTCATACAGTCAAGGAAGAGAGGCAGAACCAAGATCCAGTCACAAGTTAAGCCACCTCCAAAGTTCATATTCTTTTCTTCATGTCATGCAAACTCTGGGTAAAATAAGACAGAAACTCAGTGTGTATCAGGCCATACATTACAAACCCACAATTTCCCACCTCCCAATACGGTATCCTATCAGACTAGGCTTTCACGCCTATTATTGAAATTCTGTTGCATACTTCCAGGACTAGTTGTAATGATCACGTCACTTTTCTCCACCATTCTCCCCACCTTAAGACAGTCAGAGACTCTCCTTCCTGCCCTCCTGGTTATGGACTTGGTCTGTGTCTCTATTTTGGCATGTTTGCACCTGCATTACTGTTATCTGTGTACATATCTAACTGTGCCCCATCAAGTCTAAGCAACTATAAGCCAGAGTCATACTTTCATCATATTTTTACCCCTCAATACATAGAACAGTGTGTTTCATGTGCTAGATGCTCACTAATGTTACATTGAATGGAATGAAATATAAATAGTACTGTCTCGGTTAGCTAATCATTAGTAATAATGGTTATCTTTTATGGATTACTAAGTGCAAGGTGCTTGCTAAAATCCTCTATATAATATACCTTAACTTCTTCCTCACAGTAATCCTATGACCTGGGTAATGTTTTTATTTCACATGAATAAAATCGAGAATCAGATAAGCTAGACCATCTGAACTAAGAGCCCCCTAACTGTACTACAATGCTATTCAAAATTGAATTTTGTGACCTCAGTAACTATTGTAACAATTGTTCTTTATTCCAATCCTTCCCATAGCTGTCCCACATGATGTTATCTTGTCTGTGCCATTGCCTGTTTTAAGCTATAGCTCAGGAAAAGACCCAGGAATCAGAGACATTCATGTCAAGACTGTAGAATATGAATGCACTGCAACCAGAATTTGGAATTTCCACTTGGGGTCTTCATTGCATCCAAATAATACTGCTGTCAACTGGAAATCAGTCTAACCAGACTCACTCATCCTAAAAATAAAGATTGTTTTTTAAATGCTGAAGATGTGTAGAGACTCAGTAGACCAGTTAATGCTTTGTAGTGATCATGGTTTTAGCCTACAGTGATCATCAGGCCTGACTGAAATGATGGACACAGTTATTAAACCACAGACATGGGACCAAGATCAGGGTGCATGCTGACCATGATCACCCAGGCTGCAAATCACCTACCAGACAACAGCATTCATTGCTGCGAGAGACAGTGGAACTTTTTAAAAACCTCAACTTTCAGAGAATATTTAGATCTTAAAGCTCTTATAAGGTAATTTCTAAGACTGACTCAAATATGGGACTGATTAGAACTTTAAAAACCAGCTTTTTTCCATTTGGATGCCTATTTTTCATATGTCTTAAAAAATGCCTTTTTTATTAATAACAAATCATCAGTTTTTTTAAATGGTATGAGATGGATAACTGCCTACATCGTAAGTAGAAACTAATTTCTTCATCAAAGATGAATGGGCAGATTTCAGTATTAATTCTAAAATATGCAATTTCTAATACTTTGATCAGTGGTGGAAGGACTGGAGTATGAATTCTCACATTCTTCAATTTAGTGTCAGTGTTAAGCAGTTGTCATTAACATGGAGATCTAAGTAAGTTTTTCTCCACTTTGCGGGACAAGGATTTACAAAGAGTAACACACATACACACACTTAAAGGAGAAAATGGGAAGGGGGACGCTGATGATTTGTTTCTTATTTGAGATGGGGCTAAAGGGGAGGACTACTATTGTTTATTGAGTAAAGTAGCAGAGAGTTTGACTTTAAACGCAGTTCATTTATTTTATTACTGAGGACACTTGGAAATTATTAGATCTGTCTCTTTTTGCCCATGCCTGCTGCCCTGTTTCTGGTCATGAGATTATTTGATTTGACACCCACCACACAAAAAGGTTGTTCCTTCTGCTCTGTCTATCAGGAATGCTTGAAGAAAAGTACCAGAGGGAATAGTCATCAACTCGAAGTGAACAAGCACCCAGACTATTGATTACATGCTGCTCACAGAACACCAGGCGTTTCTGCCAGTTCCTTTCTGCTCATGCACTGAACTCAGACAGCATGCTGTACCTTGCATCATCAGTTTTGATGAATAATGCACTGATAAGCACTGCAGCCTGGATTCCGGGAGAGCTAGGAAGCCAGATGTCATCTGGACCTCCGATAGTTTGAACCCCGGGTCTCTGGCAGACACCAATAAAATTAAAAAAGAAGAGGCAAGCCCTGCAGAGTGGGCAGTGCCACTGCAAGAGTCCAGTTACTCTGATGGCATTTTGGAAAATGAATGAGCATAGTTTCATCAGAAGCAGGAGTAGAGGGACAATACTTACATAGCTTTCATTGTTAAGTGGAAATGGTGGCTAGGTAAATTTTAATGTGAGACTTGTCAGGGGATGTCACACAAAGAAAGGGCTTTTAGGGGGAAACCATTGTTAAAGGGCTGAAATCCACATGACTGCAAATGGGCCAACGTGACAAACAGATGGAATGAGCTCCCTCCACGATGGAATTCCGAGGGTGCTTATGACAGATTTGAATGTCGCCTTAGTGGGAGGGTGCCCACGATCTGATTGGCCCCCTGTGCACTGCACGCTTGAAGCATTTCAGCAGGCGTGCAGCACAGATCATGTTTCAATTCCATCATTACAGGTAAATGTTCAAAGGACCAGTTAGACACAAGGTTCCCTCCACTCGGCAACTGCAGACCTACCCCACGTTGTTTTACGAGTGGGACCTGGAGTTAGAGCAACAATTGTCTTTGCTCTATTTAATTCTTCATCTAGTCAACAGATTTTTCTGACCCTAAATTCAACCATGGTCTCTGGCTCCATCCTCAACGGCAGTCTCCTCTCCCTCTCTGCTCTCTTCAGCTCTTGTTCCGTGTCTGCCAGCCCTGTTTCTGGCTGCCGGCTCCCTCTACTCTGTGTCACACTGTCACTGGGGACACTGGCCTCCTCATAGTGCTCTTAGCCTCTCCAACTCACAGTCAGTGCCAAACACTGACATCTAACAATCTGCTGTCAGAGCTGGAAGGATACAGCTTTAAACCTTCAGTGTGGGAGATGTCAGCTAGAAACACTGCAAAACTCAAGCTACCACTTTGAAACTGTCTCATTGGGGGAACGATAAATCATATACAGTTGCCTAACTTGGAGGTTACCCCATTTCACACAGTCTACCCGGCTGCATTGGCTCTTGAGAGCCGAGAACCAAGAGGAAATCCTGGGTTGCTGTTACCTCGACTACAGACAAAAAGCATGTCAAGTCTGCGTGGCCTTTATATTCAGGTGGTCCCTTAAGACACAGTGCTAACAGTCTCAGAACAGGCAAAACTCCGGTCATGCCAATAGTTTTCAAAATCCTGAAAATGGTTCATGAAGCACAATATAAACAATTTTGTGTCTGCAAATAAATAATAGACAATCTGTAAAAAGGCATTCCTATAGAAAACGTCATTTTGCAGCAGAGTTTCTCTCAGATGGTGAGACGCTTACCCCGTGGAAGGCCCGCACCAGCACCTCGCCAGCACTCTCTCCATGTGTTCCGGGGGAAGGCAGACTCACTTGTACTTAAGTTATCGCAGAAAAAGGAGTATTTGAGGTTTTTTAAACTTGTAAAAATTTCAACCACAGAGAAGTACAAAGATTATGCTAAAGATCCAAATAATCTTTACTAAGTTAATTTTTGCATATTTGCTTCACCTTTGAGGGGTTTGAAACTACAAAATAAATTACAAATATTGTATTTCATCCCAAAAAATTCAATAAATATCTCTTTCGAAAGATGACATTTTTTTTCAGGGCCCAACATCAATTCACACCTAACAGGATTTATATTACTCAATATCATCTAATATCCAGAAATTTCATGTAGCATTCCTCAAAATATCTTCTTATAGCTAATTAATTCAAACTCAAATCCAATTAAGTAGTCTGCATTGCATTTTCTTTTCCCTGGGCTACTTAAGTAGGTATTATTTCTCTATATTAAGTGAATTTAAGTAAACTTCATTAAACTGAAATATCCAATATGCAATGTCTTAATTAGTGATGATAGAAAAAAACATGATATGTTTTAATAAAATAGTATTAAAATTCACAGATAATAATGGTGAAAACTATAAATATACTTTTGATAACTCCAAAAAAATCCGCCAAGTTCTTTGATACTCCTCCTTTCAGAAAGTGAGATTAATTCCCTCTCCCTATGAAGTATGGGCTGCACATTTCTAATGAATAGACTGTGGCAAATGAGAAGGGATATACTTTTGATAGAGTGGTTTCCATCTTGGATGTGATTTCTTCTACTTCTCCTCCTCCTCCTTTCCTCATCCTCATCCTACTCCACCTACTCATCCTTCTGCATGTCTTCCTCCCTACCTCCTCCTTCTTCTCTATCTTTCATCTCATTCTCAGAAACAATGTCCTGTGAGTAGCCCTATGGAAGTTGTATTATCTATGCCTCAAGTGAACCTTTAAATCTACTCAAAGCCTATAAGCCATCCTAGTCAATAGACAGAGAAACATTGTTTTCAGATTTTCATAGTTCAGCTACTGTTGCTCTCTGCTGTCTATCATGGTCCTGGAAGAGAAATCAAAAAGCATTCCCTGACGTCCGGGAACTGGTGTGACACAGGATTCTGTTAGTTGAAGCTGGGCTGGCACTCACTGTTCAGCTATGTATTCTCTTCTTTTAAACATAAATGATGTCACAGAACATCGACATCAGACAAGGTCACTTATATACAGACAAAAACAATGTCATTGTGCTAGTCACAAAATGCCGAGTATCCACCTCTATAAGCTAATATGAATGGCTATTCTTTACCATTAGAGTTTATCCCAACACTCTTCCTTCTGTAGATAAGATTGAGATACCCAATTATAAAATTGCTCCTGCTTTCTATCCAATCTGGAATGAACCCCGGCTTTCTTGTCTAAGGAAGGTTCAACATTACCCTCCTCAAGTCACCCACACAAAATCCCAGTCCTCTATCAGCCTCTTCTTAGCACCCTCTTAGTAAGATGCCCTTTGGTTCCTTTAGGTATTCATTCCTCCCCAGTACAAAGAGTAATAAACCCAAAGTTCAGCTGTGTAATCCCGGTGGTCTCCCTCTGGCATAGCAATAATTATCCTTTTTTTCTCCAGTGGGGGCACAGATCCAGGTTTTAATTCTGATTCTATGACCTAATAGTATGACATTGGCTGAGTCACAGATTTTCAATGCCTCAATTTCCTCATTTGCAAAATTGAACAATATTCTAATTAAACAGGAAATTATGAAAATTAGATGAAAAGACGAGTATTAGTCACTGTTCATATTGCCTTGCACATAGAAGATGTTCAATATATGGGCTTCCTTATTTCATGGAGAGTAAAAATATGTTTTATAAAAATAAAGATTAATTAAACTTAAAACATCCCAGGTCATCTTATATTTTACACTTACTACATAAATGAAACTAATCTAATATATAAAGACATATTTACCTTCTCAAGAGAGAGAATATTTTTGCTTGGTTAACTCTGAGGTGGTATTTAAAGCTTTTACCTCTACAAGGAGTGATATATTGGTTAAAAATTATTTTAAGCTTTGCAGATTCTTAGGGTTCTTTGTAAGGCTGAGTTGTAACCCAAGATTTTCTAAATGATCTCAATTTTATCAGCATTTGACTATCGGATCTGTTTTTCCTTAGATAGGAAAGGTATATGCTGTGGGTTTGCAGGTGAAAGCAACCCCTTCAGGGGCAATTCCTACAGCATGCTCTTCCTCCAGATTCATCACCTGGGGGGTGCTGCCCACAGTTCAGGTTTGGCTTTAACCAGGCAGACTCCAAAATTACACCTCATCTTGGTTCTGGAAACCAAGCAATTTGGGGATGCTGAACGGTGCAACCAATGCCATAACATGCTCATTTGTAAAACCAGAATTTTTATTTTTAATTTACAAAGAGGTTAACTATCCAGGACCACTTTAATTTCAAATGAGTTAAACAAACATGTATTTTCCCTCTAAACCAACTGCATAAGACATCAAATTGTGAAAGAGTCAGAATGGAATCAGAATAAGGAGGTTACATGATTCAGATAGCACCCATTCTGATGCGGGTCAGAGTTATTCGATGGAAAGAAAAATTGCTATGTAGAGTACTGAAGAGGACACTTTGCATGGATAGGACCTGGGCTGCTCTAACAAAACCTGTCTTTCTAATGATCTTTTCTCTGTTCTTCCATTACTAGAAAGGTATTTTTCTTTATGTAAAATGAAAATTTGGAAGCAAATGAATCACTAATACATTTAGAAATGTTAATCAATATTACCAATTTTTATATTTGGCTTGTGGAACTGTCAGGATAAACCACAAACCCATAGGTCTAAATAAGGCTGCTAACTGAAAGTGATGGATGCTTCTACTGCTATCCACCCTAAAGGAGACCAATACACTGCAATAGACTTGGAACACTCAGGAGGATAGCTCTCTAAGGGAAGCTAGAGCCTAACTATAGGAAGCAGAGTTACTTGAGTGCAGGAAACAAAACTTAGAGAGGTGCTGTTCTTAGGGGTGCTGGAGGAGAAAGAATGGGCTCTTCTCTGTAGCTGGCACATTCTGATCACCAAATGAATGGGAGTAGGGATAGTGCAGTCAGTTCTGGGACACTACAGATGACTTAGGTTTAGGTCATACGTCTTATTCTCCATGATCTTATTTTATTCTCCATGATCTTCTGTTTGATTTTTCTCTAAAACTTTAATGAGCCCTCACTGAAATTTTAGACATGGGGATATGGGGAAAATATGCCAAAATAAGAGTACTTACTCAAAACTACTAAATAATAAAAAGAAACAAATTAATCTTCATTGAATATGGAAATAGTAACGATGTCAAAGCCACAATATGCAACGTGCCTGCCAAATACAGTGTCATGTACAGATATTCTTTAAATTAATTAATTAATTAATTAAGAGTGATCACATCCCCAAATGCTACTCAGGTGGATATTTGAGTACAGAGATGGCATCTAGGAGAATGAAGGTATATACCAGAACTGTGACATGAAACAACAGGAAGCCATTCTAAAGAAGCAGTGATTTACCCATCATTTTAATTGTCTACATCCTGGACGCCTATCCACAGGCCAGCGTAAGGTGAAACATGATGAATCCCCATCAAAAATGCTAAAACTCAAATGCGAGACATGCACTTGGAAAAGGATACAATTGAATGAGTAAACGGTCATTAACAGAAGGAAATCCAGGCAGAAGTTGAGAATTATCCCGCCTCATACTACCTTGCTCCCCTGTCTTTCTCCTATGCTCAAATATTTTCCTCCCTAGAATATTTTATAACAAGCATTAGGTTCCATCCAATAGGTTAATAATCAGAAAGGAGGCAATATAAACATATGCATAAACACTGCAAAAAAGGAAGCAACTGAGTATAAAATAATCTCAAATAGCAAACTAGTCAAAGAAATGGAAGTACTAAAATACCACAATCTAAATAAATTAGAGATAGATTATGTGTCTTTAAAAAAAAAGAGAAAGTTGTCAAAGAAAAACTAGAGGTATACAAATAAGAGCAAGAGGTCAACTAAAACTGAGCTGACAGAATGATAAGGAATAGAAGAGAAAAGCTTTTAAATTGCAAAGATAAAAAACTCATGAAAAGCAATAAACTTAAACATGTCTGGAAAGTCTCAGAAGTAACATGGATGTGTTTGAGAAAACAACATTGGTGTCTACTGATTAATACTGCTCTACAGTCTTCCAGGAAGAACCTAGAAAGAGAGGTACGTGGAAGGTGACTTAACCTACTTCTTTCAAATGCTGAGTTTCTAAATAATTCAGAGGAAAAAATGCAGAGGAAATGATAGTGAAATGTCGGACTTGGTTGTCTGAGTAGGTTGGACCCAACCTGGGCCATTACTGAGCCAACCTACTTGGGAGACTGTTCATCCTACTGTGGAAAACATGAGGTTCCAGAAACTGATGATATTCTCTTGAGAAGCTTCCAGAAACTGAGGGTATTTTCTTGGGAAATCCTCTTTGACCCCAAAGAAGAGGCATTTAAACTTGCCCGGGGCCTGCCACTGGGTAGTTGCACGAGCAGAAAAACTCTCATTAGTAGCAAAGAGAATCAGATAAGAGAATCAGAACAGAGAATTAGACACCAGGTATGGCTTCATTTGCATTCTCAACACTAATAATCCTTATATTATAACAAGTGTTTGAAGCCCTTAAGAAGCATTTTACTGACATCAAAATAAAACAAAAGAGAAAAAAAAATATTTTCCATAATTATTATACCCTAAATCTGAGTTAAATTTTTTGTTTGTTCGCATACAAAAATTGTTCAAATTGTTTATGTTTTCTAGAACTTTAGGAGTAAAATTTTATATTCCTCTACTCAAATCATGCCATATGGAGTCTTCCACTTAGCTATATTAACATTTTTTATCTCTCCTTTTATTGTTACTTATCCACACAAAACTCTTCATGTAAGCAAGATTATTCCCTGATGTATGGACTTTGTTGGAGTCATTTTGAAGTTGCCTTTAGAGACAGGAATTTCTGGAAATATAGAGCTCTGGAATCAGAAAACTTATGATTTAACAGAGGTCAGCAGGAGAGTTGGTATCAGCCCTCACACTCAATCTGAAAACTTCATTGTGACAAATACTAGAAAGAGGAGTGCACTTTGGACAGAGGAAGGGCAGTGCTACCCCACAGAGGACATTTCAGTCAAAGTTGCAGCTACCACTTCCAGCATAGCTTTCTAGGTTCTTTTAGCTATTCTAATATTATTAGAAAAAAAGACATAATTCAAAAAAAAAAAAAAAAAGAAAGCAAAAAGTCAAAACTCAGATCAGTCAGAAGAAGGAATTCAGAATATCTGAGATAACCCAGAGAGCAAAAGTCCTAATGATCAGAAAATAAAAGAATGCAACCAAAAAACACTTCATCCCTAAATATGATGGAGAAAGAGGACTAAAAAGGATATTACCCAGAATACCCTGATGGAATAGTGATTTGTCTGCCACTCTCAGCTGGCCAGTGCAGTCCACATGGATCTCAAGAACCCCGGTTCACGTCCAGGACCAGAGGGAACAACAAAGATGAATAACTGAAAAACAAAATGATTGAAGTGATTCTTCCTCCCCTCTTCCTACTTGCATCTTACCTTCAAAAAAAAAAAAAAAAAAAAGGAAATTCCCCAACCAAATGATATATATGATGTGAGGTATATATGAACTATATTTTATGCACACACATGCACACACACACACACACACACATACACACACACACTACAAAATGCTCTCATAAGCACAAAGATTGTTGTTAAGAAGAAAACTCATCCATACTATGCGTTAAAGATGGGCCAGGAATTTAAATGATCCCAAAGATATCATCTCTAACACTTAATTCATGGGGCTTAGGAAGGCAATTCTAATCAAATGAATGCTGTGCTCAGGGACTGGATAGAGGGTGAGAAATAGCCCTAATTTTAAAGTCATTCTACAATCAAAAACTCAGCCATCTTCTTAATAAGATTTGAATGCAATTGTGTTGTTTGGATTCTTAGATCTGTGATTTGGAAAGTGGAATTTTCATAAAGTCTGGAAGGTTCAAAAAGAGGTGGATGAAATAGTTAACTGGTGCCCAGACAGAGTATATGTGTGAAATGCCTATGTGATGGTGATAAACTCCATCCCTTTTAGAGGCACACTAGGTGGTTCTGCAGACTTAACATCCAGACATTTTTCTTATCGCTGCCTTGTGGTAGAAGTTTACCAAAACTACAGGCAGGTAAATGTTTCACTGTTTCCCACCTTGTTCTCTTGACTCAGATCACGAGTTGTGGAGTCTGAAAAGTAACTGAGGAGAAAAACCGAAGCAAGCAGTTTTCTACCTCTGTGAATATGAACTGCTCAGTACAGAAAACTGAATAAGAGGGACAGGCACCATGACCCTTTAGAGTGCTTCTCAGACTTCAATAATCAAACAAACCTCCTTCAGAACTTGTTAGAAGGTAGATTATGATTCAGAATTTCGAGGTAGCGCCTGAGATTCTGCATTTCAAGTGAACTCCCAAGCCATGTAGGTGCTTTTATTCAGATCACATTTGAGTTAGGCTTTACTAAACAAACTGCAAATATTGCCCTTCCTAAACAGAATAATATTCAAAACCATCTTTAAAATCAGTACACCAGGGCCTGTGTCAAAATCCACTTAACTGCTTGCCAGGATGGTGGGAGTTTCAAGGCTGAATTTGAGGAACGAGTGTTGTCAAATTCCTAATCCAAAAGAGGACAAAGAAATGATAGTTGTCATCTGGCCCATAAATTATGTCAGTTAGAAACTATACCCTCAAAGAATCTCAGGGGACTCTACTACCCTTCAGTGGGTTATCTGGAAATGCTAGTTAATTTGGATGACATAATCACACTTGTCAAGTCTTCAGAAGAGAACAAACATGGCTAATGTCCACTCGTTTCTTTCAATCATGCAATATTTATTGAGAAATTGCTGTGTCTTAAAACCCTTGTTAGCCACTGAAGATGCCCTGGGATCAAGACAGACATTATGCAGGAAGCCTTACATGGCATGGGCTGGGGTAAAACAATTTCCCTCGAGCAGACTGACCATACTTCCTTGAGACAAAAACGGAACATTGGAACAGCAAAAACAGGACAAGTTTATGTGCTGATGACTAAGGGGAAGAGAGAAGGTGGGTCAATCCAAACAGCAGTAGAACAGCCAGGCCAATAGCAAGTAAGTAATACATGATGTCAATTGGTGATCACATTGTGACTACCTGTGGTCGAGTGGGACTTCATACAAATGGCCAGGGCCAGTTTAACCTGAAGCAAAAACCAGATTTGGTGCCCTGAGAAGTTCCACTCCAAATTCCTACTTAAAACCATCTCAGTGCCAAAAATGCCTAGTACCTAACCCTGTGCCAGAGACAATCCCTATAATGCCAGAAATAACCCCCAGATTGCCAGAAATGCCCAATAATAGACCAAGTGCCAGAAAAACCCGATAACCCCCACGGTGCCAGAGATAACTCCCATAGTACCAGAGATAACCCCTAGAGTACTTAACAGTGACTCAACACACTATGATGTTCTGCTCCTTTTGAAGAAACAGGTGTGGTTGCATGAGGTGGGTGGGGGTGGGTTCTCTTTCTCTACAACTCCTGTTTCCTCACAGGGGGCGGAAACTGCAGTATTGTGCACAGCCTGCTGCAGTCAGTACCAGCAAGGGTCATCTTTAATGTGGGGCAAAAGGAGCAGCCTTTTTGGGGCCCCTCAACAGATTGGACCATGGCAACTCAACGTCCTCTCTTGCCTTGCATTAAAGATGGCTCTGGTTTATTAAAAATGGAGCTAAATTGACATTTATATTAAAATGACAAGACAGTTGGGAAATATGAAAAAAATGACACTTCCCCATTTAAAACGGTACATATAGTCAGCTTACTGTCTTGAGCCAAAGACAATTTCCTAGGGAGTCAGAGGCATGAAGAAGTCTGAAAATAAAGATGGACGCCAGTGGCTCCTGGCCACTCTTCAGCAGCCTGGAAAAGAAAAAGAACCACACTTGAACCTTACCCGAGAGTGAGTCTGGGTTTCTCAGCAAGTTATAAATTCTTCCCTGTCTTTTTACATCCATTTCTTTATACCTAAACCTTTAATAAACCTCATTAAATTTAAACATGATATGTATAATGGAAATGTGATGGGGAATGAATGCCAGACCTGTGCAAATATGAGACAGAATAAAAACAATATTCCCCTCCCAGGATATGCTGAGGATGGCAGGGATAACCACCAATCAAGTCAGCAGTCAGCAAGGATCCACACCGAGTCACAGGCAAACTGTGACAGTGGATGAGGAGACCAGAGTAGAAGAATCTAGAATATGTCCTCAGAGAACATGTAAAGCAGCAGGCTGGGAAGTTTTCTCAGTCACAAGAACCAGTCTCTTTTAGGTGACTGGATGTGCTTCATTTCACGTGCACTGCTTTTATAACTTGACCCTTAGAGCATGATCGGATTTCCCTTATTTCCCACTTCTCCCATGTAGTCAGAGTATTAAACCCATATAATTAAACACTATCTTTCTGGAGTCCTTCTACAATCAGAGCACAGGGATCAAGAATTATAGAATGTATGAAAGGTAGAATTGTCCTTGTCCTTATTTCTCTGCCCTCAGACCTCCACATCCCCTCTGTCCTGTTCCCCCACAGCATTCACAACTCCATCTGCAGTGCAGAATGGGAGCACTATTTCATCTTCAGGGACAATCCTTCTCTACCATCTGCACCACAGCAGCAATAATTCCAGAAGGACTTATTTAAAACTGCATGTCCTTGCCAGACAGGACTTTCTCAGAAGGCTCTCGTAGGGCACAAAGGCTCCTCTCCCTGATCACCTTTCCATTTTTCTCTAAAGAATCACTTTTGTTATAAATGGGTGTTTCACAAAGGTCCCACCTATTCTAGAATTTTTAAGTGAAAAAAATTTGAATTTTTAAAATAGCTTTCAAAACTGAATTTGAGCCTATGGGTATGCGACACACATGCCACTGGCTCTAAATATTGCTGTCCAACAGCTTAGGCAAATGCATAATATTTAATTTGAATGTGTTATAGAGATTAGTTAGTAGCTTTGTGATTTTCACAATATTAGATCACCTTAAATAATGAGCTCCCTCAGTGAATCGGAAGCATCACGTTTGAACATATCTTGAAATAAGGTACCTGCTGTGTAAAAGAAGGAAACAAAATGCAATAATAAGTCTCAAAGAGCAAAGATTTAACAGCAAATTTACTTTGCTGTGGTCACATATACATGTGATGGTGAAAAAATAATTAACACAACTGATCAGCAGAAACATTATATATTGGAAACCATCTATTGTTAGGTCTTCTGGAATAACTGATAGATACCAAGTTATACTCCTAGAATCAAGATATGGCTTTCCCTAGCCACTCAGATGTGTTATCCCAAAGAGTGGTGTCACCTACTCTGACCACATTTCTCTCAGGAGGAAAAGAGTGAAGACCAGAGTTCTCCCAAGTTCTAGTTCTATATAGCTCCAACTCAGCTGTGAGGACATGGTGAAATTAGTTGAGGGAGGGAGAGGAGAAGGAATACTTGTTTTGGGTTTTTTATTGTTGTTGTTTTTTCATTTTAGAATAAGTTTTTATTTAAAAAAAATCAAACGTCTATTCTGCACCTCAGTGACCAGATGTTAATAGATAAATCAGTATTTTTTCTGTATATTCTGTGTGTATATGTACGTGCACATTTAAATATACACACACCTTTATAATACTAATTAAATATTGAAGACTAAACACATACATATGTACATATATATTATCCTATATAACCACAATAGTTATCACACCAAAATATTAGACTTCACTTCACAGTACTAAAATCCACTTTATATTAAATTTTCCCAAATTCCAAATATCCTTTTTAACTAGAGAAACTCTTAACTTATCCTTTAAACCAGGACACTTTTCAAAAATTACATAGTTTACAAATATGTTATAAAATAGAAAATAAAATAAAATGAACACTTAAGTGCATAGCTTTGGATTTTTACATATGTAAGTATGTAATAAGTAACTACCTAAGTAAGGTAAGGTCACTTGATGATGCTTAAAGAGGTATAATTTGGACTAAATGCTTTCTCGTGAGTAGATTAAATCTTTTTGTCAAGAATATAATCAGTGATATCAGAAAACACATTTCCACTTGTACCATTTATGGTGATAAGTTTGAATACTTGATTAAGATGAACATAACTAAAATATTAGTTTCTAAAATTCCCATTTGTCAAATATAGAAATTTACTTGAGGTACTTTCAGATAAATTCATTCCAATTCAGTGAATTAGTGTTTTAATGTTTTCCCCATCTCTCTTCTCCCTCCTTGCTCCTTGGACAAGTGATCCTTGGACATGTAGCAGATTCTGCTTCTGCATCCTGTCAAGTGGTCAAGGATTCTCCGGGAAGATCCATTTCAGCAAGGACCTCTGACCTTAGCCTGTTACTTAGTACTAACTCCTGGAGTCTTCCAACTCCCTTTGGAACCAAGGGTTATTTGGAAGGATAGCACCAGACTTCTATCACCATTCCCATTGCATTTTGCACACACTTAGAACACATCACACATGTGCCGGTGGGCCCAGGCATATCTGCATAGCTTTTGCTTTCCAGAAGGGAAATTGAGAGTAAAAGTTTCCTCTTACACCCCCCAAATAATCAAGACCGTCATTGCACAGGACTCCTCTGCCATGGCTTTTATCTAATATCTCTTCCTTGTAAGAAGTGAAGTATGTAAAACTAGCAATTTGGGAGGAAGTGTATTGGGATTAGGGAGAGTCAAGGAAACAAGAGCTTTCTTCTTGGTGGAGCCAGAAAGAATGGGACAAATAAACCATTTTAGTGAGAGAATACAATTTATGTAGAGCTTTTTGTATGTCACTATCACAGAGTGGTTAAAAAACTGAATGATGCAAGAAAAAGAAAATGCTTTGGCTTAATCCTACTAAAAACAACCATTTGCATACAATGAGTAGTCTCCTAAAATACAAGATAAATTTTTATATATACATTTTAAATTCAACATATTATGCATTTATAATTCACAAGGAACCTTAAACCGTTTTAAGCAGTAGAAACAAACAAAATAGTGACAAATGGAAATAATACAGGCAAAGTGCCCTGTTTTTATCCAAGAGATACAGTACAAGTTTCAGGTTAAGAACCTGGAATGATGTTTTGAAGAGTGGGGATAGAATAACAATTTTGTTGCTGTTTTCAGAATAACCGTTTTCACTTTGGCATAGCGTATTTGGTAGTCTGAAATCTTTAAACTTAGAATGCAGGAAGTGTGGCAGGTGTGGAGGGGCCTGGAATTCAGCTGTCAGTGTCCCCGTGGAGTTGACTGCAATCACCTCCATCATGAATTTATGTACCTTTTTCTTGGTGTTATCTCATTGGAAACATTTCATTAATACTTTCTTCCTCCAACACATTTCGGGCACAACATATTGCCCTCCAGGTCAGAGGTGCCCAGGCTCATCCAGCATGAAACCCACAAGCAAACCCCACCTCCTGTGTCTCCAGGGAGATTTCTCCCAGGGACCACACACCACCTGACAGCAGATGACTCTTGTGATGACTGCCTTTCTTCTACCTTTCCAGCCATGGCTGCAATTCTGGTCCAGGAGGCAAGCACAGCGTGTGGGGCAGATGTAGTCAATACCACTGTGTCAGCAACCTCCAGGAGAGCAGAAGACCCTTCAAGGACAGGTGTCTCTTCCTCAGGGAAGCAAATTTGAACAAAGAGGAAGGAGCTGTGGAAAGAATGTTGTTTTTAAGGAAAATGTGCAAGCAGGAATGAAGTCCAGTAGACAGGCAAGCAGGAAGAAAGAGGAGGAAGAAGCACTGCATTTTATTTTTTTATTTTGTTTTTCATCTTGATTTTTCTCCCAGTCACAAACCCAGGTCCTTGGGATATATACGGACTGTGCTTGGCCAGAGGTGGGAGAATCTAACCCTTCTTCCACCAGAGCCTGCCAAGAGAAAGAAAGTGTATCTAAGTCAGGGGTCATACTAAACACATACACATACACACACACACACCAACAACAAAACAAAGGAAACCTTGTAAGAAAAAAAAGCATCTAACAGTTTGTGCCAATTTATTTTATAAGGGAATTTGAGGAAACTCACTGTAACTTTTTATTTTGTACAAGCAATTTAGGGTCAGAAATCCTTATCTTGAAAACTCATAAGGTAATATATATTTCAAATGTACATTTTTGTTTCTACATCAACTTTCCTACCTACTCATACATTTTTTTCAAATATACATTTTTATCAATACACATGTAAGAAAAGATCATAAGTGTGTGGTGCAATGAATTTTAACCCTGAACATGTCTATGCAACCACTCAGAGAAATAAATATCACCACCACCTAGAAACCCTCCATGAACCCTCTCTCAGTTCCTATCTCTACCTTCCCTCCAAAGGCAACTCTATTCTGATATGTAACATCAAAAATTCATTTAGATTAGTTTTGCCTGGTTTTCAACTCTATACATGAAACAGTATAGTATGTACCTTTTCTGTCTGATTCTTTCATTCAACATTTTTTATAAGATTTACATATGCTATATTGCATTTGTTAGTGGTTTGTTCATTTTCATTGCTAACAAGGGAATCCATTGTGTGAGTATTACTTGAATTTAACTACTCTACTATTGATAAACAACGAGGCTGTAACCAGTTTTAAACTCTTCAACGCCATTTTAGGAAAGATAATATTTCTCCGTACTCTACAGTGTTACCAATGTCACAAAACAAGAGTCCACATGTTGTCAAAAGACAATGGAGTCCTTTCCAAATTCTATCCTCTTCGGTTGGTTTAAAAGTTAATCTTTTAGTCAGCTCCACACCGTCTCATTATAAAGCTACAGTAATGAGGCCTTGCTATCTATCACTTACGTATTCCGTTTTGTTCTTCATTCTTTTGCCATTCTTACAACCTTTCATTTTATATACTCTTTAGAAATAACTTGGCATTTTGAATGGGACTATATTAAATATATAAATCAATTGTATGAAATTGATAATTTAATCATTTTGAGTCTTCCAATGTTTTATCATGCATATCCATTTGATCAGTTCTTTAACTCTCTAAATAATGCTTTAAGATTTTTCAGTGTAGATCTTTCAGATATATTCCCTGAGATTTTATTCAAGGTATGAATTCTATTGATGTTATGATAAATCATATAGTTTCTTTAAAATCATTTGTAATAGATTCTGGTATGTAAGAATACTACTGACATTTTTATATTTATCTTGTACCAGTTATCTAACTAAATTCATTTACTTATTCTAATACTTTATTTTTGAAGCATTTTACATTTTCTGCATATTCGCAGTATCCTATAATACCAGTTTTATTCCTTTCCTTCAGTAGTTAAATTAATACTTTCCCATACTGTATTGGTTAGAACTTCCAGAAGGAAGTTGAATAGATATAGTGATAATGTGCAATGAAAATCTGATGTCAGCATGAAGAACATATTTCATCCTCAATCATGATATTTGACGCAATTTTTTTTTTTTAAGGAAAGACGCAGGCAAGAAATAAGCGAGTAGGCAGGCAGGCAGGCAAGAAAAGAGAGGAGGAAGAAGCATTTCACTTTACTTTTATTTAAATGTTCATACTCATCATTTCCCACCTGACCTGGCAGTCTGTATACTCCATATACCAAGGAGTATATGGACAATCAGTGCTCCTTCGGAGGTGATTGACCTAACTGCTACTCCACCTGGGTACACCTTGAGGTAGATTTTTATAGACATCTGTTTGATATGAACTTTGTCATTAATAATAATGAAATTTATCAGATTCTTTGATATTAACTCTGCAATAATATCTTTTTTGCTGATTTTAAAATAAAATTTATTTTTGAGCTATTAAATAAATTTTGCATGCCAGAAAAAGTTTACTAATTTTAATGATGTATTAGTATTTTAAATGTTATAGAATTTAACTTGCCAATCATTCATATATGATTTCTACATTTTTTTTGTGAAAAAAGTGGGTCTGTAATTTTCCTTTTTTGTAAAGATTTGGCCAAGTTTTGGTATCAAGCTTATTCTATTCTATGATAGAGATCATTTGAAATTCTGGATGTTATCTCCCTACAGCAAACATTTATTTTTCCTCTGGAAGGTAGACTCCAATTTTTCCATACACACACACAAAACTATAGAGTGAAAAATGTTATAACACCTAAAAGGAACTACTGTTCTTTAAGAGACTTTTGAGAAAGTCCTGCCTCACAAATACATACTACTATTTTTAATATCTGCTAGAATTACTGCTGGTATAGTAAAAAAACAATTGAGAGGGTTTTTCTGGTTTTCTTCCTGAAAATTTTGTGTAAATTTGATCTTATTTTGTCTGTAGATGCTTGAAAGAATTTACTGACAAAGTCAATTGTCCTCATATTTCTTTGTGAAAATGTTTTGTGTAGATTTAATAACTTTAATAAATATAAGACTGTCTAACTTTTTTATATTTCTTATGTCAGGCTTATGAAGTCATGTTTCTCAAATGATTTTTCCATTTTATCTAAATCTTCAAATTTATTGATTTATAATTTTTAATTTGTTATCTTTTTCATATCTAAAGAACAGTATTATCTGCATTGTCATTTTGATTGTGTTAATTTTCCTTTTTAAAAATCAGACTGATAGTTATATAAATTTTATTAGTTTTCCAAATACTCAGCTTTTTACTTCCTTGATTTTCTCTATTTGTACATTTCTTTTCTGTCACCTTTAACTCTCTATATTATTTCATTACAGTTTATTTGCCATTCTTCCCTTAACTTATTGAAATAGGAAGTAGGAACTTTGGTTTATAACTTTTCTGCTTTCTACAGCTTGTATTTAAGAATTAGTTTCCCTCCTATCATAGTTTCAGCTGTAACCCACAACTTTTAAAATAGCATATTTTTGTTATCATTTTGCTAAAAGTCTCTTCTAATTTCCATTTTGAATGTTTCTTTATTAAATAGAAAAGAATTTCTTAATATTTAAATGGTGATTTCCTTTAAAAAACAACTATTGATGCATAATTGATATACAAAAATGGACGTATTTTGCATAAATGATTCAAGGATATATGAACACCCATGAAATCATCACCACAATCAAATTTATAAACATTTCACCTCCAAAAGTTTTCTGCTGTTCCTTTGGTTTTTGTTTTGCTTTGTTTTTGCTTTTGTGACCCTCTTAACAAAATATTTAAGTGTACAATACTGAAATGTTAACTATAGAAGATATCCTATATGTTTTCAAACCTTTGAATTTAATTGAGTTTTGCTTTATGACTCAGCATATGTTCAGTTTTGGTTAAATGCTCTACATGGACTTCAAAGAATGTATATTCTGCAATTGCTTTGAACTGTGTTCTTTCTATGTCAGTTAAGAGTATTAATTGCATTAGACAGAGTTTCTATACCTCCACTAAGTTATCTTCATGCTACTTCTCTCAGTTATTAAATGTGTTCAATTATATCACTATGAGTATGCATGTGTTAATTTCTCCTTTTAATCCTGCCAAATTGACTGCAAAATTTGAGGCTTCTCTAGCTGTTTCATACAACTGTTTGTAGCTCTACTTCTCCCTGATAAACTGACCTTATAATCATAAACTCTACTTCTTTCATCTAAAAGCCCATTTTGTCTAATATCAGTTTGGCCATCCATACTTTTCTTTTCTTTTTAGTTAACATTGGCACACTATAGTCAATTTTTTCAAAATTCTATTTTCTCTTATTTGACTCACTTGTTGATCTCTTTCTATTTTATTGTTTTCTCTTGGTTTCTGTAATTTGTTATTTTCTTCTGGTATTTTCCCTCCTTGCCATTTGTTCTTAAATGCAAAACATTGCACATAATAGTCTGAAGCTCTGAATGATGTCATCCTCCTAGAGAGATGATTTAATTTTACTCTTGGCAAGCTGAAAGAATAGGATGACTTATAGTAACCCAAAGCTGAACGGAGCCAAATTAAAGCTGATTTTCTATTTTTATGAGAGTTATTTTTTAATCCTTCTACACATTGGGTATAGACTTCAAAGGGCTCAACTGAAAAACTGACATGTGAGGAATTATGCTTAGAAGTTGGAAGGAAAAAGGAAGGCAAACATTATATGATTTCACACATTTGTGGTATACAGAGAAACCAACTACATAAAACAACTTAAACAAAAATAGACTTTTAGCTAGTAGGACCAAATTCATTATAGAGGGAAAGAAGATGGAATGAACAGATAAAAGGGGTCAATTAAATAGTGACAGAGTTAACAAACAGTTGATGGTGAACTTGAATTTTATGCAAATGCTGATTTACGATGATGCACACCTTAAACCTAATCAATGTTATAATGCAATGTTTTTTCAAGAAAATAAAATTTAAAAATCTGACCTGTCTCTTAGATCCCACTTTCTTGGTGAGCCTTAAATTTTATGTCCCTAGCACCACAAGATTGGTAAAAGTTTACTTGGCTTCCCATCCTCTTAGATGAAGGCTTCTTCTGACTTTTTAACCTCTTGGTTTGACGCTCACATATTGACAAATGTCATTTCTCTTCAGTACTTTGGTTCCTCAAGTTCTGGCTACCAGGTAGCCCTGAAAACATACTTTCATCTCCCCAGCATCGTAACATTGCCCCAAACTCTGCTCACTTTCTCAGATCTCAAGCATACTTGTTGTATTCATTGAGGAAAATGTGGCACCAGATGTGGCATATCAAGTTACTTCCTTCCCCCTGATGTAATGACCCCTCAAGTATCGACAGCTTTGGTAACTTACCCTAACCCTAATCCTCCAATCAGATAGTTCATGCCTTCTATAGAGATTTTATAAAATCCTTTCAGGTTTTCTGCTTGTACTTGACAGGAGGATTATTTTGATACATGTTAGTATATCATAACCTGAGGCAGAAGTACCACTCACACATTTGTGAAGTAACATTCCTTTAGAAAATGCCAATCTCTTTAGCTGTGCTAAGGTGAATGGAAAATACAAAAGGGTTGCTTGTTTTTCAGTGGTATTGCAAAATACTCCCAAGTGTGACTAAAGTGATGAAAAATTTGATTCAAATGAGAAAGCCCTAAAAGGAAACTCTTAAGGGAAATGTAAGTGTCAATGTTACAGTTATCTCTTTTCATTTGAAGATTTTCCTTCTAAGAGCATAATGAGTATTAGAAATCGTATAACTAGGAAGTAATGTCTCCAATTTTCCAAGTATCATTGATGAGGGTTGAAATAGGTAGCACTGTGATAACCCACCTGAGGCAGACCACATCAATTAGACACGGAGTGATTAGAAGGTATATAGATATGGCATCATGAAGGATGCAAAACAAAAAGAAAAAACATTGTGATTACAAGAATTGTTCTTCTGTTTACTTTATTCCATGCCTTACCTCTACATGGAATACACCTTTCACTTCTGCACAACTGCCTATCCTATGTGCCCTATTTTAAGGTCCAACTCAAATGTAATGCTGGAGCTTGAGACTCCTTACTACACCTAATGCACATTTCCTGTATTGTTCTTAAGGAACTTTCAACATTTTAACTTTGTCTACCGTTGCATCTGTTAATGAATGTTTTCTCCCACTCAGAATTAAAACTCACTGAAGGAAGAGTTTGAAATGTTTTCATCTTTGCTTCCCCTAAAGTACTTTATGTTTATAAACAATTGTTGGTAGCATGCCCTGGTGGCCTAGCAGTTTAATTCACTCGGTGTAGTCCACATGTATCCCAAGGTCTCCAGTTAAAAACCCGGGGCTGAGGGAACAACCAGATAACCAGATGGTTGAATTTAAGGGAACACCAAGATGAACAACTGCATAAAGTGCTTCTTCCTCTCCTCTCTTCCCGCCTGTCTGTCTACTTGCCTTCATTCCTGTTTGCACCTTTCCTTTAGGGAAAAAAACAAAAACAAAATATTGTTGGCAAAGAATTATGTTGAAAAGCCTAACTACAATGAAGTTATATATATACGGCATTCAATGTAAATCAGAGTTCAAGAATATTTCTTTCCATCTGTGGGTAGACCAATGTACTAAAATTTTAAAGAAATATAGTAAAAATTGAGTGTAAATACACTCCAATGGTGATATGTATTTGTTGATGTAAACATTGTTTTCTGCAGTTAATGATGGACAGCCAATTGTTGATCATTAATTCTGACAAATTCATCCTTCATTTGTAATTAGCTGTGTTTATTTGCATAAAAACAATGCAAGTAAAATCAACAAACATATTGTTTGAGTTCAAACGATACAAAATACTGTTGTTTATTTTGAGAAACATGAAGTAGAGTATATTATTAATCCTGCCCTCAAGAGGGAGCATTCTGAGGAGTTAAGATAATAATATAATAAAAATATTGATAAAAGAATTTTTAAATCTACAACTGAAAATTTGTCACCAAGAAGTGCATGATTAATTGCCTAATGAATTGTAGAGACAGTCATTACTTTAGGAATTGGATTAAGTGTGAGTACTTCCTGGGGAGGCATGGATAGGGTTCCTACTCGCAGAAGAATATTTCTACTTTTTTTTTTTTTAAAAAAAAAAGGAAACCCAAATTAAGTAAACATGGATTGGGAAGAGAGGACAGTTTGAAACCCAACCCTCACTCCACCACCCAGGCCTGTGTCCTGATGAAGGTCTGCTTCAAACCAGAGAGAGGAGTTCTTTTCATAATTTACAAAAAGATGCAGTATAACTAACACTAGGGGATATTTTGATTGAATGGACTTCTGTGGAAGGAGTAAGATTTAGACATTGTTTTAAAGAACTAGTGTAATTTGTTGTAATTCCATCAGATTAAAAGACCAAAGGTATGTTTAGAGACCACAGGTATAGAGAGTAAAGTATTTAGAAGGGGAGTGTTTTGAGATGGGGTGGCATGCACAAGATATTGTATAGAGGTGCATGTACATGAAGAGTCCTGTACCCCAGGCTAAAGTGTATAGATTTATTTTACAGCTATTTAGATCCAATAAATGTGTCTGAACAACTTAAAAATGATTGTTAGTTTGGTAACATTTGCCTAATGCAGTATAGCCATTGTGGGGAGAAGTGGGAGACAAGAATCAGGGAATATCATTGGATGTCCTTGTGATTTCCCAGGTGTGTGAGATCTGGTATGAGGCAATGTCAATTATACTAGAAAAAAAAGGTATGAGAAATGCAAGAAAAAGGCAAGATCACTGGAAAGCTAAGAGAAACAGAGAAATCTAGAGAAGAAAGCTTTATTTCAATATATTTTAGTTCTTAAAAGCAGCATTTCTTCTTTAAGTAAGTTTAACATTCCTTTCCCATTTTTGAATTTTATTGTATTCAGTGATTTCTTAACAGAATTTCACCCCAGCCCTTCAAAAAATAATATTAAAATCTCACTTAAATCTTGACACTAAAGTAATATGGTTATAAAAAGTAGTAAGATAGCTAAAGCATGACCTCTGTAGTTAGAATTCCTTAGTCTGTATCACAGCTCAACTCATTACTGTATTTTGCATTAATAACACTCACTCAATGTTTTTGACCCAAACTTTTAGGTAAAAAAAATCTTTTTTTAATTTTTAATGTAAATTTTTATTTGTTTTATTTGGGTACTTGTGTTTTTGATAATAGAGGAATTTTAGCTTTTATTTTTAACATATTATGGGACAAGAAATTTTATGTAACATAATCACAAAACACAAGAACGGATACAAGATACAAGAAGCTTCTCTTCCTGTGGCCTCCACAACCTGATGATTCTCTGCGGGAGGACATCCACAGTGTCTCTCAGCCTCCCCGTTGCCAGGCTCTTTAGCATATTCAACAACTGTTAGCTTAAAGTTCACAGTGTCTGTATTTTTGTAAAAGTCTCAACTACACTGCTGGCTCTCACCTACAGAGAAATGTTTCACTATTCACCCTGTGGTAGGAAAGCCTGCATCACCTGTCTCATCAAGTCAGTGTCACTTACTCTGTGGACAATATGTGGCTCCTTGTTTCATTCCATCGAAATTTTGGCCAAAACTGCTTCTGTTGCAAGTTTATTTTAAATGCAACAAAAAATGATTATCATAATCCAGAGTATTATTTTGCATATGGCTATCATTATTGATTTCTACAGTTATACTTTTAACTCATAAGCATAAATAAAAAAATTTAAAACATTTATATGCGGAAGTAGTACTACCACGTATAATGCACACCCTTATTTTTCCCTCCCAAATTTGGACCCCCCAAAAGTTCATATTATACATGGCAAAATACGGTATATGACCTCTGACAAGTCACATGATTTCTCAATATCTTATCGTCCTCACCTGTAACATGGGAGCACAGTAGTGTCACCTGACAGAACTATGGTAAGAAATTATACAGTGCCCAGTGCATGTGTTAGCTATTGTCAAAGTTATTGTTTGTTTCTCTGATCATATCAACCTGGGACTAATAAAATGGTCATAAAAGCTACAAACCAGTGTTTCTTGAATTTCATCACCACCTACTTTGCAAGAATTTCAACATCCCTGGAAAATGCCAGATGTCATACGACTGGGCTACAAGGATGTCTCATTCTCCCCTTCCTTGAAGGCATTGCCTCAGACCCGACAGATTCTCTGCCATTATTGATGCCCAGACACAAAACAGTGTCCAGTGACTAATTCTGATGGCTCTCAAAGGACACCACAGACACAGTGCCACTATCAGTGACAACACTGTCAACTCTGTCCTGTACTGATCAGCACTGTACTGCTCTCTCCAGCACTGCCACTTCTAGGACAGCACAACTTCTCTTTTTCCAATGAGCTTTCAACACCATGGCATCAATAGCAATACTGCTGTAATGTGTCTAGATTATCCCTCAGAGGTGGAGAAAGCACTCATTTCATTTTTGCTTCTTCTTCTGTTTCTATGTCCCTCAGTCTAAGGCTCAGGTTTGCATTCTAGTGACTAGCCTACTGAACCCTTCAAGTGACAAGCACCATCTTGTCCTTAGAATTTCCCCTACAACTTGAAATTTTACTGTTTGCCCTTGAATCTCCTTAAAAGGATGTCTGTCCTAAGAAGTTACATTATCCCAAAGGGCAATGGCTTGACTTCTGGTAGCTCTATCTTGAGATGTATGTCAAAATCTTGATTAAATGCAATATGGGTTCAAATTGGGATTCTTTGTCCACTTAGTTTAGAAAAAGAGAGAAAAAGAAAAAGACAGCCAAGCCATACAGGAAGACTACTTTTCTAAAAAGAAATCAATTTCATAAAAAAAAAAAAAATTAATGTGAGGAGATACTTCGCTCTAAACAGAAAACTAGGCAATGAACAGAAAAAAAAATGTGAGGGCATTAGAGAAATAAAAGTAGTCAATGTGATGCAATTTCAATCCCCTGACAATGACTGATAGATCACAGGAATGGAATCAGATGGATGCCTGTCTCTGAGTGCATTGCAAAAATGTTCCCTCACACAGCTTGTGAAGCAATCAACAGGACCAGGGGCTATTCTGGACTTAGTCCAAGGAAATGAAAGTAGGTGAAATGAATACTGTAACATGGAAGCTAATAAACCCCTAGGGGAAAGTTATCATAATATCACCAGATTGGAACACACTTCTACGAATATTTGTGAATGGTAATAGAAGTATAAAAATATTGGAAATGTGGAATGAGTTAAAAAAAAAGGTTGATTGGAATCAACTGTTGTGTGCTATAATGGAAAGGTATACAGTGCTGAGAAAGAACATATGACATCTGCTATGCTGAAATTCAATTCTAATAACAGGAGTCAATGTAGTCTCATAAAAATGTAGTACTAGAAATCAAAAACAAGTTCCTTATTTAAAAATACTATCATCTTTGGTATGAGATTAGATTCTGGAGATTAAAAAAGAGTGAGAGAAGTTACAAGCAAGCTTAAAAAATGTATTTAAAATGTAGCTTCAGAGAAAGCTGCATGAATTGTAGAAAGAGCATGGATTTTAGGGTCTGACTTGCCTATATTTGAGATGCTATGCAAATCATTTCTCCCATTTCCTCCTATCTACAAGGAGTACAAGAATATCTACTTTATTGGAACTATCATTCAAGAAGTTAGATTATCATGCAAAAGCACTCAGATGTGTATGGCATTTGGGTAGGTGCTCAATAAATGGCAACTTTACTCTCTTCCTTTCCAGGCCAACAGTATGCTGAATGGTAGCTCTCTCCTCATTTTCTTCTTCGTTCCACCAAGATGGTAGCAATCCAATGATCAGGTCAACTTTAAGTGTGGCAGAGCCAGTGGGAATGATGGAAGAGTAAAAATGGCCTTGAAAAGTCTTGAAAGTACAAAACAAATTAATGTACCACTTTATAGGAAGTGCTTTTCACCAGCTGGTAACATGATACAGCTATAGTAGCTCCAAGATACAAAGGAAGTATGACAAATCAGCAGCAGATTGACATATTTTTATTCACATAACAAAGACAATACAGGCATTAGATGGGATGAACCAAATTATTTCTACATGTCTTCATTCCTTTCCTTCTTATTCTAGCTAGACTGACATACTCTTATACTAATACGATTCCCAGGGAGCAGAACTGGTGAAACATGGTGACCTTCTTGAATCAGTGCCTAAAAAGTAGGCAGGATATTCATGAGTGCACAGAGGTACCAACCAGAGTTGGTTCTCAAAAACTATAAGATTGCACTTTTTTTAAACATGAGTTCTATCCCACTCTTACAGAAGTATGTATATAACAATAAGCAAGAGAAATCCGTATATCCATTACTTTCACCAAGTTCAGCTTATGAAGTATAATCAGAATGTAATTTTATTTTGATCTTCCTTCCTCCTTTAAAATGTACTCAATGGAGGAAGTTTCCCTGCTATTGAATACCTCTTTCAACAGGTTCCTTGACTTCTGGGTTTACTGTTTAGTACAAGGTTGTTTCAGATTCACTTTAAATTAAAAAACAGTTTCAATCAATAGTTAGGAGCTCACTCCTGGTATTTACCAAAATTCTGAACTTGAGATTGAGTTAAATCCTCTCCTGTTCCACAGCTGGACCAGTTCAGGAGAGCAGCCTGTCATTTGGAAGGCAGGACAGTCATTTTCTTCCAGTTTAGATCTTCTACAACTTCTTTTCTGCTCACTAGCTAGGGTTTCTAAACCTTCTTTGGTTGCAACATTGGAAGTTAGAAACAGAAAAGAGGGCAGGAAATTTTCTCACATGAATTGATCATTTTATAAACTAACTTTATACTATTTGGGTCCAGAAGACAGTTAAGCTTACTTTCTCTCATGGAGGTTATAGTAGCTACGTTAGGCCAGTCCCCTAATGCTTCCCTCTAACTGTATTTCCAGTTTTTGCTTCTCCATAAATTTCCCTCCAACCTTTGGCCTTGGACCCTGGTTCTTAGTTGTTCATTCTACAGAGATTTTTTTTTTTTTTTTTCCCTGAGACCCATTGTCTCTTCAAAGCCAGTTTCTTTGCCAGGACATAAAATGGTATCAGGCTATTCGTACATCAAATTCCTCCCTGGTCCCTGGAATTTCACCTCTCAGAACTCCTGGTGGGAAAGAGCACTTAATACAATAGTGACTCACCTCTACTCAGCTGCCAAACCATTTCCCCAACCATATCTCATCTACTCTTCAATTTCCTGGGCAGAAGTCAGACTCGGTTTGAATTGGGCTTAAACCCTGAGACGAGATAACAAGCTCTTAAGTTCGCTCTCACCGTGAGTGAGTGCAGATATGTTTCCAGCCCTTCTTCCTTAAGGAAGGAGTAAGTTGTCAGTGCAACATTTCCTGAGAAATCACCCTCAAAATGCTCTCCTTATTCTTCTTTCTTAGTACTTTCACATCTTTCATTTAGATTAGGGGTACGGACAGGTACCAACTTTGTAAAACTAGCTCCTAGCATCCTGATTTAAAATATCTTCATTTGAATTCATTGCCTTATATTGGTGTGGAATGTCTATTACATGGTGAAACCTAACTCAAAACTTAAATTCTAACATCATATTAAATAAATATCAAATAAAAAATCTAGATAATGAAAGATAACCATCATATTGGTATTAAGAGAATATATGCCACAAACTATGGGAAGTTATTCAACTATACCTGAAACATAAACTCTTCCCTGTACTCATTCAATTTTTTCAGCTCTAATTGAGTATATAGCTTATACAGGCATTCTGTTAGACTTGGAGTCCACAATGGTGATCAAAAAGATTCATGAACTCTAATAATAGACAAAAAAAATCTATAAGGAAGGCATCTGTCCCATTTTTTCCCCTTCTTATTTTCCATATAGAGATTTTTATTGAGCTCTGATAATCTTGGATCATGTTGGAAACACACTACTCTCCTCAATGTCGTCCTGTACAAGGCAATTAAGTCAACATATATATGAGACAGCTGTTTCTTGCCAAAAAGTAACTAGAGTATATGACAGGAGATTGTTACCTAAAGTCCTTGCCAAGGTTTTGTGTCATTGAAACCTGAAAGTTCACTTAATCAGAAGTACTTCTTGGTCGAGCACCATGGGTCAGTAGGTGAAGCAATGGCATGGAAAGGACTCCGGGAACATGAATTTTAATTTGGCTCTGCCACTGCCTTCGACCTTGATCAAGTCCCCAGACTTGTATCTCAGTTTCCCTGCTATAAGAGAAAGGGGGAGCTCATAAACAAAATTGGTTCAGTGCTGCTGTGCTGTTTTCTTTACATCTAGAGAAGGCGAGTAGGCATAATTATATCTGTTTTATGGATATTAAAACCAAGCTACCAAATAAACCAAAGATGTTTCTAGATTTATTTAGTGAATGAGAAATAATCTGAAAGTTGGAACTGAGAATTTGTAACTCCCCAGTCTTTTAACTTAGTGATATTCTTGCAAACGTTAAAAATGAAATCAAGTTTTAGTGGTTCTTTTTCCATTTCCGTTCCATTATCTTTCACAGAAAGGATCTATCCTCACTCCTTATTATTCTGCAGTGAAAAAATATGCTGGTTACCTCTTGAAATCTTAAGATTTTTACTGTGTGGTTTAAAGATGACACGAGCCAAGTGAAACAAGACATGTACTGAAGCCCTGCTATGAACCAGACAGTGATAGGCATTACTTTTGCAAAATGATATCATCAGTCAGAGGTCCCTGCTCTTGAGGGCTTACTATGTGCCAAGTGTTTTATGTGAACTTTTCACTACCAAAACAATCCCTATGGACTAACAAATTGTCATTTTACTGATGGTAATAATAAGGCTCAGTGTTTAAACATCTTTTCCAAAATCACATGGCTACTAAGTAGAAGGAGAAATTTTGCCCAAACTTCTAACTCCAGAGTACGTATTCTTAACCACTAACTTACTCTGCTTTCCAAAGATGCCTAAGATTAGATAGACTCTTCTGTGAGGAGATTCACAGGTGAATGGAGGAAAAAGATTCCTAAGTTGCTACCATGAAAGTACATAGAAATGTACAATTGCATTCATTCAAGGCTGGGGCAAATGAGTAGGTGAGAAAGTGTTGCAAAGGAGATGACATATGAATTTGAAGGAAGCAAATAAGAAAACTAAAGAAAGACATTCTGGAGGCAACAGCATAGGTCTCACGTGTTATAAATCTGTGTTGGGGTAAGGCACTTTGAGTAGTGGTGTATGAATTGAGCATAGTACAACTGGCTATTTCCTTCCTAGGTGTCTATCCATTTCTAGATTTTTCAGTGGACTACACTGAACCGTAATGTAGAGATGAGTCTTCTCTCTAGTCTGTAATCCTACTCAAGCTCAAGGTGTAGGGAGAATTCACAACAGCAAAGACATTGCCAGCTCTACATCAGGCACTGAGAAGATACCCATGTGACCAGTTTCCCATAGCTCCCAAGTCTAATATTTTGAGATAATCTAATTAATCTGTAGATGAATGAACTTTGTCTAATTGTAAAGTCAGCCTCTGACTGATGGTCACTTTTAGGAAAATCGCCTCCTTGTCCTTAGAACACAAGTTGCTCCCACAGTCCTGTAATAAAAATATATAGACAAGACAAATGAGTTAAGGTTCAGAATGTTTATAAATATGTACCCACTGAAAATCAATAAGAATCAGAATGCAAAAAAATATGATGAAAAAAAGAGAAATTTCATTCAAAAACATTTCTGAGGACACCCTGGTAATCAGACTCAGATCTAGGCTAGAAAGTAAGAATCTTGACCTTTATTTGATATTATTTTAATTTTTTTTTAGATAATGTGCTATGAAGGTCTAATGCAAAGAGAGAAGAAAAATTATCTTTTCTTTATATTTTTCTTTATAATAATTTTTTTCTTTCTATCGGTTTCTGCCTCAGGAGTCTTCCACTTAAGACTATTTTTTTTAATAGCAACACATGGAAGTATGTAAACACGACTTTCAAAATGCATTTTTATCTATTCCTCAGCTAAACTGCATTTGGATGCAATCCTGACTATACTTACAAAAGAAAATTATATTAACATATTAACTTCCATAGATAAAATCCAAAGAGTCATATAAGAACTCATTTTTGTCTTTTGTGAGTAGTGACAATGTAAAATGTTTGCCCCATGATGAGTCATAGAACAAGAGAGAGAAAGGATTTAGATCTGTACCTTTAAACTTCCAGTCCTTTTCTGGTGTGTCCATCCATGTCACAAGATGGGAATCTCTGAGTATAAGGTTAGAAATGTTTTAGATCGGGTATTTAATATTTTTCCTCATAAACTTTTGTTATCCCTGTGTTTCAGACCTAATTCAAAAAGAAAGCAAAGACATTTTGAAAGAAGATTGAGTCACTGGAGGAAAAAAAATCAATGGAAATACATAAACTGTTCATTCTATAGAATGTAATATTCACATTCTGAAAGGGAAAAGGATAAAATTCTTGAAGAAAACAATCCAGGTATGTAATAATGCAGATTATGGTCATCATTATTATCTCACAATTAAAATTCTTCATCTATTATTTTTAAATGTTGAATAGTTTACACTCTAAGATAGGTGCTATTCTTATTTTATTCTTGATGTTATGCTTTTGAGAGGTGAGATAACTTACACAAAATCAAATAGCTAACAAGCAGCATAGCATGAATTAAAACTTTACAAGTATTACTATTAAACTTCAGTATATTTTACCGCCTAAAAATGAGTGACAAATTTCATCTTTAAGGAATATATAAGCTCAGAAAGGTAGCTTCACAGAAACCTTCCAAATATTATGCTTTAATGCTCTCACAAAGCACTTAATTCTCTACCTCTCCTTTATTCAATCCCAAATTGTCCACTTGAGGATTCAAACATGCCTATCCCTGAACCAACTCTGGCCTTAGTTCAGATCCACAAAAAAAGCTGAGAGCCACAAGACCGCTCAGCATCAACACCACGCTTTCTGCTTACATCCTATGCCTGTTATTCAGACCTTTTGAATGGCTCCAAATCTCTTGTTGTTGAGGGGTTTTTGACCTGGACTCATGACCCCATGTTGCCAAAAACTTCTTTTTCATCCCATGACCTTGTGTATTCTGGAATCCTAACCTCAATATCTGATCTCCAAAGCCTTGCTCCCTAGATTCTGGTCCTCTTACTTGCTAATCTCTCCCTCAGTTGACCTCTCTGGAATTAATCAGTGATCCACCTGCCAGTACCTTTTGTGCCTAACCAAACTCCCTGTCCTGGCTTCTATGCCTTTATCTCTGGTCCATTGTTTGCCAAATTCCATTAGAACATGCTTTGAAGAAATGGTCTGATTTTCAAAGAAGCAAAAGCAGTTTAAAGCTTCACAAAAGCCTTGAAAATAAACATAGTCACAAAACCCCAAAACTGAAGATATTGACATGCTAATCACGTGTCAATAGACCTTGGCACTAGTAATGAATTAAAAGAGGAAAGAGAGTAGAAGAGAGCATAGAAATCAAAGAGCCACTTAATGGTAAGTATTTTCAAATATATAATGAACTATGTCTAGCTTCTCACTCCTAAATTCCAATCTCCTTGAAAGCAGACACTTGAATATCATTCCATTTTAGATCCAACCCTATGTCCAGTAGAAAGCCTGACACTAGTTTGCCCTCATGATGTATGTTGAATTAATTAATTGATTGACTGAGGTTTAATGAATTGACTACAGTATGTTTATAACCCTCAAGAACAGTTTACTTTTCCTATGTCATCAGGATTTTAGAAGCTAAGGAAGAACTAGAAGTCTGGCATTCATCTGCTCTTGCTGGAAAGAAAGGAAAAGAAAATAGTAAAGGCAGAGAAAGAGAATAACACTAAGCCATGTTGTTTAGGCCTGTTTATCACACACACAAAAATCTTTCAAGATATCTCTGTTATCTGGACAGATTAAAGTGAATTTCAGCTCAGGGGAAAATTTAAAAGAGTACAAAGCATTCTCTTACTAACATATACTTGGGAACAAATGGAAAGCAACACTGGGTGTTTGAAAATGATGGAGGTAGCCCTGAGGATTTCAACATGGACTGCTTTCCCTTCTTTTTGAATAAGGGCACCATGCAATCAAACAAAGACCTGAAGGCTGTGTTCTATCTGTGAGCCCCCCACGTGTTTGCATGAGTGAGGTAAGCAACTGTGGGGAGGGGACTTAAAAGAAGACTTTGTATTGTTCGTGGGACCTTTCAAGCGTAGCAAGGGTGGAATTCCATCTGTTCAGTTCCGTTCGGTTCAGTGAGCCGGTTCACTTTTAATGGTTCACTGAGTTGTGACACCTAGTAGAAATTACAACCAATGTTTTTAAAAACCTTTACATGATCATTTATGAAACTGTGGCATTTATGAAAGTTTGCTTTAAAGTTTTCAGCTTCTTGTGTTTCTAATGTTTTCAGGGCATCTCTCCCCTGAAGGGGAAAAATTGCATACATATATATATATAGAGAGAGAGAGAGAGAGTGAGAGAGAGAGAGAGAGAGAGAGAGAGAGAGAGAGAGAGAGAGAGAGACAGAGAGACAGAGAGACAGAGACAGAGAGACAGAGAGAGAAAGAGAGAGAACTCAGTTTAAAATGTCCCTGAAAAAAAGGAATATATGTGTTGAACTCTATTTTACATACTGACTTAATTTGTGCATGATTTCAGACAAACACAGGAAGTTACAAAGCTTTCAGTCAAGTTTTGCATTTACTAAACACGAACTCTTTATGGGTAGAGAGAGCTATGAATGCCTAACAGTCTTTTCAGCTTAGCAGATACTCTACTTGAGGAACAGGTATAATTCCACTCCACTCGCTTGAATAACTCGCTGAACAATACCAAGTTATTAAGTTTTTCAGTAGAAAGGTGATGGGTGAGGGCGCTCCAGCTGATATCTGCCCTGTGGTGTCTTTCAGAGAGTCTGTGTGCTTGCATGGACCTTTGCAGGAGGCCAAGTACTGATCAGCAATGATTAGCATCTCAGACCATCTCCCTAAAAGTGGGAGAAATAAACTGATGCAATGTTACAGTGATATAAAGTGAGAAGAGTTATTTGCAGTGTATTTTGCAAACAGCACACTGGGCATGATAAAGGAGAACTCTTTTAAGAAGATCAACAAATAACAAGGCATTCCTACCACACTTTGGGAAATCTGCCTCCAAAGCTGCCAGACCTATTTCTCACAGAGAAGGAAACATGCAACCTATTTGAAGAAAACACATAGAGGAAGGTGCAAGCAGAATTTCCACTGCGTGCACTGGAGATCTGAAAAGAATGAAAGCAGATTTCTAAAGCAGAAATCTAAGGTAGAAGGAAATGCAAAAAGGCTGACCACACCACGCATCAAGTCCAATTAATTATGTCTTTATCATTGAAGACTACAGACACTTTTGTCTTATCATGCATCACACATTTGAGTTTACTCCAAAAAGTATCTCAGCATTTTCACTCAATCACTGCTGAGTAAAGAAGAGGTATATCATACCAAATGAAAGAGCAACTCTGGGTCACCACAGTAGAGAGCTTCCCATTGAAAATACCATTTCATCAAATAAAAGATTCTCACTTTTTTGCCAACAATGGAAAAACAAAAATTCAGACAGGAGGAGCTCTTTAAGTGATATTTTGGCCACATTGTTTACTTTCTAAGCTTCTCCAGGATTGCTGTCTTTATTGTGAAGCTCAGCTTACTTTGTTATTCATCTTAAGCCTTCCAACAATGTCTCTACTCTTCATCATTTCAGGTCTCATCTCTACATCAAAGGAAGCAGGACAGAGAAAGATTCACTGCAAAGAAAAATCTGATATGAGCATTGCTTTGCTAAGGTCTACTCATATTTCTGATGAAATTCCTTCCACTAGAAGTTTTGGATTTGGGTTTGGGGATAGTTCTACCTTATCTACTTCAACTTGGATTATCTCATAGTCTGACTAAACTACCCTGGTCTTCTACTGGAGTCAGTACAGAGCTAATTTTCAACATCTAATAAGATAGATCAGCAGCATGATCTCTATTAATATTTAGAGTATTTCATATTTTTCTAAGCATTTATTTTATTTAGTTGTTCATATTTGTTGTTTTCCCCAACCCCAGATATTTTTTAATCATAATTCCTTTTGATGTGTTTCCTCTTTGCAAGTCTTCCTTTCCGAAACTTCTCAATTTGAGTAATAAATTCTGTTAATGTGTATTTTTTTTCAATTCTACTAGAGGAACGTTACATTATAACATTATATAGGTTTAAGGTGTGCATAATCATTTAAGGGAACCAGCTGATGGATGAATGCTGTCTACTAGATATATCCCACTTTCTCTTTTTAAAAGGAAAAAGCAGTTATAAAATGGTTTGCCTGCTAATCACCCTAAAAAAGAATAAGCACCAAAAAGTGTAATTGTAAATCTATAACAAAAGGAAATGCTTGTCTCCAGAAATGCAGGAAGAAATAAAAGGAGAAAATGGACAGATATACTCAAAAAAATTATGAGGATTTTGAGTACTCTGTGGAAGTACAGATCAGCTATTTGTGTGTCTGTAGGTTAAATCTTAGTTAGAAACTGTTTCAGAAGCTAACCTGGGTGGCATTTAGAAAACCACAGCATGGTTCAAGATTGCTGGCATTCTTTACAAAAAGAAAAGAAGAAAAAGAGGAAGGTCAGGCCTCATGAACACCTTGGAATTTCTGGAAGACACAGCTGACCAATAAAGACTGAGAGAATAGAATGAATTCTTTGTTCTTCGAATTTTATTAAAGATTTTGACACGGTCTGTGTTAGAGACTATGAAAAGTTCTGAAGGAGGTAAACTCATTAGAGCATGGGGAAGAGGTTTGAAAATGTCCAGTTCCCTGAAAAATGGGTCCATTTGCTCATTCAAAAGGTATGTGTAAACTTCTAAAATAAAAAAAGAAAAGGGCATTTATTGGACACCTACTGTGTTCCCAGTATGTCACACACTTGCTCTCATTGAATCTTCACTCAGCCTTGCAAGGTAGATACAATTGTCCTCATTTACTACTTGAGGAGGTTGATGCTCCACCAGATTAAGTAGATGGCCTCAAGTCGCCCGGCTGGGAAGTGAGTGGGGGAACAGGGATTCACACTCGGGTCGCTTGCCACCACACCACATGAACCTTGCAAACACCACTGTCGGTGTGTCTGAGCCATCCATCCTTCAGCTTCCTTCCCCCCTAGGAGCATCTCTGCCACCTGCCCTTCCAGATCCCTGCTGAGCAGACCCTGGATTTCTTCATTCACAGTAAGGTGCAAACATTATCTTGCAGCTATTTGGATTCCCCCCAACCCCGTTTTCAGCCCTGAACCAAAGGCTTTGTGCTCTAAGGGGGAATTCTGGCATCTGCAGGGAGGAACGGAAGGAAAGTCTTTCCCACTCCTTGTGACCTACTCCTGGTTCTGCACAAGGCTTCCCTTGATCATGGATACCTTTAAATATGAGTGTGTGCAATGCACCATGCAGAGTTCAGCAACATCTTTTGGCTAACTAGCTGACATTTTGGTGCTTAATAAAAATGGACAGAGCCTGGGGGAGTCAATTACAATAAGGGTACTGAGCTAGAACCTCACTGAAAAGGAAGAGGAAAAACAAAAGAATAAAGTGGCTAGAGTTGAAGGGAAAGTATAACAGGTGAGCTTCAGTAATTACGTTAGTTCATATGATAAGCATTGTTCCTATAGCCATGGGATGTCTATTAATATCCTTATCCCTCTACAAGTAAATTTAGATACTATTTTTAGTTGTTCATATGTATATATACATATATTTACACATCAATACACACATCTCTAAAAAGCAATCAGCAGCTTGGTATTTATAAACTTTTTAAAAATTAAAGCAAAATGACTCATTTGACACTGAGCTTTTTTATAATTATTCCTTGAGATCATTTTATATATCCTGGAGTATTACAAAATCAAAAAAAAACCTCCCTCTGATGCTAGAGATATTTTGGCCCCAGAGAATAAATGCTCTGAGGAGCTTACAAGAGGACTTGCTTTTAAGGAAGAGTCACTTCCCGTGACTCTTCAGAAAGTCCATGAATGAACCCCCACCACCCTCCACAGGGATCCCATTTGACATTCAAAGCAACAATTTTGACCTTGCTTTTTTACGCCCAAATGTTATTTCTGACCAATGTTGTTGGACTCTTCCTAAGAAAGTGTGATCAGGAAATCAAAATGCTGCCAAGTTATTATTATATTACATTATATTATACTTTATTATATTACTCTACATTAGTGATCTCGTGCCTT
Source organism: Solenodon paradoxus (assembly GCA_004363575.1). Classification (NCBI taxonomy): domain Eukaryota; kingdom Metazoa; phylum Chordata; class Mammalia; order Eulipotyphla; family Solenodontidae; genus Solenodon; species Solenodon paradoxus. The sequence continues at coordinate 506,615 of RJWH01000917.1, forward strand.
TTGCCTCAAGTAAATTTTATACTCTTAAAAAAATAGGGTACTCCAAAGAGATTTTGTTTACATGGATTATGCCAATGGATTGTTATTTTTAGAAATGAGAGAGTAAGCATTTAAAATATATTTCCTAATGCATTTAAAGAAGATAAACCTGCTGCATTTTAAAATAAATCTTCATTTCATAAAAAGTAACTATATTATCCAAAACAAAAATATTAGTGAGAGTTGTAGTATTGTTTGTATGTTTGCAAATCATGTTAAAGTCTGGTCTCAGAGATGACAACTGGATTCTTATGCTTGCTTCCGCATTCCATGTTTCTCTGATAGAAGCATATAAGGAAAATTCAAATATAAAATAGAAGATCCATATTCACACAGATATTGAGTTAGAAAAGGGAGAGTATTTTTATAGTAATTGCAGATAATTTAGATGTCCTTCTTCAAAGTGCATCACAAATTCAACAAGTGGTGGTGCCCTACAGACCACTTGCACTATGAAATAAGTTACATTAATAGACTTTCTGTCCTTAGTTGCATTAAAAGTCATTGGTTTGCCATATATCTTTCATGAATCCTTTACCTGAGTATGACTTTATGGTATCAATCATTGGTATTTGGAAAATATTGCTGAACTGAATTCTACAAAGTTTCCAGATGCTGTTACAGATCATCAGAAAATATCTTTTTAAATATCATTTCCTAATAGTGTAACCCATCTTATTAGAAAAATGTTTAAATCAAGTTCCTGGTGAATAATACAGATTTTCCAAACTTCTTTTTCTCCCCCAAAAGCTCAGATTTATCCTTGGCAATAAAGGCTGTCAGCTGTCTTCTTTAAAATGACAGATTCACACAGAATATAAAAAATGATATCTACCCAAGGTTAAGACCTAATAAATTAATATTTTTTGCTCATTAAAAATTTTGTTCATTGTCAAGAAAATTTCTTCCATATGTGCAGGTTTGAAAATATCTGCCAATCATTCTTTCAAGTTATAGTTATGAAAAACGTGTTAGTTTAGCTTGCAACTCAAAGTTGTTTAATTACTTTTCCTTATTTAAAATTCATGAAAATTCTAACATTTAGGAATCCAGATTTACTAAATACCACACAACCAGAGGTTAGAAGATAGAATCAAACTCAATCATTCAATATTTCCATTTTTCTGAAAAATAAAAAAAAAATAGCCTTAAGACAGATAGTTTATTCTGGTATACAAGAGAAATTTCCATTCTGTCACACAGAATTTAAAAAATGATATCTACCCAAGGTTAAGATCTAATAAATTAATTTTTTGAGCCTCTGGACAGGATTTCAGGAACTACCCCCTCCAGTGGTCCATACAGCATGTTTTATAAAATGTTGCTCTGAATAAGTAATCTCTTACAACTACAAAAACTTGAAGACCTGAGATCTATTTGAAGTCTTGAATCTTAACCTCTAAGCTGTCACTAACCAATTTATTTGTGGTATTATTTACATAGTGTATAACAATTATGAAATCCCTCAATGTGAGTGTGTTTTACTTAGTGCATTGTTTGCTGGTTATTTCTATCACCTGGTTTTAGCTCTATATTCAACAATTACTCAGTTTCTTACAAATATCTGTCCTCTTATGTGCTGCAGAGATGGATTAATGAACTGTTACAGAGCAGATATTTATCTTGTTCATCAAACAATTCCTAGAACATGACATTTAGTAAATGCTCAAGGAAGGGTGGGATTCATTGAATTAAAAAGTGACTGAATAGTCAGGTGAGGTAGGTTCACTCTTATTACTGTTCCTCTAAGGTAAGTGGTAGATTATAGTGTGGAAATTATCTAAGAATCTAAGGTATGATAATTTTTCTGAGAACCCTCACTCACTTTTATTGTTATTTTTCTCTTTAAAAACTCAATGCTACATGCCTGTTGCTAAAAGATACACAGGCTATCAGGATTTGCCTGTCTAGTTCCTTGTCTTTCATCACACAAGAATTTAAGCGCTGATGTTTTTTATATTACTTGGGAATTGTGTGTGTTTCCTTCATACAAGTTGGTGGAGTACCTCATCATTTACACAGATTTTTGTGTGAATCTTTAGTTGCACTAGTTGAAGAAAGTCATGCAATCAAACTGGTTTGAGTTTCCAAATGTGTGTTTAGAGTGTTCCCAGATTATAATTGTTTCACTTTTTCCTGCCAAAAACTAATATATCGATCAACATATTTGCATCCTTTTATGTTTAATAAATGATGTCTTGTGCATTCACATTTTCTTTCATAATAATAGGAGATATTAGACATCAAGGACACTCTATTAGTCTATCACTAGACTGGAAAATCAACACACATAACTCTGATCGATCTTAAGAAATACCCATGAAGCAGGTATTATAACTCCCAAATTACGAATGTGGAAACTGAGGCTTAGTAGGATATATAACTTGGACTTATAGCTAGTAAATTATAGAGGTAGAAGTTAATCTCAGTTCTCTGACACCAAAGCTTGAATCTTTTCCACTAGGGCATACTCTTGGAAATTTAATTTTAAGTTTTTCTTATTGAAAATATTCCAAATTCTTTATCAGAAATTTGCCCAAAACACTGTGGTTTGAGATTTGCTGTTTCTGGAAAGCTTATGAAAAGATTAAGAGTATTAGGAACTTGATGTTATTTTTTAAGCATCTTGGAGTTAAGAGACAATATCATCAAAACCTGAAATATTGGGTTAGAATGCCATTCGTGGAATGCTAGTAAAGGTACTTGGTTAACGTCTTAAATATAATAAGCACTTAGGTGCTAGGCTTTCAGAGTTTTTTTGCTTTCTTTTATTTTGTTCCTTTTCTAAGATGTTTAATTTTTATTTTGAATGTAATTTTTAAATGTTATTCAAACTATACTTTATAAACTAACAGAGCATTATATTCCAAAATATTTGATAGGCATGATATGATATGAATTTAAGAGTCATTCAGATCAATTCCTAAATATTATATTTATGTTCATCAAAAACTATATTCTCCCATCTAAATATTTAATAACAACACAGAAGGAATACTGGCCTTATGAATGTGACCAATAGCTATTTGAGTTTGTGTTTTCCATTACAATGAAGATTAGAAATCAATCTCTATGGTGTAGCAATAAGTCAGTGAATATTAACCTTTGTCTTAATGTCATAATGTCTTAATGTCAAGTAAATAGTTAGAAAATTGAAACATTTTTATAAAATTCTCTCCTTATCCAAATGGATTTCACCTAAAACTCCATGAATTTTTTTTCTTTCTAATTAATTAGAAAATTACACTTAAATATCATTCATTTAGGTGTTCATCCATTAAATTATTAAATTATACTTTACCAAGTATAATTTCTAATGCCAGAAATATAGAGGTAAGGATAAGAATAAAACATGGTCCTGCGACAGTTTATGTTTGTTATATTTTCCTTCAATTAAATTTCATTGACTCAGATGGTATATTTAAATTCATTGCACAGTCAAATGAACTTTTGAATGTGTCCACACTTTGAAGAATGAAGAAATAGACAATATCGAATGTCTATTATTAGCATTACTTTGACATAAATTAGGTCATCTTATTGCCTTGTCCATCTGTACCCTCATCTATACACTGAAGATGGATGTAACACAAGTCATGTAATTAAATGTTCAACAGCCATCATGTAGAGGACTCTGAAGATTTCAGTTGTATGGAAACATCAAGGAATATTAAACTTTATGCTGTCTTGGCAGATTGATCTGAAGACATGACTATACTCACTGTGGAACACTGGTTCTCAGACATGGGTAGGCATTAGAATCACCTTAAAAGGTTGTGAAAACACAGATTGTTGGCCACCGCTTCCAGAGTTTCTGATTCAGTGGATCTGGTGATGGGGTCCAAGAATTTGTATTTCTAACAAGTTCTCAGGTAAAGCTGGTGCTGCTGGTCCAGGAGTCTTACTTTGAGAGTCCCCATCTTAACATAACCAGGGTCAGGCTAGATACTGAAATGTGAAATTTAATAGCAAATTATTTGTGCGGGTGTATCTGTAGCCACCTCATTAATCAATGTATCTATAAAGGTATTCATGTTAAAAGTTGTAAGTATACTTATAATAGAATGACGGAGAAAAGAAAAAAGGGGGAAATCTCTAATAAATGGCTTCCATAACTAAGCCAACATCAGTGAAGAAGATGGAGAATCTTTGCTTGCTGTGTATTTGCAGGTTATCTTAAAAGTCATGACAGTAAGGATTAGAAATGTTATCCCTTCACAAAGAACTTAAAAGCATCAGATTTTGAAGCAGAAAAAAACACAAATATAAATGTGAGAAAAGAAATACAATCATTTCTCCCTCAAGGTAAAAGGAGCACTGTAAGTTTCAAATGTCTCTAAGACACTTCAATTCATCCATATGTAGCAGTCCTAGCCTTAAGTCTGTTAAAGGTTAACTTCATGGAGCATGGCGGGCACCACTAAGTGATCAGTTGCTTGAACAGGCAAGCTCGGCCTTTGTATGCACATCTGTCCTTGAGACTGCCACCCTCCTAGAACACCGATAGACAACTAGCCATTGCAAACCTACTCCTTTCTGAGGACAACAGTCAGAGGCACACAACCCCTTTCTGAAATTCTAAGTAGGACTAGAGTGCCCGTTTGACTCCTGTGCCCGCAGAAGCCTACCAAATTCACCCTTATTATTCAGACACAACTCATCTTCATCTGAGAAAGTTGGGGTCATCCAAAATAGGAGGATTTGATCTGAAGTGAGCCCATAATCTCAGATAAGGTCTGTACCCATAAGTAATCTCAATCAGTTATGAACTCCCTTCTCCCAGTAAGGGATTAGACAAATAAGTTTTATTCTCTCATATAAAAGAGATCTAGTCATAGACCAGTGTAGTGATTTCATAATATCAGCAGGGACCCAGGTTCTTTTAAGCTCTTTGACCCTCTAATCTCAGGCATTGGTCCTGCCCTCATGGTCCAGGACATGCTGCCGAGGTTCCAGCTAATATAAGCATATTCCAGGCAACAGAGTGGAGAGCAAAGGGAGAAAAGAGGTATTCTTCTACTCTTAGAGGAAGAGATTTTGTAAATCTCATGCAAAACCCACTTTTGCACAGAGCCTTCAGGAAGTCTGGAAAAGACAATTGGGCAGCAAAGAGCTCAGGTAAAAATTAAGGTTTCATAACTAAAGAGAAAGAAACATATGAACATGGGTTAGCGAACAGTAATTTCTGTCATCAGATTCAAGAAAATTAAAACTCTTACTTCCCACTACAGAAAGTAGTAAAAAGTTAAAATACTCCAGCATTACAACTGTGAGTCTCACATGTCCACCCTTGTTGAACTTCAGAAAGCTGGTGCCCTGGAGAATCTAAGTTAACATTCTCAATTGTTCCATTTTCATTCAAGAGGTGCGGAGGACCACACTTTGAGAAGCACCACTTTACAGCTTCATTATCATTTTTCAGCCATCTGTCTATTGCTGCCTGGAATGTGTTCCTTTTTAGCTCTTTTATCCTCTATAATCAGGCCTTGCAAATAGGTTAGACGCACTTCCCCAAAATATCTTTTCCGTCACTGCAGCCAAGTGGGAGTATTGCTGGCTGGGTCTTAACAGGGCAATAATCCCCTCATTGAAGGCAAGCAGTAAAGGTCTTCCCCAGGAGGAGTTAACCTGGGTTCCAGAGTGGATCAGCAGGGCCATGCCTTTAGATGACTCTGATGGCCAGAAGCTGCCAGATCAGGCGCTGCCGTCAATCTAACCATGAGTGATTAATAGCCAAGGAGAATCTTGGGAGCTTTATTCCCCCCAGTCCCTGCTCTGCTTCCTCTTTAACACTCAGGTAAATGTCAAAAATAGACCTAGGGATTATAGCTGACAAGGGGTAAATGCCTTCATGTCGTCCTCCAAAGGTTAAGGTTTCCCAGACTCAGTTGGAAACCCCAATCTCCAATAACCATTAATCCACTCTACACTGGTAGGAGTGAGCATATTTATGACTGCAGTCACTAAAGGGTGAAATAAAGATTAGTTTTTAGTTAGGAACGCAAAGCTTTTTAGATCAATACAAACTCACTGCTGAAATCAATCTAAAGTTTGGAATTTTTAAGTAAAGATTTACTGGGCTTCCTTGTACAGTTAATTTTCCAAAGGGAAAATAAACTCAGAAATGCAACATAGTAATCAAATTGAGTAAACACTCGTCAGTTTGTAAAGTGACCTTGGTTACGCACATATCAAATAAGCGTGTAAAGCAATAAAAATGCCCATAATGTGGATTGTAAATTTGCCAATAAACAGGTAAAACCAAAATACACATATAGATTTACATGATAAAAATACTAGCAGCTACATTTGCCTATTTGAAAACATAAATAATCAATAGACATTAATAATGAAATTATTCATGTGTTTCCCTATTACTGTGCATATTAAGTGTTTCAATTATTTCTACTTAGTTTGATAGATAAAAGTGTAGCCATATTTCATGAAAGCCTTCAAAAAGGATATAGAATTGCTCTTGAAAACAAAGCTACTATTTGGATGAAAGAGCAAGTGGATTGGAAATGCATAGCTTGTTATACTCCTCTGCTGTTCATGTTTGATGCATGTATACAATTTATTATGCAATTTCTTGAGATTTTACAAAGTAATTGTCTGGCAAACCATAGCTTTAATGATTCTTTTCTGTCTCATATGAAAGAGGGTAGGTACTTTAGGAAAACAGTTTAATAGATCAGTGTCTATAAGTACTCTTTGCTTGTTATCTATCCGTAGGTTGTAGAGACCCAGGGATATTTTAGAGGACTGTGAGCCCATGTAGTAAATTCATTTTCTGCAGCAGAGTAAGTGCATGAAAGCTTACAGTAAGCTGTAACTTCAGAAATTATTTAAGTCACCCTTGGGCCCTTTGGAAACTGCATATCTTTTCAGTAGGTTCTGTAGGAGAGTCAAGGCGGACATCTCCTACAGGTAAGGGAAACTGGAAGACAGACGCAGGCTCCAGTTAGCTTGCGACCGGGCTGTTGTGACAGCAGGCTTGTGTTAGAGCGTAGAAGGATAACTACACTCGGACTGTGCTGCAGCTCAGATTCATTTTGCCGCCATTTGTTTCCTGGGTGCCAGAGGTGGGCTCTGAAACTCTATTTGCCTAAAGCACATTCCTTCCATGCTGTGGGACAGAGCTGTCCAAGCATTTGGATTCTGGGGACTGGTGTGTCCTCTTTGAAATATTTGAAGGTAAAGTAAAATTATTTTAGTTGCTTATTATTGGCATCTGCCACCTGGTGCCCCACTCTTGGGAAATACACAAAGCATGAGCAAACGTGTATATATCCCTTGCTAGTAGAGTCCACATGGGCCATAGCAGACAGGTCACAGTCCTTACTCCACGAAAGCTACTACATAGGTCCTAAAATGATATTTTAGTAGAGTATACCTTCAATGGATAAGCATAGTAATTCTTAAGTTTTGCAGATTGTACATATATAGTAATTAGATATACTGTATGTGTATATCTAAAAATCTGTAGGGAATGCAAATGTTAGCTCATGTGTTTACATAAATACATATTTGTGCACACATGTATACATATCTGCATGTATGCTTACAGATTTATAAAATCACCATGTCAAGATAGAGCACTTTGACCACTTAAATTATTGTTCAGATGTTTTGATCAACAATACATAATTTTCCAAAATAATCTGGCAGTCTTCAAATAACCCTAATAAATTGCATTTTATTAGATGATTCAATTAGCACAAATACACTTCAGATTCTGATGTGCGGCCATTGGAATAAAGCAATTTGGGTTGGAGGCTGCTAAATTGGTATCATAAGCTTATGTGATTTCAAGAAAAGTCAGGTTAAGAATGATAATACCAGAAGAGTTTTTAGATTTTAAAGATTTTAGAACCATATTGATAAGTGACAATGTGCTTAAGTAATCAAATTTGAATATAGCACCAATTCTTCTATTGCACAAGCCTCAAAGCATTTGTCCCAAGAAATAACGTATTGAGAGCATGGTAATCTAGCATCTAGTACACCTGGGAGCAGTCCTGCGGTCCTGAGTTCAAGCACCAGGACCAGGGGGAGCAACCAATATGAAAACTAAATAAAAATAAAGTGCTTCCTCCTCCTCCTTCTCCTCCTGCCTCCTTGCCTACTCACCTTCATTCCTGCCTGCATCTTTCCTTTAAAAAAAGCATGGAGCACAGAGTCATTTTACGCATAATACTGAATATTTTTGAATGAATGAATGATATGTGCATTGCAAAATATATGCATATATACACATGCAAATATATATGCATACACACACACACACATACACACACACACAACTAAAGCAAGCAAGTCCAAATGTCCTATCCTCAGTGGTAACAAGTTAATTCCCTAAGTGCCTCCAGGTAGCAAGCAGAGCCCTTGAGAGTCACAGGATTCTTCTCTGCCAGTAAAGAAGGCAGTTATACAAAGAGAAGAAAGCTCAACAAATAGGTTTTCCATAATTTTTATAGTTGAAACTGAGACCAGTTGAAGTATCACCAAGTGCAGCGGTACTGTGTGCATGTGTGTGCAGGTATGTGTGTGCGGGCATGTGTGTGCGTGTGTGTGTGTGCACGTGTGCAGGGACGGGATGGGAGGGTGGTGTAGTGGGTGGGGTTGTGTGGGAGGGATGTTTCAGGCACAGCTGGGGATGGACATCCCTGTTGGGGAGACTTGCACCCCTGTACAGCAATTTGGAGCTAGTTTGTTGATGTATGTCCATCCAAATGAACTTTTAACAAGCTGAAATGGAAATTGGAACAGAATTCCAAACCCGGCGGGACAACATTGCTACATCGGGACAATCCTATCAAACCCAGGACATATGGTAACCCTCTCCAGGAGTCTAAAATCCTCATATCATAACAGAAGATTCCTAAATACAAAGAACCTAAAAGGAAAAGTATAGTCGGTCTGCATATTTCTGAATCAGAAAAATCCATCTACTTCCACAGCTTCTTATTACAGACTTGGCAGAATTCTCTAAGAAGCGCTAGTGGAGTACACACAGGAACAAACACACATTCTATGGTGACTAAAATTACAAACTTTAAAAAGTTAGCAATAACACAAAAATTGCAAAATTCCATAAAAATAACATAATTTTAGCAAATTAACCACCTAATGCAAACCTCTGTAATACTCTTTTCCCTGAAAATTTGACTTCATAGTCTTGAATAACACATTGGCAAAAATTTCGTATTATTTTCTAGAGGCAAAAATATAGATCAGCTAGTCTTTCTATTCTTTCTCCTACCCTTATTAATTTAAAAAAATTGTTTATTATTGTTTGCCTAGACGATTCCTTTCTGCTTTCCAACTTGTCTGCATCAGCAATTTGATACATTTAGGGAAAATTCTGTAATTTCTTATGTATATGAACTGTGTGATTTCAAGTTTTCTTGTGCTGAGATTTGTCTTTAAAAATGCCCCCATATTCTTCGAGGACTGTTGCATCGGTACACATTTCATTGCAATCCAATCCTACACTTTCTTGTCTTGATGCTGTGGGAGTCAGCACAGTGAGAAGTCAAAATATTTCTGGTAGTCATTCTTTCATTGGGGTGTCTAACAACATTTTAACTCTATCTATATGGAAGTAATTGTGAACACATAAATGTATTATACTATATACTATCTCCATTCACACTAAATTCCTCAGTCACATACCATTTAACTGTCTCTCAAAAACCTCCACAGCCCCTCTAATGCCATCAGACATGAAAGAAAGTGAAAATGGGGAGTAATTTTAATTGATTGTAGTGAAAGCATTTTATTTTGACAAGGGTCACACATTGTGAGGGTTCTTCCCAGAGCCTTCAGGGGGCCACATTCAAATGAGGGAACTTCTCAGTGTTCAACCTCTGGTAACTGAATTGAAACATAATTTATCTGTGGCCCTCATTACCCCTCTGTACTCTAAAGAGCCTATGATTAGTCTTCCTAAAAACATTCAAGATCATCAAAAACAAAGTGTGAGAAACTATGCAGTCAAAAAGTTTAAGAAAATATGATGAATAAATGCAATGTATTCTGGATGGATTCTTGGAACAGAAAAAAAGACATTTGGCAAAAACTAAGGCAATTTGAAAAAATGATAGAACTTAAAATAATGCATCAATAGTCTTCATTCATTATAATAAATGTGCCACACTATTATAAAAATATTAGGAACGCTAAGTAATGTGCATATAATAAATATCTAAACTATCTTTTCAGTCTTTTTTATAAATCTAAATATAAGCTAAAGCATATAAATGTGTATATATATACATATATATTCTAAAAACACCTCTGTGTCTTAAAAAAAAGACTCAGATGTCATAAAATTGCAAAAGAAAATTGGCCGTTTCCTATACTAAGTAATACTAACTTAGGAAAACAATATACACACACATATACATTTTCTCCTTTAATATTAAATGCTGCTTAATATTAAATGCTCCTTTAATATTAAATTAGTTTTCTCTCAAACATCTATAGCACATGTTCATTAGAAAAAATAAACCCTTACATACAAGATTCAACTGACAAATTTTATCCATTTCTGAGATGCTGTAGAATTTCATATCAATAGTGTATCTTACATTTCAGGTACAAAGATAATTATAAATGAAAGTCTTAAAGAGCAAAACTCTAAAGATATTCATCTTACACAATAAAAATATTCTTTATATTGTCTCTTGAAGCATTTGATTTCTTTTGACTGCTATTAGAAAGCCAAAGAAATTAACATGCATAAAAGATAAAAATGAAAAAGACACTCTTGCAGATGGAATTTAAGTTCTCACAGAAAACTTAAATCAGTCCTTACCTTGATCCATGATTGACTCAATTATAAAGCTCAATAAGAAGTAAAGATGAAATGAAAAGATTCCAATTCAGATTTATCATGTTGTATTAGCAGTGGTTGCATAGGATTTTGAGAAACCATATACTTTAGTCAATTGCCTTTAAAAATATTAAATATCCAATGTAATTCTTTAATTTTTTGTCAATCAGCTCTCAAAGTTATCCAAACATTCAGATACTTCAACAATATAACAATATTAATTCACAGAATTAGAACCACTTTCATAAAAGCCTATGAAATATCATACTATAAAGTAAAAGTAAGTTGAAGGAGGCTAGACTGCACTGGGTTAGGACAGAGAAATGAGGAAACGAAGAAAAGGATAATCCAGAGAAATACTGTTTTGAAAATGAAAAGTTAGAGATATTTACGTTAATATCAAAAGAGCTGAGAGAAATAAATAGATTCTTTAAAGCATAAATAGATTTCTGTGCAGGAAAGTGAATCTCAGTCAAGATACTGTATCCTCGTAGTAGTACAATAATATTAGATGATTGCACATATAGGTATTTTACTAAGAAACCATGATTATTTTTCTCTATTAACCATAAAAATTTAAATAGACTGGAAATACTCCAATACAGCAATATATCTTCGTTTTTAAGAATTAGTAAGAGAAAGAAAAAAATTATTGCTGCAAATTAAAAAAATTGAGGGAGGAGAAGGTGATTAGAATAATTTGCAAATTTGGATTATAACTCTTTATGATAAAGATGCATTCTCTAGCTTACAAAGAAAGAGTTCCCTGCCTTTCTTTAATGAATATTCAGAATATGACATTTCTACAGCAAAATAAATACTTTCCATAAACTCCAGCTCTTTGAAAACTTTCAGTGCAGATAACATAATTTGTGAAAATACATAATGCAATTTTTGTCAAAACACTCAACATACCATTAACTTTTGATTTGTTGTTTTCATCTGACTACTTCCACAGAGATGCTTGGGTAAATGCCTTTGGCATCAAGACTTTGGACAATTATCTAAAGGAGACTATTCTTTTCTTCTTCATTGTCTAAACCTTTAATTTATTCCTAATCTTTATCTGGAGAACATTCACTCTAGTCACTTTCACTTCTCCTAATGCAACTCTATATAGCAGTTAAATAAAGAAAACTCTATTTTTCTCCAAATATGGGAAAAGTGAATCTTAAGGAAGAAAATGATTTTTTCCAGAGTCACATATAATGCTAAAGAAGCTGAAATACAATATCCTCTCTCATCTCAGTCATTGGCATGAAGGTCTGTCACCAAATGTCACTTCTCAGAGTTAGGAATATATCCGTCACGTATCACTAAAGTATTGTTGGTAATAAATATATATGCTTTAGAGTATCAGTGACCTAACACATTAGCATGAAATCCAAATGTTCCCAATTATAAAGAATCTGATGGCTGTTAAAACTACAGACGAAAATCTGAGACATAAAATATGTAGAGTGAAGTCAAAAAAATGATACTTTTGTTGAAGTGCCCACTTGCCTCTTGAATAACATTATAACGTCATATATTATTTCAAACCTGTGAAAAGTATGTTTCTGCATTCCTTTCTCCAGCCAATATTTGTTGAGCACCTTTGTAAGAAGGTTGGGTTTATCAGGTCAATTATATAGTGAAGGATAGAAACTACTCTTAGTGGTAAACAGAATGCAGTACACACTGGTGCTGATTTATAATGCAGTAACCAGAAACCCATATAATGTTATAAACCAATGTCACCTCAGTAAAAAGTTGTTTAGAAGAAGAATGTTTAAAAATTTTTTTCCATTAAAGTAATTCTTCTTTGCCAAGTTTTAGCACACTTTGCCTTAGGCGAAAGATGTGAGGTAACATCAAGCTCTTATCTACGTTCCATGAAGAATAAATTATTTATTTTATAATTTATAAAGATTTATCAGTCTTTAGACAATAGATCAGTATACTCAACAGACTGAGTAATAAAACATTCGTCAAATGCCCAACAGAGTTTCTGATTATACCTTCTTCTTCTTTCTGCTGTTACTCTGATAAATTTCAAAATTCACTATTAATTGCCCATCAATATATTTATTGAATAACTAATATAGTCAAAGTACAAAGCTATGCACCATGGAAGATTTTACAAGGCTCTTTCTCCCCCAGAAGGTTATAATCTAGTTGAGATGATAACAGTTCTTTTTCTAAGTAAGCAACTAAGAGTAATCAGTAATAAATGTTAAAAAGAGTCTTACAGATAATAAGCACTACAAGAAGGTTAGAGGCCTGCTTCTTTTTACACTGGTAGTTCATCATACATACCTTTCTGAGAGCAATTATCACATTTTAAATTATTAAGTTTAAATTATTTAAATTATGCTACATCTAATCTATCGCTTCTCCACTAACTAGAATGTGAACTTGAGGGCAAGGATGCAGTTTATTCATTATTATATCTTCAATGTTTAGCACATTGTCTGACTTAAATAAATACATAGCACATCCCTGATAAATCAATAAGTGAATGAGTGAATGAATTTCACAGGTGGCAGCTATTTTTGTTTGACTAGTATAGCAAAATAGTTGATCTCTTGAGTTAAGTTGTATTGGTTTGAATCTCAGTTCTATCTTTAAAAATGTGTGTAATCCTGAAAAAAATGTACCTGATTTCTCATTTCATTTTGCTCAGTAGTAAAACGGTAATAATATTATATTTATTAGCTCATTTTTATTTTGGGAAAAAAGTCATCCCCGAAACTAATGACTCAAAATAGCAGCCACTTATTTAGCTCAAAGTTCTATGGATCTGTCATCTGAATTATGGGCTCTTCTGTCTAGACTGAGGTCATTCTTACATCTCAGTTCAGTTCCCTGGTCAGTTGGAGAATGGTTGGACCATGTGGTATCTCAACTGCCACCAGTCTAACATGGGCTTTTTCCGTGGAAGTTGGCAGAGTTCCAAAAGAGAGAGTCAAAGCACATAAGGCCTCTTGAGGTTCAGACTTGGAGTTGGCACCAAATCACTTCTGGCACATTCTATTGGTCAAAGCAAGTCACAAAGATAGCTCACTTATAAGAGATGAGAAAAGAGACCCCACTCCTGATGGGAAAAAGCAAGAAAAACACTTTACAATGAGGCATTTATATCAGAGGGTTGGGGCCATTTTTATAATCTACCATGCCCTCTCATAGGATTAGGAAGAAGATTAAGAGAATAAAATATCTATAAAGTGTCTACCATACTCAAGGAATTCAATAAATATTAGCTATCGTTATTATGTTATAAATTACCAGGAAAACTTTGATAATAGAAAGAAACCCGAGTTTAATCTTGAGAAATAGGTGGGCTTTCTACACGCAGAGAACCAAGGCCTCTCATAAGGACACCACCTAAGCTTAAGCGCTCTGGTGTTAAAGTGAGATGAGTTCAGAAGACAGCTAACAATAGACTTCCCAGAAGAGCTAGAGCTAGATCTTGGAGACCAGGAATGAACTATCAACTAGACTTGACCTTCAGGCAATAGTAAACTAGCAGTCTTTTGTCTAAATAATATTCAATAGCACCATTTATCATTTTATTGTTATTTCACATTTTTGTTATTCAATAAGCTTCTTAATGCTGATAGTTCTATATCTCTAGCCATGTCCTTCCAAGATTTAAAGTAAAATAAAAAACTATGAATTTTCTCTTGATTTTGCTACTTCCTGACTTTGAGGGGGATCCAAGGTCCTTTTTCACTCCATTTTATTCCACCTGTAAAATGGAATAATTTCTTCCTATATCCACCCATTTTACCATGGTGGTCATCTTAAAGGTCAGGCCACAGGAAGTTGTCTTTCAGGGATGCCAGGCTCTGATGTTCCTGCAAATTGGCAATAAGGCATACATCTTAAACAGAAAAGTCAAGAATGAAGAAAATGAAGTTTCAATTGTGCCTACTCCTTTATGTGAGGCAGCAAACATTTCTAGAACTGCTCTGAAGACAATCTTGAGTCCATCCAGTCCAGTGAGAGGGTCTGAAGCAACCAGAACCCCTGATCCATCCGAATCGCTGCCTTCCTGAGAGCTGACTGAACTCAGAGTTGGCAGCATCTCTGGTAGACAGTGGCAGCAGTTTCGGAATCTTTGCACTGTACATAGCCTTAAATGTAGATTCACTGATGAATAATTTTGATAATTCTAAGTGTGAAGGCAACTTGAATTAGATGACTACATGATCATATTTAATTTTTTATAAGACAATTCTGGCTTCTCTTATGCCATGTGAAATCCATCCTGCTGAGCACTCTTGACTAGTCACGTCCGTCCTGCCATTTTAAAAACAATAGTGGCAGAGATGCAAGCTGCTGATAGTGCTCAGCAGGACAGATCAAACACACAGTGCAATTTCTGTACGTTGAACAGTGAAGTAGGATAAAATTCAAATACTTACCATAGCTTAGTAGCTAGCATCTGATTGCTACAAATTGAACCCTTCATAAAAGGATTTATTGTAAATAGTGTCATATCATTTGTGAGTATTTGCAATCATTTTAGTCACTGCAAGATATTGTATATATAAGATATTTACATGATATATAAGCCAGTTAATGCAGGAGTTTTTATTATCAATACTTTTAGTTGCTTACAAAATAGCCTATTTTTCCACCAAAATTTTAGACATTCCCAAATAATGTAACTTTAAAACCTGTAAGAAAATAGCCTAACCACTTCATTTCTGTACTGCTATAGAATTGCAAGTCCCCCCCAACACGCTTCGCCGTATCCCCTACTTTTAAATAAGTCTTAAAATTTGAGTAGTTAAAAATTTTGAAATGTGACCTTTATATTGCTTGGAAGCAACAAAAATCCCAGTAGTCATGATTAGTGATCGATATATCTTATTAAAAAAGATAAATAAAATTCAAAACGAAGATATTTGAGGTCTGCAAACCATATCTCAACTCCTTTATCATACAATGGAAAGATTGCAATAATTTAAATGATCAATACTCTTATTTGCCTTTGGATTTAGTTCCAAATGCTTCACTGGAAGCACAGAAAAGATCAAAAGCATACTATACAAATTGTACTTTGTGCATAGAAGAGTCTGGTGACACTCCACATACTTGATAGCTTTTATTGCTAATGAAAAAGATCTCAAAGAAGGCACTATATTACTAAGTCACACAATCTTCCTGCTCAAGATCTAACTAAGCAAAATTAAAAAAAAAAAATTTAATGAAGTAGTAGAGTCAGAAGATTTGGATAGTCTTTTTTTCTTCTACCCTTAAAAAAACCCTTCATTTTCTATTATTTTGCCATATATTTGGGATTTCTTTTATAACAATGAACATCAGAATACACTATCTCAGCAAGATCTGAATAAAGAAGTTTTACTCTCAGATCACCTAGGTCCTTAATAAAGAGACTCCTTTATAAGTAGCAAGTGTTTCTGTTTGCTCCTTCTACATTTAAGAGTAAATATCCTATATGCATGTTAATGTTTAACACTCTAAGTGGGGAATTCCCTATTTCTGAAGCAAAGAATTTTTAGTTTCTTCTCTCCCTTAAGCAGGTGTCCTTCTATCTCTCAAAAATCAAAGGGGAAAGTAAAAAGACACTCTTTCAGTAATTCCCTGGTGTGTGTTTTTAATAAGTCTGCTAACGCAACACACATATAAATTATAATTAATCATACACATATATTAAATAACAAACAAAACTCAATTTGATACATATCCAGCTATTTTTCCTAATCATTTTATTCAAGGGCATACCTTCCTTTTCTTTCTTTCATTCTTATTTGTTTTTGTTTTGTTTTTTTTCGGTTCTTTCTTGGATGCCTCCAACCCCCTGCTGACAACCACAATGCAGGGCTATGAAAGTAAGGGTGTAATACATCGTGAGATAAGCCTAGAGAATATGTCCTCTATCAAAATGCACATGAATCTCTAGTACAGCTAAAATTCAAGAATCA